>CM055736.1:9422706-9582706 GCA_029465975.1 Dallia pectoralis
AATATCTTACTCCAAACCCTCAACCAATGGCAGAAATTACTAAATACACGCACGGTAGAAAATATCTGAATGTGTAGCTAACATGTCATTCCCTAACTGATGGGGGTTCACGCTAACTTCTAGTCACAGAAAATCTACTGTGGATATCATCAGAGTCATGAACTTCACGCAGTTAGTTGTGGCCACATGCACAAGGACCCATTTACTTTCTTCAAATACTTAATTTTGCAATGCAATAACGTACCTCGTGGACGCCGCTTGATTGAATTCCCTCTTACAACAGTACCCATGACCCAAAGCACAGTGCCAATCTGAGCATGAGCCAGATTCTGTTCTAAAACGGAATGACCGAAACAGTCACTGGATCTGAACGCAATTGAGCTTCTGTGGGATTCTTCGACCAAAGATGCGTTCCAAGGACACAATGGTAATTTCAATTGAAAATCATTCTTTTTAACCTTTTCAATTACTAACTTCCTATTCATTCTGCGTGTCGGGGGCGTGTCAGGGGCGTGTCGGATGTGTGTCGAGGGAGTACCAACTCATTAAATATGTATAGTCGGGGCATGCGTTAACCCAGTGCACGTGTACCAGCTAAAGGCTCTCGGGTGAAACAGGCGTTGTGATAAGAATCAGCCTGGCTTGGTGAGATTTGTTCGGGAAAAACACAGATCTTTGACTAATCTGAACCTCCTGTGGAGCTGGCATAATCAGGAATGGGACGAAACTGGGAAGGGGGGAAAATTGGGTAAAACAAAAACAGAATCCATGAAAAAGATTATACAGGGAAGGATTTTTGGACAAAGTTGTATCCAGAAAGGAAGACCTTATGATCTCTCAACAAACTGGCCGTTTCTCATGTCTCTGTGACACTTTTTTATAGCTGGTCTAGTTCTAACATACCAATTATATACTTATAAGAACAAGTTCTTACTCACTAATTATACATCAGAACTAGTTCCAAGACGCACATTATTCATCAGAACTAGTTTTAACACAATAATTATACATCAGGACTAGTTCTAAGTGATTAGCCGTTGGAAGTTGTAATTATACGGCAGAACAAGTTCTAACAGACTAATTATAGTTCAGAAGATAATGTCTTTTGTTTTGTAATTCACTCTTTATTCAAGGAAATGTAGAATATGTCCCAAATTGCAAAAGGATTGCAGTATATCACAGGTGCTATTTTGGGACCATATCTTCCTCTCGGTCTCGTGGCACTGCAGAAGCAGATATTAAATAAACCATCTGGGGACATAAACTAACATTAGATATCTATCCCGATGCATAGTCACAAGAATTATCTGCATATGGGAATATTTTGGAAAATATCAACATGTTAATGTTAATATTAACATATGCGACTTCTGTTGGTCCTAACTCACAATTGAAGTCAGTGTGTACATATGGCAGCTAGGGGCAGTTATGAACATATTCACAGTTACAGTTAGTGGCTGTTTGATGGGGTGTTGTGTTTGGGGATACCAGGCAGCTGTTTCCACAACTGACTTCAGTTCGATGGTAGCCAGTTAGATTCAAACGATAGGCGAGTGGGGGAATGGTGATTAGAAAGGCTTTTTCTATAAGTGTAGCCTCACATCCTAACACAAACCTCAATACTGTAATGGTTAACCTTAACCGAGCCCTAACATTCTTCCTAACACTAACCTCAACTCTAACCTCAACATGATAATGCCTAACCTAAACCCTAACCAAGTCATAATATTCCTCCTACATTAATGTCAGTACTGTAATGCCTAACCTTAACCTAGCCCTGATATTCCTCCTACATTAATGTCAGTACTGTAATGCCTAACCTTAACCTAGCCCTGATATTCCTCCTACATTAATGTCAGTACTGTAATGCCTAACCTTAACCTAGCCCTGATATTCCTCCTACATTAATGTCAGTACTGTAATGCCTAACCTTAACCTAGCCCTGATATTCCTCCTACATTAATGTCAGTACTGTAATGCCTAACCTTAACCTAGCCCTGATATTCCTCCTACATTAATGTCAGTACTGTAATGCCTAACCTTAACCTAGCCCTGATATTCCTCCTACATTAATGTCAGTACTGTAATGCCTAAACTTAACCTAGACCTGATATTCCTCCCAAATATAGCGACAAAAATGCTAATATTCATGTTCACACTGAACACAATCACAGTATTCAAAATACTCATTGCCAGAACTTTGCTGTTGTCACAGAAAACATTGGCCGGCTTGTGCGCGAGTACAAATGCCTACCGTAAACCTAGAGCGCACACCCACTGATGGCTAGGTTCATATCATAAGTGCTCTATGATAAGGTCTCTGGAAACCATTGTACACTGGAGAGAAATCAGAGGGTGAGAAGGCTGAAGGTAGATGATTACCCAATTACCGGTCTCCAACTGGGCCCCGCGACAACTCCAAAATTAGGTCAGAATTATTATTTTCAGTTTTTTTACACAGGTGAGTTAGAACCCTAAAGGCACTTCACATACCAGGGGTCTAAATGTGTTGTGTCCTCCAGACGATCGTAGTTCTTCGGTACACACCTTTACATCAGTGAACATTTGCCAGGCGGAATGAGAACAAAGAAAAATTCTGCAATAATCGACACCAACAATTGATTGGGACGGCAATGTAGAAATTTATTATACTGGGATTATATGACCGCTTGAGTCACATAACTCACTAGCCTGGTGGCTATGCTAACGAGCGCTATGCTAAAGTCACTCTGTCGCTGAGCGAATACGACACGTACAGAACAAACACATGGCTACCGTTTCACATTCCTTCTGTGTGAGCGGTGTGTAACAGTCACCCGGCTATAACAGGGAAATGGGCCTGGTTAACCGCAGTGGAAGGTTGCTCGATGTTGTGGGGGATATCTGTGTCATTGCTCCGACATACTGTACTTTCTTCACTTGTCAGAAGCCCGCCGAATACGCCCGGGTGACAGTGAAGATAACTAGCCCGTGACCCAGAGGAGTGTCCGAGTTGGCTCGCCGTGCACTTAAAGCACAGAATGACAAGCCGCCTATATCAACATGGCATTTTATTTTACTCGCATTTCACTTTAAGAAAAAGGCAGACAGAGAGAGGGTGTGTGTCAGAGAGAAAGAGAGAGAGAGAGGGAGGGTGTGTGTCAGAGAGAGAGAGAGAGAGAGGGAGGGTGTGTGTCAGAGAGAGAGAGAGAGAGAGGGAGGGTGTGTGTCAGAGAGAGAGAGAGAGAGAGAGGGAGGGTGTGTGTCAGAGAGAGAGAGAGAGGGGAAGGGTGTGTGTCAGAGAGAGAGAGAGAGAGAGAGAGAGAGAGAAAAGAAAAGCTCGCCTTGTGCTTCTTGTTAGACTATAAAGGCATCATTCAAAGTGCCCAAATTGGACTCTCCTAATTTAAAACCACAGGCACCCTTGTCTGTTCAAAACGTGTGTCTAGGAACGTGTTTGTTTATAGGGCTTGGCTGAGACCCAGAGTCCTTCGGTATTTAATTTCTCTTTCACACACTCTCTCTTCCTCACAGTGTCTCTCTCCTTTCAAGTCTAAAAGTCCTTTGGTTGCCCCCTCTTTTCTCCTCACTCCCCCCTCCTTCCTCTTGCTGTCCGTTCCTGTGACTCTTGTTTGTTATCCATCTCTCTCTCCCCCGATTTCATTTCTTTCCCTCTCCCCGTCCCCATTTCCTTTCCCCCTCCTCTCCTCCTCTCCCGATTTCAAATCCCCCCTTTCCCCCTCCCTCTGTGTTTCTCCTCCCGTTCATTACGTTCCACAGTGTATCCCGGCTAAGTAGGATTTCAAGCAGTGGCAGCACTTGTCATCAGCAGCGGCCTTTAAGGTATTTGCATAAGATTGTTCCCGGGAATGGTAATTGAACGAGGGGCTTCTCAGAAATCACGGCGGAAATCATTTCAGGGCCCTTTGTTGTGAGTATCGCTCCATTCACCGCGGATGAAAGGACTTTTATTATCCCATTATGAGGCCCCGTGTCACAGCGACGTGACGGAAAGGCTTCCCTCAGAACCGCCTCGACGCCGCCGCTCGAACGCGACCGGGAACTTTGTTTTGTAACGGGACGGCGACAATGACATTTGCAGGGCGGCAAATTTCGCTTTCTTGTGAACGAGGTTAATTGCATTTAAAGACTTTGAAATCAAGTGCGGCGAAACGCTTTCAGTTAACGATTCCCAAACATAAATGCGTGGTAATTGCTGTATTTCCGAAGGATCTCAGGGAAAAAGTCCTGTGGGCATTTTTGCCGCCTGTTGGAAGGCGAGCGTGACTGCGTGAGCGAACGGTTATTTGGGAGTCATCTCATCTCATCTCATCTTCAACCGCTTATCCGGGGTCGGGTCGCGGGGGTAGCAGCTCTAGCAGGGGACCCCAAACTTCCCTTTCCCGGGCAACATTAGCCAGCTCTGACTGGGGAATCCCGAGGCGTTCCCAGGCCAGTGTGGAGATATAATCTCTCCACCTAGTCCTGGGTCTTCCCCGAGGTCTCCTCCCAGCTGGACGTGCCTGGAACACCTCTCTAGGGAGGCGCCCAGGTGGCATTCGTACAAGATGCCCGAACCACCTCAACTGGCTCCTTTCTATGCAAAGGAGCAGCGGCTCTACTCCGAGTTCCTCTCGGATGACTGAGCTTCTCACCCTATCCCTAAGGGAGAGGCCAGCCACCTTTCTGAGAAAACCCATTTCGGCCGCTTGTACCCGCGATCTAGTTCTTTCGGTCATGACCCAGCTTTCATGACCATAGGTGAGGGTAGGAACAAAGATTGACCGGTAGATCGAGAGCTTTGCCTTTCGGCTCAGCTCTCTTTTCGTCACAACGGTGCGGTGAAGCGAATGCAACACCGCCCCCGCTGCTCCGATCCTCCGACCAATCTCCCGCTCCATTGTTCCCTCACTCGCGAACAAGACCCCGAGGTACTTGAACTCCTTCACTTGGAGTAAGGACTCATTCCCTACCCGGAGTAGGCACTCCACCGGCTTCCTGCTGAGAGTCATGGCCTCAGATTTAGAGGTGCTAACCCTCATCCCAGCCGCTTCACACTCGGCTGCGAACCGATCCAGTGAGTGCTGAAGGTCACCGACCGATGAGGCCATCAGGACCACATCATCCGCAAAAAGCAGTGATGTGACCATCAGCCCACCGAACGGGAACCCCTCCCCCCCATGACTACGCCTTGATATCCTGTCCATGAATATTACAAACAGGATTGGTGACAAAGCGCAGCCCTGGCGGAGGCCAACCCCCACCTGGAACGAATCCGACTTACTGCCGAGGACACGGACACAGCTCATGCTTTGAGCGTACAGAGATTGGATGGCCCTGAGAAGAGACCCCCTCACCCCATACTCCCGCAGCACCTCCCACAAAGATCCCGGGGTACCCGGTCATACGCCTTCTCCAGATCCACAAAACACATGTAGACTGGATGGGCATACTCCCAGGCCCCCTCCAGGATCCTTGCGAGAGTAAAGAGCTGGTCCGTGGTTCCCGGCCAGGACGAAAACCGCATTGTTCCTCTTCAATCTGAGGTTCGACTATTGGCCGAACCCTCCTTTCCAGCACTTTGGAGTACACTTTACCAGGGAGGCTGAGGAGTGTGATACCTCTGTAATTGGCACACACTCTCTGGTCCCCCTTTTAAAGAGGGGAACCACCACCCCGGTCTGCCACTCCTCTGGCACTGTCCCAGACTTCCATGCAATGTTGAAGAGGCGTGTCAACCAAGACAGCCCTTCCCCACCCAAAGCTTTTAGCATTTCTGGACGAATCTCATCAGTCCCTGGGGCTTTGCCACTGTGGAGTTGTTTGACTACCTCAGCGACTTCCCCCAGGGAAACTGACGATGACCCTCCATCAGCCTCCAGCTCTGCCTCTGTACTAGAGGGCGTGTAGGTCGGATTCAGGAGCTCCTCAAAATGCTCTTTCCAGCGCCCGATCACATCATCAGTTGAGGTCAACAGTGTCCCATCCTTACTGTACACAGCTTGGATGGTTCCCCGTTTTCCCCTTCTGAGGTGCCGAACGGTTTTCCAGAAGCATTTTGGTGCCGACCGAAAGTCCTTCTCCATAGCTTCTCCAAACTTCTCCCACACCCGCTGCTTTGCCTCTGACACGGCAGCGGCTGCAGCCCTTCGGGCCTGTCGGTACCCTGCAACTGCCTCCGGAGTCCCCAGGGCTAGCATATCCCTGAAGGCCTCCTTCTTCAGTCGGACAGCTTCCCTGACCACCGTGGTCCACCACGGTGTTCTAGGGTTACCACCCCTTGAGGCACCTAGGACCTTGAGACCACAGCTCACCGCCGCAGCTTCAGCAATAGAAGCTTTGAACATTGCCCACTCAGGTTCAATGCCCCCAACCTCCACAGGGATGCCTGAAAAGATCTTTCGGACAGGGGCCTCCTCCAGACGTTCCCAGTTCACCCGCACTACCCGTTTGGGCTTACCTGGTCTGTCCAAAGTCTTTCCCCACCCTCTGATCCAACTCACTACCAGATGGTGATCAGTTGACAGCTCTGCCCCTCTCTTCACCCGAGTGTCCAAAACATGCGGCCTTAGATCAGCCGATACGATTACAAAATCGATCATTGACCTTCGGCCTAGGGTGCTCTGGTACCATGTACACTTATGCGCCTCCTTATGTTCGAACATGGTGTTTGTTATAGACAATCCATGACTAGCACAGAAGTCCAATAACAAACGACCGCTCGGGTTTAGATCAGGGAGGCCGTTCCTCCCAATCACGCCTCTCCAGGTGTCTCCATCGTTGCCCACATGTGCGTTGAAGTCACCCAGCAGAATGATGGAGTCCCCTACTGGAGCCCTATATAGGACTCCCTTCAGGGTCTCCAAGAAGGCTGAATACTCCGAACTGCTGTTTGGTGCATAAGCACAAACAACAGTCAGAGTTTTCCCCCACCACCCTTAGGCGTAGGGAGGCAAACCTCTCATCCACCGGGGTAAACTCCAACACCACCGTGCTCAGACGTGGGCTCGTGAGTATCCCCACACCAGCCCGCCGCCTCTCACCCTGGGCAACTCCAGAGAAGAACAGAGTCCAACCCCTATCCAGGAGTAAGGTTCCAGAGCCACGGTTGTGCGTAGAGGTAAGTCCCACCAGATCCAACTGGTATCGCTCCACCTCACGCACAAGTTCTGGCTCCTTCCCCCAGTGAGGTGACGTTCCACGTCCCCAAAGCAAGCTTCTGCCGCCCGGGTCTGATCCGTCGAGACCCCCCACCTTCACTGCCACCCATATGACAGCGCACCCGACCCCTGCGGTTGCTCCTGTGAGTGGTGGGCCCACAGGATGGAGAGGAGAGAGATGCCACGTATCTCGTTCGGGCTGTGCCCGGCCGGGCTCCGTGGCAAACCCGGCCACCAGACGCTCGCTTTCGAGCCCGCCGTCTGGGCCTGGCTCCAGACGAGGGCCCTGGGCTTCCTCCAGGCAGGGTCTCGCTCCTTTTTCCTCGATCTTTCATGGGGTCTTGGTGAACCATTCTTAGTCTGGCCCCTCGCCTGAGACCACTTTGCCTTGGGAAACCCTACCAGGAGCATGAAGCTCCAGACAACCCAGCCCTCAGGTTCATAGGGGCACACAAACCTCTCCACCACGTTAAGGTGATGATTCCCGGGGAGGTATTTGGGAGTTGGTTTTTCAAATTTGATTTCAATCAATGAGTGTTTGTAGGCCAACATTAGCCGGTTACAGCTGAACTGTTTTTCACTGCATAATGCCTGGGCAGTGTATTTACTGTATCAACCATCAATATAGGATACATTTTATCACCAATGTAGGTCAGTGTTGTGCGTCAGTAAAGCTAGCATTCATCCGCCCACAGCACAAGTCGATAGTATTCCCGCTACCACAGTCTATAGCAGCAATGATTTCGGTCGAACAACGACTTTTCTTTGACGAGCAGTTCGCGCGTAAAGCCCTTCGGTCAAAAAACCTATCGTTGTGAATGGCAAAGCCTCGCTTGGCAAACTATTTGTTGCCTTCATTACCAAGAAAACAAATACTTTGATAAGCCTTCCTCACCTCTCAACTCTGTACACCTCCAGCACTAACAGCCCTGCCACGGCATCGCTCAGACCTGATCCTGTCTGATCTACCGACAGCTCGGCCCAGAATACAGAGCCGAGACCCGCAGCTCAGCCCGCTGACTAAGGAACACTGGATCAGCATGAGGGATGGAAATCTGTTGTCTAAGAAAAGCCCAAATTGCCAAACCCGGGCCGGGGCAGGGAGAGGCTTTTAGGATTCTGATGGCTGCCTCCCCTCACAACGCCTCTGTGCTGAGCCACGCTGAGTTGTGCAAGACTGACCTCCGGAAACGGGGCGAATAAAAGAATCGCTTATGGCGTTTCTGGAATACGGCCGCCTGCGAATAGTTTCTCGCCGGCAACACGCTGGGTCAAAGGTCAAGCACTTCATAAAATGCAGGGGGTCATTGGTGACGCGTGCACGGTCGGTAAAAACATCCTGGAGGAATAAATAAATAATAAAAGTCTAAACTCTAAATAAACTCTGCGGCTCGAATACCGGAGGCGTCAGCGTACCGTACGGAAGAGAGTGGAAAGGGCATCTGCCACGGGAGAAACGCCGTGCCATTATCCACAGCGCCCGCATGCATTATCTGTGATGGGCAAGACAGAGCCGGGTATCAATTCTTAATCTCCTCTGGCTGCCGCGGCAACGCATCCTCAGACTCCGTCTGCCCGGCCCGTCCGCCGCCGTCTTCGACAAATGGATTTTCGACCGCTCGCTCTCAAGCAGCGCGAGGCGGCGTGCTCGGAGACGAGAGGGGTCGAAACAGAACCCGGCGCTGGCGCGATCGTTAACGGCGGCGCCGTAGCGATTCCTAATTAGAAGCGGTGTTTTATTTGGCTTCCCAGCTAGAGGAACGTAGAGGAACGTAACGTGTATGACCTCGCTCTCACTGTTGCTCCAAAATTAGCCCGTTTGAAACAATTCCCTCCGCCATCGCCCCGGCGGAACGTGACATTAAAGAGAGAGGGGGAGATCTTATGAGGGGAAGAGAATTCAAAAACTGGATTGTTCGTCCCGTCGGCCAATCTCATATTGACAATTGATCGTCGTGCTCATGGGTTTTCCAAATGTAAGATTTAAGGAACGCCGTGTCAGACGGAAGTAGCTCCTTGTTCTGATGAGCCTCGGGACTCGTCTTCAAAGAGCCAATCAGAATAAGAGAGTCTGAGATCAGGTCATGCCCCCGGTCATGATCTCATTCCAAAAGTCTCATCATAATAAAAATGGTTTACCAGGCAAAGTTGATCCTGCAAGCTCTGCTGTGTTTTAATGCATCCGGCTTGATCACCTGTCATCGGCCTTCCAGTGTAACAGTCACCAGTAAACAGTGTTCCCATACCAACAGGATATTACAATGTGAAGCTTTCCTCTGTATTGGATTTGCCCTCGGGGTTTCAGATATCGATTGCGTATATTGCGATCCGTCCTGTACGTGTCATTAATCATTTCCACTGACATGATAAAACTATTGACGCCCGTGTGAAATAGCTGTAAACAAAACGGCGTTTACCAGCCCCTGTACGGTTTGACAGATTTCATTAGAGACCCGAGTCCATCTGTGTCGTGAACTCAACCACGTGGGCCATCTTCTATTTGTTCACTTTTCCGCGACGTCGCCTCCAACAGCGTCACCGTATTAGATCTTCATATAATCAGTATAATTAAACCAACCAGTTGCATCATGCCCATGTCGTCGCCTAAAGAAGCCTGCAAGCCTGTGACATTTATTTCACTTAAAACTTGTTCAAATGTAAAATTAAGGCCCATCTACTATACCTGCCAAACACCTAAGCAGTGAATTTATTTTCCGATGTCTTCTCCTGAGATGCTTGTCTGAGCGCTCAGTGACTGTGTGTGTGTGTGTGTGTGTGTGTGTGTGTGTGTGTGTGTGTGTGTGTGTGTGTGTGTGTGTGTGTGTGTGTGTGTGTGTGTGTGTGTGTGTGTGTGTGTGTGTGTGTGTGTGTGGTGTGTGTGGTGTGTGTGGTGTGTGTGGTGTGTGTGTGTGCGTGTGCGTGTGCGTGTGCGCGTGCGCGTGCGCGCGTGCGTGCTTGCGTGCGTGTCTGTGACTGTGTGTGTGTGTCTGTGACTGTGTGTGTGTGACTGACTGTGTGACTGTGTGTGTGTGACTGTGTGTCTGTGTAAATGTGTGTGTGTGTGTGTGTGTGACTGTGTGTGTGTCTGTGTGTGTGTGTGTGTGTGTGAGTGTGTGTGTGAGTGTGTGTGTGACTGTGTGTGTGTGTGTGTGTGTGTGTGTGTGTGTGTGTGTGTGTGTGTGTGTGTGTGTGTGTGTGACTGTGTGTGTGTGTGTGTGTGTATGTATGTGTGTGTGTGTGTGTGTGTGTGTGTTTGTGTGTGTGAGCGTGTGTGTAACTGTGTGTGTGTGACTGTGTGTGTGTGTGTGTGTGTCCGTCACCACGGCCAAGTAAAAAACCCATTATTTCTGTGCCACTCTGGCCATCTCGCTGTCAAGATGTCAATCAGTCAATCAGTGTGGAAGTTGTCCAGCCAACGGAGTTGACTTTAATTATTCCGGAGAGCAGCTGCGTCGGAGGTAATGAATAAATATCAACCGCTGAGCCGACCAAAGGGGGGACGCGTCGACGGTCTTCAATCATTAACCGCGTATCCTGCCCACATCTCTCATTCCTTTATTAACTCATATTTAATGGATGCTTGGGAGTGATGGTAATCAGACAGAGCACCATGTCAATGCAGCCGAGCAGAGATAGTGTTTGTCACCATCGCACACTGCAGAGTGTGCCAGCTGTAATTCACCAGCCCACCGTCAGCTGATATCTCCCCGGCACGCGGTCTTAATAGAATATTACCGTCATTTAGATGGGATATTATTTATCGAGCGCCCGGGACAACTGTTGATATATGTTCTCTCAGTATATTTAAAAGGAACCGGTTCGTCGGTGTTTGCTCGCGGAACATTTTCAACGACCGACGCGGGTTGAAGTTAAGTGGGGTAATTATCGACTCATTCAAGAAATAAGTGTGTCGGCCATGTGAACGCGAAGCTCTGTGCAACGTGTAGTTTCATTGGACAGAGATGAAAACCGACCAGGGCAGGAGACAGTGGCAGGTGACAAGGCAGGAGACAGGGCAAGTGACGGTGGCAGGGCAGGAGACCGTGGCAGGTGACAGGGCAGGTGACAGTGACAGGGCAGGTGACAGTGCAGGTGATGGTGGCAGTGACCGGGCAGGTGACGTTGGCAGTAAACGGGGCAGATGACAGGGCAGGTGGCAGTGGCAGGTGCAGGGCAGGTGATGGTGGCAGTGACAGGGCAGGTGACGTTGGCAGTAAACGGGGCAGATGACAGGGCAGGTGGCAGTGACAGGGCAGGTGACAGGGCAGTAAACGGGGCAGATGACGGTGGCACACACTTCCCTGGCACTGTTGAGTGGCAATGCTCTTCTGCAAACACGACCATCGTATTTTCTGTGTGTGTGTGTGTGTGCATCAGACGCCAGAAAGCTGCGGTGGCTTGAGGGAGGGTGTGTGTGTAGGGGGGCAATCACCAGGCTGACAGACTGGAGATAGAGCTGATATTCAGGGAGCATGACAGGACGGTGGAGGGGGTGGGGGTTCTGCTACTGGTGGTGGTTTGTTGAATAGAGCTCCTCCCAGACAGAACCTAGTTAGGGACTCAGTCATGAGCATCCACAATGCCACACTGTAGGGACGTGCTAACAAGCCTCGTGTACACTATTCCCTATCTAGTGCACTCAATTTGACCGTGCAGAGCACTTGATATCTTACTACCTACTGGTGGGATGGAGTAAAAGAGTTGGGGAGCCGTGTGGGATTGGGAGAAGGGGCAACGCGGTTCTCCAAACGGTTGTGAATGTGAATGATTGTGATTGGCTGCTTCAGTCTCCTCGAAGCTCTGGTGTTTAAACTAGGACCTGGCAGTTTGACTGTTAGTAATGCACGTGAGTGTTGGTGATTAATGATCCCATTACCTAAACTTCCCAGTGCTCAGCTGCAGCGCCTGGCGTCGAGTGGCCAATCGGCTTGCGACGTGGCAGGATGGGGCGGGTTTTACCTCGGCCTTTCGGACTGTTCGTAATGCGGCAAATCGATAACGCTGCCGTCTCGTCACAAACACAGCGACTTTATTTGACATCACTGTTAGGAAGAGAACTTCCGTCATAGCTTTAAAAACGTTATACGTTTGTATTTTCCACTGAACTGTTTTCTCTGTGACAAACGTCAACCTGTACGTAAACGTTAAATACTTTTAAACAATTCACACTCACAATGCCTACTGGAGATTCACCCGCTATAAGACACAGGCCCAAATAAACATAATCTTGGTGTAAAATATATATATATATGTTTTTTCTGAGCTAAATTGTGGTTGTCATCATTCATACAAACATACAAGTGAACATCAATTATTGTATTACTGTATTAGGGGCTTTGTTCAATATTCACTCCATTGAAACATCTTTACACAGCTTCTGTGTGCTCCACGCTTCGTCATCTATAATGCACACACATTTCTCCCCAATTAGACGAGAATCAATGTGTCTATACAATGTAACATTCAATCATGTATAATAGCGGCAGTTATTGGCATTTTGGTAAACTCACCGGGGGAACCTCTCGTCCATGTGTCCAGGCTTCAGACTCGTTTGTTTTATTCATCATGGACCGCTCTCGTAAAATCCACCCCACTGTCATTCACTATATCTTACACACACACACACACACACACACACCGTGATATTGTTAAACAAGGCTGTAGACCAAACAACATTGTACATTAATGGATTGCCGTTTATCTATTTCCCAGTAATATTCAAAGCACAGCGTTCTCTATGTCTACTGTCAATGGTTTCATTTGCAACAAATACAGGCATTCATTCTGTTGAGCAATAAAAACACTCATGTCAATCGTTTTTCATTTGAATAGTCATTATCATTACCGCAAATAACGAATAGTAAATATATCCACGTAAAATCAAATACAAAATTCTATCTTTCACATCGTATTTTCAGAATATTTCAGCTGGCGTTGCCATGGGGAGCCACTTCGATAACCACAGTCGGTCAGTCCAAATAAACTTTTGGAACATCACACAAGCACGTGCGCAGACGTGCACAAAGACACGTGCACACGCTCACAAGCCCGCCTAGAGGGAACCACCGCTTCTGTAAGCCACCTGAACGGGTCAGAGAGAGAAAGAGCCCGTATGAATAGACGGAAGTTGAGTGGGTTTAATACAGGGGTGAATCCAGTGCGTCTGGGAACCTGCATGAATTCTACCCATAAGGCATTTGGGTCGATCGGTTTTAAGGACTTTGAGAAAGGAATCCGGAGCTTGGTTTTCCTCACACACACACAGCTGTCCACCCACATGATTCGTTATAGAGATGACATGGTCAGGAAGCAGTGAAGCGTTTTACGTTTTTTATTTGGTACAGTTCTACATTCTCGTGAAGATAGTGGGGTGACAGCGTTTCGCTCATATTTGTATAACCAATAACAACGTATCATATTTTAGTTTATTAAATTTGAACAATCATTTCATTTGCTGTGCTTCTCTAGTTACGTATTCTTTACACTTCTGTTAAAGCAAACACTTGTCCGGTTTATGGAGCATTGCATTTCATCAACCTGCCAGTGAAGTTAAGTGGTGTTTGTTCATTCAGCCAGACGTAACATTTGAGATGTTTCATGCAAATCTCACGTCCATTAAACTGCGATTGTCCAGGAGTACATCAGGCCATTGAGGAAGCATCTATAGTTCAACCTCTGCAGTCTATCGGTGTATAGTTGAGAAAATGAACACTCACGGCCAAACAACCAATACCTTTGGCCCTCCAGCAACAATTAGAGTCTGTGGAGAATCTGTAGGACAGGTCAGGACGAAGCCGGGCGCTGGCGTAATGCGTCCATCCAATGACCTAATCTACATTATGTACCTTGAGTGCGTACATAGGGACGCTGTGGTTGGACCAACTCAGGTAAGCTGTTAACGGGGAAATCCTGTCTCTATAGGATGCTGGGAAATGACATCATAAAAGCACCTGCAGTAGAAGTCCCTGCTGCACAGAAACACACACACACACAGACACGCAGACACGCACGCACGCACACACACACACACACACACACGCACACACACACACACACACCCCAGCACAAACATCAACGTTCCATGCCGTTCTGTGGAGATTAAGATTGAGCTCTATCGTGACCTCTGGATTCACTACTAACTGTGTTAGTGCAGAGCACCGTGGCAGGTCTCGGAGGCTGCCAGTCTGCTAGACGGACTACAGGAAGGAGTGTGAGCACTACATATGAATGAGAGACTGTATGGCGCTGGGAAAATGTCACCGTGCGTTTCCTCTTTTAATAGGCTCCGGCTCCGTGTGTGTTCTGTGGGGGTTGGGTCTCTCCACGAAACTCATTAAATCCTCCCCGAGCTTATTCAACCACCTCGTCTCCACCGGAGTTATTTGCCAGATCTCGCTCGTCGCTGATGAATATTTTATCAATCTATGAATAGTCCCGGTCCGTCTCTGTAAAAAGTAAGCCAAACAAAAAAATTGCCTTCGACCTGTGTCCAGTGTAGTTGATTGATTGCATGAGGACAATGTTCCAGTGTCTCACAAAAGTGAGTACACCCCTCACATTTTTTGTAAATATTTGACTATTCCTTTTATGTGACAGCACTGGGGAAATTACACTTTTCTCCAATGTAAAGTACTGATACAGCTTGTATAACAGTGTACATTTGCTGTCCCCTCAATATAACTCCACACACAGCCATTAATGTCTGAACTGCAGACAACAGAAGTGAGTACACCCCTAAGTGAAGATGTCCAAATTGGGCCCAATTAGCCATTTTCTTTCCCCGATGTCATGTGACTGGTTAGTGTTATAAGGTCTCAGGTGTGAATGGAGAGCAGGTGTTTTAAATGTGGTGTTATCGCTCTCACACTCATACTGGTCACTGGAAGTTCAACATGGCACCTCATGGCAAAGAACTCTCTGAGGATCTGAAAAAAAAGAATTGTTGCTCTTTATAAAGATGGCATTGACTATAAGA
Source organism: Dallia pectoralis (assembly GCA_029465975.1). Classification (NCBI taxonomy): domain Eukaryota; kingdom Metazoa; phylum Chordata; class Actinopteri; order Esociformes; family Umbridae; genus Dallia; species Dallia pectoralis. The sequence continues at coordinate 9,437,821 of CM055736.1, forward strand.
AGATTGCCAAGACCGTGAAACTGAGCGGCAACACGGTGGCCAAGACCATACAGCAGTTTAACAGTACAGGTTCCACTCAGAACAGGCCTCGTCTTGGTCGACCAAAGAAGTTGAGTGCACGTGCTCAACGTCATATCCAACGGTTGTCTTTGGGAAATAGACGTACGAGTGCTGCCAGCATTGCTGCAGAGGTTGAAGGGGTGGTGGAACAGTTCAGGTTTTTGGACTCACATCCCTCACAAGTTGTGGTGTTGCATGCAAATGTAACGTTCAACATTTTTAAATTGCCTGCTTCAGTTGTCTACCAAAAGTGAGATAGCCAGATCAAGAGAGAGAGAGAGTGAGAGTGAGACAAGTGAGAGAGTTAGACAAGTGAGAGTGAGAGAGAGAAAGAAGTGAGTGAGTGAGAGAGAAGTGAGAGAGCGAGAAGTGAGAGAGTTAGAGAGAGAGACAGAGAGAGTGTGTGTGTGCAGGGGTGCGAGCAGACAACCTTAAACGATCTGAGCCTGAAGGCAGAGCTCCATAATGAAAGCATTAAGCTACCCCTTATTTTCCAGACAACATTAGAAAAGTCCACTATCCCAGAGAGCTCTACCTGTTCATGTCTCTCGCCAATACTATTTTAGCTCAATAGCCGTTCTATATCCTACTGGCTTCATTTCTCATTTTCCTTTTACCTCTAGGAGCGTAGGATGAAAGTGGGCCTCCAGCTGTCGCAGTGGATTGGAGGTGTCCCGGTCGATTGCCACATTTGATGCCCTACCTCACCTGACCTGAGGCCTACTGAGAATGTCCATTGTAACATTGTAGCACAACAGACAACACACACAGTTAGCCAACGCTAGTGTTAAGTGAGCGCAGAATGCTAAGTCCTGGTCCTTGATGTTTGGTCTTGAGTAAACGATATGGACCATATAACATTCCAGTTACCTACCTTAATGCAATCGTCTGTTCTACTCAGGTGCCCTCCTCTGTGCTCCACTACGTGTGCGTCGACCTCCTCCTAGACGATGTGGTGTGATAACATATTACGAGAGCTGTGTCCTAGAAGCAAGGCCTCTCGCTCAATGAGATCCATTCAAGGCAATATTGTGCTTGCGGGACAATCGCAACTGACGTAACCAGTTAGCTACCCTCGTTCTCCGTTGTTCGTTAATTATGGATTTATTTGAGCCTAGTCGTTATACGGCGCAAGGACACATGCTTTGTAACGGACGCTCGGAAACAAGGTTGCGTAATCCAATCCATTACAGTGAGCATATTGAGTTACATTAAGCAGCGTTCACAGTGGAAATGCTTTGTCAGTTCAACTGTTTGATGCGATGTGATCAATCCCTGTCATCATTTGCACGAGACGATTCTTGTTTGCATTCGTCTCTCGGCTCGATGCTCTTTCAAATGCCTGAATGCACTTTATTGATCAGTACCAAAGACGGCCTAAGTTTGAAATAGATTTCTGTCTTTGCATAAAGTGGGGTGAATAACAAGCTCAGTAAGTACTGAAATGGTCTCTATTTTGCCCGCCCTTAAGGGACTCTGTTTAGAGATTTGTCTTTTGGAATTATGTAGGTTTGGCAAATAGGGGCATAATTATGTGTAGGTTTGGCCAATAGGGGCAGCATTATGTGTAGGTTTGGCCAATAGGGGCAGCATTATGTGTAGGTTTGGCCAATAGGGGCAGCATTATGTGTAGGTTTGGCCAAAAGGGGCAGCATTATGTGTAGGTTTGGCCAATAGGGGCAGCATTATGTGTAGGTTTGGCCAATAGGGGCAGCATTATGTGTAGGTTTGGCCAATAGGGGCAGCATTATGTGTAGGTTTGGCCAATAGGGGCAGCATTATATGTAGGTTTGGCCAATAGGGGCAGCATTATGTGTAGGTTTGGCCAATAGGGGCAGCATTATGTGTAGGTTTGGCCAATAGAGGCAGCATTATGTGTAGGTTTGGCCAATAGGGGCAGCATTATATGTAGGTTTGGCCAATAGGGGCAGCATTATGTGTAGGTTTGGCCAATAGGGGCAGCATTATCTGTAGTTTGAACTTGGACGGTGATCAGGTGCATCGGAAAAGCTGTTAGTCTTCAATCCCGGGCATAAGTGCTTTTGGAATTCCGATCTCTCGGGAAGGTAGCGTATTAAGACCTCCGCCTCGATATCCAGACCAATATTAAGACACCCTCCTTCCCGGTTACCTCTCCGGAAATCACAGTGGCCGAAGGGCAGTCTGATTGACTGGACAATGTCTCCTAGGGACATCCTCTTCTATCCTCTCATCTCATCTGCCTGTGATGCCATCATCATTGACCAGTTCTTAGCTCTGGGACAGGAGGAACAGAAGGGAGATGGCGATACGAAGAGATTACTCAGATTAACGCCCGCAGGCATCTCTAGAGGCCTCAACCCTCCGCTACTCTCATCAAACCGAATATAATGGCATATGACATTCAAAGAAAATCTCCATCGTTCTCCATTCAACCACAAGTTTCCTCCAGTAACCGCCGTCTCTAGCAAGAAATGCAATTTGACCTGGTTGTACGGCCTCCATCAGATAGGATAAGGATGATGTGGCCTTTTCTAAGTATACTAAGTATTTGCGTGTTTGTGGAGCAGGCCTTTCAATAGAACCACGTAGGTGGTCCATAAAAATACCCAGAGCGAGAGGCGGTCCTGTTCAATGTAATTCTCTCTTACGTCTCTCAATTTTCACCCACTCTTGCGTGCAATACCTCAAGCCTCTGTCTAGAACATTCTCTGCTTCATCTGAAACAAAAAACACCGAAACATTCTAAGTTATTTGAAACAGGGTGGTTAAAATCCTGAATGAGGATTGGCTGATCAGTAAGAACCTGGTGGTATTACCTGGTGGCATTACTCCAACTGCATTGTTAGCGGTTTAAAAGAGAAATAAGGCCCGTTAGGACTTTAGTTTATGGGTAATACGCCACAGCTAAGCGGCGTGTCCAGTACTCCGCGATAATCAAGTAAACCAGGGTGAAAAATGACTTCCAAAATGACTAGAATAAAACATGTTACTCCAGTAGTAGCCACTCTATACACTCTATAGACTGGCTTCATGATAACCCCACAACTAAGGACCTACTGTAACCTACTGAGGCCTGATGGTTTTCTGTTCCTCCTCATCACAGTTTTTCTTGTCCTATCACACCCACTTGATGTCCCACGGTAAAACACGATCCTAAGGGAATAAAATAGATCGGCCGTTGTTGGGCTGAAGTTGAATGCTCACAGCATGAACTAGCTCGTACTTCTCCAAGTGATTCGGTCCCGGTCAGACACGTGTACAGGTGTTTCACAGCCACAAGATGCAGGAGATGTTATTGTTCTAAGAACTCGGTGGGCTTTATTCATTATTCACTCTCTCTTTGGTGGTGAGTGGTCTGTGGATGTCCGTTTTGAGGTCCCGGGCTATAAAATCTTTAGTAGGTGTGACTATCTCCTGCCTGGCGGGCCCTGTACTGGACACGGCCAGAGGGGTCCCACTTCTCAATATCATGTGCCAGAGGTTACAGTCTGTTTTGTCTCGGGCCATTTTTCCTGCCTTATCTGGTGTCCTGTGGAATCATAGCTATACGTCTAATTATCTGTATATTTGTCTTTTCAACACAGTACCTCTGTCTTTACAGGAGCATTTGACCTTTGGCTTAAGTCTTCTTGGCCTGAAGATTACTAGCAATCCCTGTCCAAAGTTCATCCGGTCATGTCGCTATTCTTGTCTCAACCCGTTAGCCCCTGATTATTGAAAGCAAAATGGCATTTAGATTTTTTCCAAAAGTTTTTAACCTTTGAATATCTTGATGAACAATTTGCCCTTGAAAGGTTGTGGGCTCTATAAGCATCTCCTACTGGGCACGGTGAGCAGAGGACAGACCGGCTCTACTCAGATTTCTGCCTTTTTTCCTTTTTTTGCCTTATTGCTTGCTCTTTTGGGTTCAAAGTTGGGAATCTGCAGTAAATGAAAACGTATGAAATGCCTCCATGTACATTGGCTTTACCTAATTGTTTTATTTTCATATGTGGTTGTCATTGTATTGTACCGTTACAATTGAGATTCTCTCACAGCAACAGACAGTAAACACTGTGTGCTCAGAAAGAGCACAAACAGAATCGAAACGGACGTCACCCAAGTACACCCACCAGACTAAAACTTTGCTTCTGTGAAACGCTGTCAAAACCCAGCTCACAAATCAGTGCACGCCGCAGATAACTCAGCTGTCAGTTAATGTGTTTGTACCTGAAGGGTGAATACAAAAGACAACTTCAACACTGGATATGAGTGCCAGTAGGGACCGAGAGAATTACAAAAACGTAGAAGCTTCTAACGTTTCTGAGAAGCCAACAGCGGTACGAGTTCCATTTAGACACTACAAAGAGAGCCACAAAGATAACATCGCGAAAGCGCTTCGCTAAAATGTTGTTTCATCTTTCTATTGACGGAGACATTTCAAACCCATCATCGGACTCAACTGAAGGTTTAAAGCTATGTGTTTTATTCTTAGAGTCCTGGCTCAAGTAATTCAATGTGTTTCGGAATCGTGTTACTTGTCGTTAGCAACTTTTATTCATAAGTAAATGCTGTTTTAACCAACACAATGAATTTACTTTTCAAACAAGTTCCACCTTGAAACCATCCAAAATTTGAGCGGCTAAATGAAAAGGATAGAACACTCACCTCCTATGTATGAAAAAAAGGAGGAGAAATTAAATGTTGGTAGTGTCCCACGGGATTCCCATCTCAGTTGGGGCGATCCGTTCCAGCTCAGCGCTGCCTGTACCCATTTAGATAATAAAATACCCTGAAGACGGCACTGTTGGAGGAGGTGAATTTGTTTCCACTAGGAGTAAAGACATTGACCCTTTTTACAGTTATTTCCTTGAGGTTAAGAAGTGGACTGCAGTGAATTGGTCAAACTTAAAATCCTATTATTGGGAATGCCATCACTCCAGCAGTGTGCTGGGACCACGACATCTCAAAGAGAGAAACATCCCAGAGAAAAGCAAAGGACCAATGGGAAAAGAGCCATAACCTGGTCTACACATGAGGATATAAAACCTGGTCTACACATGAGGATATAAAACCTGTTCTACACATGAGGATATAAAACCTGGTCTACACATGAGGATATAAAACCTGGTCTACACATGAGGATATAAAACCTGGTCTACACATACGGATATAAAACCTGGTCTACACATAAGTATATAAAACCTGGTCTACACATACGGATATAAAACCTGGTCTACACATGAGGATATAAAACCTGGTCTACACATGAGGATATAAAACCTGGTCTACACATAAGGATATAAAACCTGGTCTACACATAAGTATATAAAACCTGGTCTACACATACGGATATAAAACCTGGTCTACACATAAGTATATAAAACCTGGTCTACACATAAGTATTTAAAACCTGGTCTACACATAACAAAGAGCTAATAAGTCAAAAGTAAAGCCATCTGATTAATGATTGTTTGATCGCTCTGCCCTGCGATCACGTCACCCCCCGTGTTTCCGAGAGAGACAAAGCTATCCAATTACCTAGAGCGCACAGAGCCCTGGCAGTGCCCGGCGTGGTTCAGGCCCTGCTGAGAGCATAGGAACCACAAGCCCTGTCTTTTTAAGGGTCAAACGCGCACAAACACACGCTCACTGGCGTCTGAGGGAAAAAAAAAACTCCTCTCCAGGGGGAATGAAAAGCATCACGGAAGCCCATGATACACGTTTTATCTTGTTAGAACCTGTATGAAGTGACCTTTCCAAATCTCTGTTTACTTCCCGGCTGCAGTTCGCAGTATTGTGCAATGTACATTTCAGTATGGAGCCATTGTGTTGAAAAGAGAGAGAAGCACGGTGAATAGGAAATTGTCCAGACGTATTGTACTTGCTTTGATATGTATTGTCTAGTCACTGACGGACTTTGCAGGCCATAAGTATTTGTACAAAGACACACGTTGTGTTGTTTTGTCTCCGTTCTACAGCAGTTCGGATTTTAATCGGTACAAAGACGAATGAAGTACATGCTCTCAGATGTTATTACAGGCGATTGACAGAGTAATTACACCATATTTGGTCAAATGTTTCGGTATTTTATGAGTCCAATGATATTAGAATTTTTTTATTTAACCATTATTTAACCAGGTAGGCCGAGGGAGAACCTATTGCTGCCCCTATTGGGGAGAACCCAGGACATCGTACATAGAAAGCATGCACTCTACAAACTGAGACACCAACTCCTCCCCAGTTAAATCTGCCCAGTTGGCTTGACGAACAACAGAGGCAGGACTGCGAGTTGCAATAATACTAGTTAGTGTAAAAGCAGTATTGGCTAAAACAAATACCGCTCAAATAATCCAGACTTTTTACGCGCATGTGTGGTTGCCTCTCCCCAGGTGTCCTCGTTAACAATGTCAATACTGAAGTATACAGAACATCTATTCTACCCAGATTCAACCGGGTGCCTTAATGCCCATTGGTTGGCATGACACCGGGCAAACAATGACTGTAAACAAATCCGCTAAAGCAACCAAGGGATTTTTACACACCAAAAGGGGGAATGTCTTCGACCGGCCAAGTCAGTCAAGCGACCCGAATTCAATTGAGCGCGTTCCACTTTCTGAAGCAAGACTGAAGGTAAAAATAGCAGAAACTGAAATAAAGAACTGAAATGCCAGTTCTGATTATTCTCACAAACCAAAAGGGCCTTAATTAGACCCCTTAAAATTATTGAAATGCGAATTTGACTTTACATCCCGGCACTACTGTATGTCAAGCTGTGTGCCTGTGCTATAAGTCATACAGTACGAGGCACCTTTATATACACCCTATATAATGAGTGCATCAAGCTGTCTGCCTGTGCTATAAGTCGTACAGTACGAGGCACCTTTATATACACCCTATATAAGAGTGCATCAAGCTGTCTGCCTGTGCTATAAGTCGTACAGTACGAGGCACCTTTATATACACCCTATATATGAGTGCATCAAGCTGTGTGCCTGTGCTATAAGTCGTACAGTACGAGGCACCTTTATATACACCCTATATAAGAGTGCATCAAGCTGTCTGCCTGTGCTATAAGTCGTACAGTACGAGGCACCTTTATATACACCCTATATATGAGGGCATCAAGCTGTGTGCCTGTGCTATAAGTCGTACAGTACGAGGCACCTTTATATACACCCTATATAATGAGTGCATCAAGCTGTCTGCCTGTGCTATAAGTCGTACAGTACGAGGCACCTTTATATACACCCTATATAAGAGTGCATCAAGCTGTCTGCCTGTGCTATAAGTCGTACAGTACGAGGCACCTTTATAAACACCCTATATATGAGGGCATCAAGCTGTGTGCCTGTGCTATAAGTCGTACAGTACGAGGCACCTTTATAAACACCCTATATATGAGGGCATCAAGCTGTGTGCCTGTGCTATAAGTCGTACAGTACGAGGCACCTTTATATACACCCTATATATGAGTGCATCAAGCTGTGTGCCTGTGCTATAAGTCGTACAGTACGAGGCACCTTTATATACACCCTATATAATGAGTGCATCAAGCTGTCTGCCTGTGCTATAAGTCGTACAGTACGAGGCACCTTTATATACACCCTATATAAGAGTGCATCAAGCTGTCTGCCTGTGCTATAAGTCGTACAGTACGAGGCACCTTTATATACACCCTATATATGAGTGCATCAAGCTGTGTGCCTGTGCTATAAGTCGTACAGTACGAGGCACCTTTATATACACCCTATATATGAGTGCATCAAGCTGTGTGCCTGTGCTATAAGTCGTACAGTACGAGGCACCTTTATATACACCCTATATATGAGTGCATCAAGCTGTGTGCCTGTGCTATAAGTCGTACAGTACGAGGCACCTTTATATACACCCTATATATGAGTGCATCAAGCTGTGTCCCTGTGCTATAAGTCGTACAGTACGAGGCACCATTATATACACCCTATATATGAGAGCATCAAGCAGCATTCATTCAAAGTGGCACTTCAAATCAAATATCCATTATATTGACACACCTTTTCCTAAGATACCAGCCTCCAGCAAGCTCCCTCCTCTTACATGTGTGTCACTTGGGAATTGAATGTGCTCTACAGCATTCATCCTCCTCTCATTCACACACAGACACACACACACACACACACACACACAGACACAGACACACACACCTCAAAGCCCAGAGGCAGATTTTTACCTCAAACACGAGTTTAGCCTCTCTGGCTCTACATGATAAACAGTGATGTATCAAACACGCCCCAGTTAGCTCCCCATCACTCAAATGAGAGGAGGTCTCAATGGGCTGTCCTTCTGCTCTCCGAGGTCCCTCTGGGCTACAGTATAGCGAGCTTCTCCCCAGGGCTCTGTCCTTACACTTTCTCAATGGAACCCACTGTGTAGAAACACAGCTTGAGACTGAATGGCTCATATTCAACACAACCCCCAAAGAAACACTATTACGGGCAATAAATGCAGCCAAAGAGGTGTGGCAAGACTTGTAAGGCTGTAGCATCGATGCCAGAGATGGAACACAAGTAATGCGTGTAGAAATATTTTCCAAATATTTTGTTTCATGATTGGATCAGACTTTGCAACGACTTTTTTTTTACAAATAGTATTTAAATTCATATCAGAAACCTTTTCAAGGTTTTATAAACCAATATAACACAATTATTCTTGGGGCCAATAACATTTAATTTTGAATTTAAGTAAATAAATACAAATATTTTATTGATAAGATTATTTTTAACAATGTAGAAAAGATGTTGCATTGATAACATTTAACCAAATTAAATATATATATATATATATATACCTCAGTCTAATAGAAGAAAGAAGACGGTTGGCGAAGACGGTTGGCGAAGACGGTTGGCGAAGACGGTTGGGGAAGGCGGTTGGAGAAGGCGGTAGGAGAAGGCGGTTGGAGAAGACTGTTTGAGATGACAGTTGGCGAAGATGGCGAAGACGGTTGGAGAAGACTGTTGGAGATGACAGTTGGAGAAGACTGTTGGAGAAGACCGTTGGAGAAGACTTTTGGAGATGCTGGCGAAAATACAACCGCCAAAACCCATAACTCCCAAACCAATACAGGGAGCCCACCAACCCTAGATGTGACGCCGTCTCCCCAGGAAAGAATCCTTTGATTTAGATTTCTCTCACACCTCATCCCCTACCACATCCCCCTACCCCCCAGGGCCACAATCACCCACATGTAATCCTTTTTCCCGGGGTGTGTCTTGGATAAAAATAACATAAGAGGGTTCAAATATTTCCAAATAATGTTTAATAAACATTTTTTTAAAAACTATTAACGTAACACTACAAATGCATTTCCTGACATCATTTCATTACTGTCCTGAATCTGTCAAGTCGTTAACACTGTCACACTGTAGTGGAAAAACATTAAATGTAGTCAGGGACGTGATTGTAGACCACGAGCCCAGTCCCCGGCTAGCTTGAAACGCAGCCAACGGGGCTCTACGATAAGGACATATCGACTAGCACAAATGTTTGGAACGTTGTCAAGTAGGACGGTCACATGGGTTGCCAAGCCGACGTCTGCGAGTCGCATACGTGGCGTATAGTCGCGCTTGCCGTTATTCTTGGCACTCAACCTGCCGTTGCTACGCCATCTCTTCTAATGACCAGGGATTTTGTCAAGCGTTGGTATTCCATCAGACTTCGAAACACACAAAGGCTTTAGGTTCATGCATATTCATTTCGGGAGCTTACTTTCTAAACGGGATCATACCAAGATTTGGGGCACTCAAGCGAATCCTCACATTTTTTTGCCCAACAGACACTCGGATGAATAGAAACATTGATATCAATCTTGATGGTTATAATGTGCTTAGAGCTGACAGAATGGGAGGCGACGGGGTAGCTATCTTTGTCAAAAACCCTCTCTCAATTTCAATGTTGAAATCCATCTCCGTTCCCAAACCATTTGAATTATTGGCGTTAAGTTATCGCCTGGGAATAATTACAGTCCTCCCACTGTTATAGCGATCGTCTATTTCTGCAAACCCAGTTAAACAGCTTGCTGTCCTTAATTACAAACTAAAGTGTTCAAAAAGGTTTGTTTAATATTGAAACCTTGACACCAGGTAAATCTTGGAAAAAATTGAATTCCTCATCTCAGTCCAAACAAATTACTCTAGACTCTGTCCCATTACTGACAGATATGTAGCGCTCAATGCGTTTAATAACCACTCAATCTCAGCAGCAGCTCTTTTTTTCTGTTCGGGATATATGCTGACAGTTATATTTCAGTTACACGGTTTATTTTAGGAATTCCTTGAGCAAGTCATTAATGCATTGCTTTGCAATAATAGTACTCGGATTACCATTAGACTGAGGTATAAAGACGTTTGCATCTTACAGCAAAACCAAAAACGTCCTCTTGTCCCAGAGACTCCAGAGAGAAGGTTAAACAGGCTAGCTCCCATAAGGGTTGGGGTGGGTTTTTTAGACAACAGACCGTAAACTCATTTGCATGCATCTCCAGCATTGAAAGTCACAGCCGAAATCCGAAGGCCAGTGTGTTCCCTGGGCGTATTCCTTTCAAACCTTTTCTAGCTCAAATGGTATGAGAATTACAGATGTTCTTCTGACGTCTAAAGGGACTTTTTAGTTTGACAAAACACTGAAAAACAGGGCATTCTACAATGTTACATTGTAACCACGAACACACAGGGAAACGGACGCACCATCTCATCGAAACGCATGCGATTCTGATGTTGGAAAGCACACACACACACGCGCGCACACGCACACGCACACGGATCCATCCCGCTCTCTTTCACACTGATAGCTCGTTTCTTACAGCCTCTGACTGATGATGAATGAGGCAGAAAAGCGATTCTGACGGTCATACAAAATAGTGTAAAAAAGCGATTACTGCCATGTCTCTGAGCCAATGGTTTCCACGACTAACAGCTCCAGACTGACGCCTTTTAATAGATTCATGGGCTGTGAATAAAACAGCGAACTTATCGACTGAACGCGTGCACGTTGGGACATAATAAGGATTTGTAGGCGCTAAAAAGTCATATTTCACACATTTACTGTGAATGTATACATGTGTGAATTGGGAGTGGTTTTCCGAACGTTTTAACTCTGCCGCAGATTTTTTGTGTGTCATTTCTGGTAGCAGATGACTCTACCAGATGCTGAGCTAGCATTTAGACAGACTGTCTTCTCTCCTTTAGGAAAATGACTTCTAAATACTGTTCATCAAATGTTGAAAGATTTTTAGGCCTTCTAATTTATTTCTGTCCCATTTGCGGTTTCATCTTATGAAAGCTTGAACACCACAACTTAGAAGTCTGTTAAACAGTTTTTAAGAGCAAATAATGCCTACATTTCTAACATCTAAAACTAGACTTAGTTTGATATGCGGTTGTTGTGGAAATGGCTTCATGGAAATATTGTGAGGTAATTTTATCAACTGGTACGTAAGTGAAGTCATCATACGTCAACTCTTGAATAGTGACCTATACCAAAAATATGTTTTCAACAGTAAAGACTTCAACAAGGAGTTTTAATTCCAAAAGAGCTTGACATAATAGAGTAGTCTGCGGCAAACCAGAATCAATGTCGTTTAGACGGAATATAAAGATTACTTTGAGTTCAACATATTCAAGTTGTTCTTTTAAGAGAACTGTGAGAATTTAAACCAATTTGTTATCCTACTTTAATATGCTAGAACAGGTCTTATACGTTCTTTATTTTCCTCTTAGACACCTTAGAAAGGGAAAACGGAGGAGAAGGGAAAACTTCCAGTTCACTTTTTGTCCAAAAGACCAACTGTGGTCATTTGTCAGGGGATGTGTGTCTTTTCAACAACGCAATAACCACACAAACACACACACACACACACACACACAGTAATTGTGTCAGCTTTCGTGTTATTGGTCGTCATCCCAAATACCACCTTATGGCCTAATTGTCCCCCCCTTTCATCGTCTGTCTTTCCCTTCTTTCATTGAAGCAGAATAGACACATTCTCCACATCATTTGAGATTGAACCACCTGAGTCTAGTAACATTGGTGTCCCAGGCAACGCCGGCCGCAGGCATAAGAAAAGTAAGCGGAAAAGAAAGGGTCGCTGACCACTAGGGGGCCCATGTCAAAATCTGTTTAGGGGGCCCAGCAATGCACACACACACGCACACAAACACACACAAACACACACAGGGTGAGGGCGGATGTACAAACGAACACATGCCATTTGAAACAGAATGGAAGGTCAGAGAGACCTTGAGAAATCATTTTAAAGTGGATCTGGAGGAGATATTAGAGATGCTGATAGAGACGCAGCCTTCTGTCATTTCATTTGAAGTCTCCCTACATCCTTCTCTCCTAATGGATCGTACAGAGAGAGCCGTCATTACCAGCCCCAAGGTCTAAACCAAAACAAATTACCCGCGTAAATGCTTTTTTGTCTTTTATTGTCCGAGAGAGACAAAAAAGATAAACAAACAAATCCCGGTGGATTTACAGGAATAGAATAGTGTGTGACGATGTTGAGTGGCCTCCAAAAAATGCTGCGGAAATTCTCTACTCAAAAAATTCATAAAAGCTTTTAAATAATTGCATATAATGAGTAGGCCATGATATGTGTGGACCATAAAGGCCCTGGTATTCCTGGTATTCCTGTACCATAAAGGCCCTGATATTCCTGTACCATAAAGGCCCTGGTATTCCTGGTATTCCTGTACCATAAAGGCCCTGATATTCCTGGTATTCCTATACCATAAAGGCCCTGATATTCCTGGTATTCCTGTACCATAAAGGCCCTGGTATTCCTGGTATTCCTATACCATAAAGGCCCTGGTATTCCTGGTATTCCTATACCATAAAGGCCCTGGTATTCCTGGTATTCCTGTACCATAAAGGCCCTGATATTCCTGTACCATAAAGGCCCTGGTATTCCTGGTATTCCTGTACCATAAAGGCCCTGGTATTCCTGGTATTCCTGTACCATAAAGGCCCTGATATTCCTGTACCATAAAGGCCCTGGTATTCCTGGTATTCCTGTACCATAAAGGCCCTGGTATTCCTGGTATTCCTATACCATAAAGGCCCTGATATTCCTGGTATTCCTATACCATAAAGGCCCTGGTATTCCTGGTATTCCTGTACCATAAAGGCCCTGGTATTCCTGGTATTCCTATACCATAAAGGCCCTGGTATTCCTGGTATTCCTGTACCATAAAGGCCCTGGTATTCCTGGTATTCCTATACCATAAAGGCCTTGGTATTCCTGGTATTCTTGTACCATAAAGGCCCTGATATTCCTGTAGCATCAAGGCCCCATCATGGCCATAGACATAAAACAAAGCAACCCAACATTTTTCCTTGACTCAATCTCTTCTTCTTTACACCCAAGCAAACACTCACCATACCGGTTTTATGTTTACAATACTTCCCCCATAGCTCCCAATGAACTTTACATTAGAAAAATCTATTATTTTTCAAATTGCCTGAACAGAAGGTTCCAATTTACATTATAATGGCAACATCTGCCTGTTTTTCCCATAAGATTCAAAGGACCTTAGTTTCTATTCTTCTTTAATTTAGCCCAGATTTTGTTGAATCGGAGTGTAGTTTGTGGTAATTACTCTTTTAAAGCAGTAAGTTATGTTTGGTACTCATATTGAACTCTGATTCACTACAGGATATAAGTATGAAGAATGTTGATTGAAAGAGGAACGATCAAAGAACATTTGACAAATGTAAATGAGAAACACCAAAAACTAAATATATCATGAGAAAAAGAGTAAAGGAACTAAAGGGTTAAAAATAATTGGATATCAGAAAGAAGTCCATTTCTTTACCCTAACCGATTAGCACATTCCACCTGTTGTCAAACCCTCTTCGTAAACAACAATATTGTTGTTGTGTAGTAGACACTGCCATTCAATGGACCAACCTCAAATGACAATAAGGGGAACTGGGCTGAGAGTACAGAAATACGTGCGTAGTTCCATGTTCCTCATTGTGCCGACCACTCTACGACTACTAGGCCTTAGGGTGGACAATACAAGACAATGGCATATTCATAATGTAGATTTTGTGGTAACTATATATTGTAGCTATGCACCTTTATCTTCCTCTTGGAGAATGGAGAGAGAGAGAGCATTTAATTTTGTATGATTGGTGACGCCCAAAAAACTGTTGTCGTCAACATGGTTATAAGGTCGTCAGCAACCTTTTTTAGAGGAATTCAGTGAATATGATAAGATCCGGAGAGCATTTTTCAAGTTATGGAGAGTCAAATATAGCTTGAGATATAATTTTCACATCATAATAGAAATGTCAAAATATAAATAAATCATGACAATTATAGAAAATTACTATTGCGCTACATTATATATCTGTTCATTGCAATTTTCATTGATTCCATTTGACTATATACAAATGACTCTTCAAAAAACATTTAATATTTTTTGGAAGATCTTGAGGCAGAAATAAACACATACACACTATATTTTTACTGCAAGCTACCATTAGAAAGTTCTCAATTTGTTCACATGCAAGCCAAATGTAAGAGATGCTAGATTGGTTGTGAAAACAATTTGACTGTTAATCTCATGGCTGCCAGTCCTGATTTGAATAGGATCTGCCCTTTTAGGAATATTCTAGAGAGCCTCTTTTCTATGGTTGTTTTTTCAGGCTGTCAGTCTGTCTTCTCTAGAGTTAGGGAAGACAAGGACATGAAAACCATATGATGCAGGTTTGAAAGCAAATGCTTACTTCTGAAATTATGAGCCAAATTTGTCTGCAGAAACAAAAACGGAAATGTTTCCGCAAACCAGGTTCCATGAACCAATAACACACTTTAAAAGGAAATGCTTCCTGGAGGATCTTAAAGGAGTTCTTTAAAAAAACATTTTTAATGGTTCTGCACCTTTATTAGGGTCCAGGAAAATGAATTCTTTGAAATATCTGTTTACTTTTCACATTAAAAATTGTACCGGGGTTGCCTAACATTTTCAGTGTGAAAATAAGCTTAAGGATCTTAGAGGAAATGTTTCTGATTTGAGAGCAGGAATTTGAGTGCAGGAATAGGTAGCACGTGTTTGGTAGCCTAGTCTATTAGCAGACTATACTGTAACATAATACATTTTTGTGCATATTTCCTCATAATATAATCCAATCAGGGTGTCAGTTGGCTGGCTTGGAATATAGTTTTTTTTTTATTCCAAACAGATTTCTTATTAATGTCAGTTATTTGTGTAAATATCCACTCACTTCTGTATTTTTTTCTGTAGAATACAAACAGATGAAGAAATTGATTTGTGACAGAGCAGCTGAAATAAAAACAAAACAAAAAAACAGTTTTGCTTTAAGGTTATCTTGTAAGCAGTCAGAGTTCAGAAAAAGTAGTAGTGTTAAGACCTGTGTGCAAATATGAGGTTGTGATGCACTGATATATGCAATAAGGTGCCATAATGAGGTTGTGATTCACGGAAATATGCAATAAGGTGCAAAAATGAGGTTGTGATGCACAGAAATATGCATTTAAGTGCAATGATGAGGTTGTGATGCACTGACATATGCAATTAAGTGCAATAATGAGGTTGTGATGCACTTCCATATGCAAATTAGTGCAATAATGAGGTTGTGATGCACTTCCATATGCAAATTAGTGCAATAATGAGGTTGTGGTGCACTGACATATGAAATTAAGTGCAATATGAGGTTGTGGTGCACTGCCATATGCAATTAAGTGCAATATGAGTTTGTGGTGCACTGACATAAGCAATTAAGAGCAATAATACGTTTGTGATGCACTGCCATATGCAATTAAGTGCAATAATGAGGTTGTGATGCAATGACATATGCAATTAAGTGCAGAAATCCTTCAATCAAACGGACCATTGTATGAAATGAATTTCGTGACCTTCCAAAACATTACAGTCCTCGTTTGTTGTATTTTAGAAGCAATCACACATGAGAGAGATATCGACAAAATGTGGATTCTGGAGAAAGCCGTGAAGACGAGTGAGAGGTGCTCAGCGGGGAGAGAGGTGGGTTTCCTCTAGCCACGTTTCTTATCGCCAGGCTGGGAGAGAGAGGCTTAGAGTCCAATTGACTAAATGGTGACAGCCTCGCCTATAATCCACCACACTCAGCCAGGGTTTGTCATTTCAATTCCTTCTACCCAACAAAGAGAAGGCCCAGAGATGTGTAACACAGGAGGCCATTGTTGTGCTAACGGACTTCTCCAAATCTGTCCACCTCGTCAGTCACCCTGCGATGCCAGGCCTCTCGAAATGTTGCTATCCTCCCTCCACAGTGATAATGTATTTCAGAGGAAGAAATATGCCGTACAACTTTAAGTTACTAGCATTTTACCTGCATGTGTCTCTGGCAGAAACCTGCTGCTTCAAAGGAAGTCCTTTGTGTTAAGAAGAATGATGTTGTTTGTCGACCTGTGAAAGGGGATGTGATGATCCATTTTGTCATCTAATTTGGTTGTCAACATTTCTCATTTGCTCAATTATACAGCAACTTACCAGTTCAGCAGGTTAACATTGCATTAGTTGTTTAGGTCATTCGTCCATGTATTTAAATTGTTTCGTAAGCATTGGATATATTCAACAGAACAGCCTACTTTGGTCCACAAAAAGTAAACACTTCATTAAGCGCTATTTTCTAGTGTGGTCGTCCATTTTATTTATTAACCTGCATGCATAATACATTGTCAGAATAAATAATATATTCTTATTATAGTAGTAGGAATCATTTTATTTTAGATTTTCCTCTCCCTGAGAATCATTCATTAACGACTGTGACCTCATTACAATTGAAAAATAAAATCTATCACTTCTACCAAATGCAACAGGAGTATTTTGTTTCATCTAAACACAAAGTTTTACTCAAACTCAACGTCCTTTTGCAACCTGTTTCTCCCCCTCTCCTCCTCACCCACTCTCCCCCTCTCCCCCATCCACACACTTACTTCACTTTCAGAAAGACAATACATGTACATGTAATATTCTCTTCCTCTGTTGCATGCTGGGACTTAGGTCTGCGTGAGAGTCTTAACTGTTGTTTATTGTTGTGGTGCCTGTTCTTTTACGAAGCTTGTTTCCACTCGGATAGTGTGCACGTTTTTAGTGAAAAGGGGCCGTTTGTTTGGGTTCGTACCCTGTGGCGACTGCTACGGTTGCTTTGGAAAGAGGAAAAAAGGGATGTCTCCAAGACGTAGCATCAGGTGTGCACCGGTTGGAGAAGATACTGATGTTGTGGTGAACATGTAGGGGATAAACATATTTACTGTGCGTCTACGATGAACATAGAGGTAGTTTTATTCATAAAGAAGACTAGTGTGTTAAGTAGCTTAATTGTTAGCCGCTTTTCTTTGAGGGACAGCCAACTGTTGATTTTGTCTCTCTGTGTCATCGACTGGTGTCGCTGTAGCTCAGTTGCCTCGTATCAGTACAGATGAACAGTTCAGAAAGAGCTGGAGAGTTTTGATTAAAGTACCTGCCGTTCTTGTGTACTGTTGGTGGCTTCTCAAGACGAATGTGCCAGATTTCCTGTACAGATACCCCGCAGGGAAGTCCTATCTATGCCCTATCTATGAGTGCTGACAGCCAGTCTGGTGTAGGGCCATACAGACATGGAGAAGGATTTCTCTCAGATTCTGACTGGCATTAAAGTTAAAAATGTCGTTTTCACTTTCCTTGTGAACAAGGATATGATAACTGAGAGGCTGAGTGGTCTCTCGTCTACGCAACACTGCAGGTCTTAGAAAAGGGTCACAGCGGTGTGAAAAGGTTTGCTTTCTGACGCAGCTTCATTTGCTGGTTTTCTTCTAAAATGCCAATTTATTGTGTCTCACTGCTGGGTTTTGTTTTTGCACCTTTTCCACTCAGTTCTCATGGAGCCTGCAGAAGGCTCTCTTAGAATGAACGATCCCAGAGACTGGTGGGAGGGGGGAGGCAGGTTCTGGGGGCGTATCAGGAACTGAAGAGAGAGAGAGACACATTGGTGTTGAGTTCTCTAAAAGGCATGAGCAATGTCTCCAAAACAGAAGCGATGTGGTCTCCAAGACAGGTCGCTAGGACAGAAGCGATGTGGTTACCAAGGCAGAATCGATGTTGTCTCCGAGGCAGAAGCGATGTTGTCTCCAAGGCAGGAGCGATGTTGTCTCCAAGGCAGGAGCGATGTGGTCTTCAAGGCAGAAGCCATGTTGTCTTCAAGGCAGGAGCAGTGTTGTCTTTAAGATAGAAGCGATGTTGTATCCAAGGCAGGAGCAATAAAGTTCTGTTAGATGCCAGGGGAGCCTTGTGTATGAGTGAGCATCACCCGTAGCAGAACGGGTGAGGTTCAAACACCTGCCTGAAAGGAGCCGGTTAGTTCACCCGCCCAGAGGCATGATACCGCCAAGGCATCTGTGCTGTCGTCAAACTGCAGCACGTGGGTGGAGATGTTCCACAGTTCTCCGTAAGCAGCGTGTCTTCATTCATCGTGTTGTTATTTCTACACAGCTCAAAGGCTTCCAGGAATTGTATTTCATTCTTGAAAGAGTTGCTGCACGGTGGTGGCCTGTCTCCGGTTCAGGTTAGGGTTGTGTGATGGCAGACGTTCCCTGTGTCTCCGCTCGGTGCACGCTGGAATGTCAGCAGTCAGAAGATTGTACCAGATGCTTTCCTCCTGTGGTACATTAAATGAATCAATTATGCAGACAACCCGAGTTGTGTGAACAAAATACTGTTTATTTAATATTCGTCTGCAGAGATAATATTTTTCTCTAGCCTTGAATAATTAAACTGACTTGATGATGGCAGTTGTTGTCGTTCACCAAAGGTGAGAGTTAATGTTATGGTGTTACAGTTTAGCGAAGCAAATTAGGATAAAGGGAAAAAAGTCAATGTTTCTTCCCCTAGCATTCATCTGATTAGTTGAGCACCTCGGTGCTGAGGGGAATGTCTGTGGGACGACTACATTATTGATAGACCTGTCAAAGCGAAGCTTGATGGAATTGTGAATATTATTCACTGGTTGGGATCGTTCTACGCTCAAGCTTTGAAGGTAGCGCGTAAGCAAACCCAATGACATTAGCGCTTTCATTAACGCTGTTGTTTTGACACTCTTTATGCGATGGCCCTGCGTCTCAACAAAAACAACGACGCACCGTTTTAACGGCTCATTGGGTAACCAAACAGAATTTCTTCGTACTACGTGATGCACTGCAGTCATGGCAAGTTAGAATAGCTCAGTGTTCAACCCCAGCCCATCTCCCAATCATGTCTCAACTTTTTTTTCTGGATTTTGTCTCCAAAATCCACTATTTGCCTACTTAGACATAAAGTCGCAGACATACAATGAATAGAAAGACCTGACATTGACTACAATGAAAAAAGGTGCCTTCTATTATTCGATTTCTACGCATTTAATCGCGTCCCGAGGCGAAATCCAGATGGATAACGTTAAAAAACGACCTCTGCTCAAAGAGTCAGAGTGCGCAAGAGAGACTTCATGATTAATGTCTAACTGGCTTGATGAATGGTGGTGGGATTGTGCGAATCAATCAAAACAGTCCGTGATTAAACATCCTCTCCACGGTATTGATTACGCCGCTGGATGACGGCTTCATTTGAATACAAACAAGCCGCATAATGTTAAGATCTCGGGACAACCACTGATTACCGCTCGTTGTCCTACCATCAAAATCAGGATGAGACAGAAGATAGAAGTAGTGTAGCAGCTAGAATCTCTCAAATCCACCATACCTCTAAGTCGCGGGGGTCGGCACGTCGATGAGACATTCAAAGGGTCCGTCGTGGAGCGCCGTTACTTCGTAAGAGTCGATAGCCTCTAAGACTATGCTATGAAGAGGAAGAGGTTGAAGCAAAAGCAGGCGCGAGGAAGGAGACACAAGAATTGAGAAGTGCCTGGGGGTTCGGACCTCAGCGTCACACAAGGTAACTCACCATGATACGGGTCGTGGAAGCCCACTCTATTACATCCATGCTGCCCGTTGACCTACTCATTTGCCAACCGTCCCAAGCTTCCACCAGAAGCGTACCCACCTGTCAGTTTGAAGTGGATCTACACTGAAAAGAGACAAAGCCTGGGACGTGCCGTTTGACAGCGATACGACCGATAAGTCGGACATTATATCAATATAACATGACCTGGCGACGTTCTCTGATCTGAATTTGAAAGGAGAGAGCATCGCCCCGGTTACCTGCTGGAGGATGCCCTTTGTGTTTCGACGAAGTTGGTGTGTCAGACAAGATGGTTGGTGCGATGGACGAAGATGCCCGATGAGTCGTAGCTCCAGGCCAACGTCTACAACATCGGGTAAAACATGGACCTGCTAACTATCTGTTTGTAACTATATAACTATATGTACCGTAACATATCGTATTTCCGCATCATGGGACTTGCAATTTAGCCGTTGTTTGTTTTTCCGGCACGAGTAATCTCCTTACTCGGGTTTCGATTTATCTCATTCGACTATCTATCCTCATGCTGGGTCAATGAATCTACAATGTAAATAGCAACAGACATAAATCATTACACTCTTTTACCATCTTCGTCGCCATGTTGCACATTGCCTCAGGTCACTCAGTTCCGTTTACAGAAAGTAAAACCACAGCCGGTGGCATTTGGTGTTCTGAAGATTAGCTAGATTGAAACGACAACGCAAACAGAAAGCCTCCGATTCAGCTGGAAGCCCCATTTACCCATTGTAGCCATTAGCTGGCGTGCTGTTTTCCCTCCCTCTGAAGAGAGTTGATTTCCCTTTATCACTCCTATTGATCACTGGTTTATTTTTCCCACTGAACATGAAACACAATCCACCATTCCAGAGGGTTGGCTCTATTCAGCCTCTGGATGGGTTTCAAAATGTGAATTTAATGCAAATATATTCCGTATATAGATATTCTTCATCAGAGCCGTCTGGGTCCCTCGCTTAGCACACACACACACACACACGTTCCGACTCATCCATAAACCTTATCCTGTAGCTCCAGCCCCCATGACCGTTTTGGAGCGCTAACCCCGTTCATTTCCACACTGTTCTTCCGGTGACCTCTGACCTCTGTCAATCAGGATGTTCTGAAGACGTTTCTTCCTGCCAAAAGCCAAGGAAGCGATGGGATGCGTGCAGTCACTGAGCGCTACAGACACTTGGCAGAAGGATGTTCAGTAAATGCCTCAGATACTGTAAGTGGAGATACGCCGACAACCCATCAGATAGTGAAACTAACAAATTACACCTATACACTCCAACCGACCATAAACAAATGTCTAGCCTGGATACCCTTTTTTCCCCCGGCGGTGACTTGTACATTTGGCTCAGCCAACACAGGTAGGGTACATGCGTTTGACAATACGCGTATACAACACAGGCAATAACATCGATGGTGTTTTGTTAGTGCGTGCCTCACCCAAACGAAACATCTGAAATAACGTTCCCACAAACGCTTTAGCACAGACTGGATGTTTCACATTTCAGGGAGACAGTGAAATATTCATGAGGAACCATGTTGAAAACCTGATGTAGCGCCATTAATATTTATCCAGAAGTTAACTATTTATACTGTTTGCTATGGGAGAGAAAAAGGACTATTGTGTAAAAAGTTGCCGCATCAAAGAAACCTTAAGGTCTTTTTGGGTAAATGGAGGAGATCTGGCATTTGCTTTAATCTGTGGATAGAAACCCTAACCTTAACCCTAACCTATTGCTTTTTTCTGCGGGTAGAAAGCAAAAAACAAAAGATGAAAACTTTTCAAAAAGCTTTGCTAAGCACTACTATGGTTTTATTCTGCTGACAAAACCTTGGGTATCACTTTATGTTTTAAAAAGCCGACCAACCCAAACCCAATTGAATGATCTCATGAAAAAATGGTTTTAAAATACATATTAAACATGATTGTTTACAAAGAGTTTTTCTAAAATATGTTTAACTGTTTTAATTGTTAAATATGTCCATTTGCAGCAAGCCTCTGTGGAGAGCAGTTAGCCGATAATGAAGAGTATAATCTGCAGATGTGTGCAGAGGTGGAGCACAGGGAGCGACAGAAAAATGGTTGGAGAAAACAGATGTGGTGTGTTTTCAAAGCCCAGCAGCCCAGTTCAAAACTGGCCCGCCAAATGATGTTTCTCTGCCAGCACCACACACACACACACACACACAGGTGTGCACATTCAGTCACACACCCTCTGCAACATCTGTCCATGGCTAGCTAAGAGAGGCCCCAGAAGCCGGGAGAATCTTGAACAGCGGTTTGGCTTGCCTGAACACAGTCCAGCAGCTGCCCCCAGACCAGTGCCAGAGCCAGTGTGAGGAACATTCATTTATGCACATTTAGTCTAAAGTAGCAGAGTCCAATCCTGGCAGCTGTCAGACCACTCATGTACGGTACAGTGGAGCACCAGACTCAGCGTTGGCTTGTGTGTCTGTGCCCGATTTCTCCCTCCCTGCCTCCCCCATCTCCTACCCCCTCTCACAGCCCAACCCCCCACACCTACTTCTTTCTCTCACGGGTCTCTCTTCCACTTTTCTCTCCCCTTCCTCTCAACCTCACCCCGACTCACCCCTCCTTCTCTCGCTCTCTCCTTTCCTCTCTCCCCCAAAGTCATTCTAATTAGTGTTTAGAGCTGTCTGCAAGGTCAGCAGTCCCCATGTGCCGCTGCGTTGTCAAGGCGATGCCAACCCATAATCAGAGGGCCTGACATCAGCTGGGGGGGGGGCACTTGAAAACCTGCCCGGTGCGGTGCCAACATTCTGCCCGTCCACCTAATAGTGTCAACAACATTTGCTCGATCACAGCAGACAATGAACACGGCGTGAGGGTTTTCCCAGGAACGATTGTCATGTCATGACAGGATGCGATTGGACCAAGTGTCACGGTTTACTCATTTCTTCAATCTATTGAATCTCCTGGTCCCCCGCACAAATAACTTGTGAACGCATGAATCGCTTTCCCCCCACTCACGGCCTAGCGTGCACGGCGTTATCTGGTCAACCCGCTTCCCAGGTTAAATAAAAGTGAAATCAAATATATAAATCTCCTGCATCACATCATTTCTCGAGAAGCTGGACGTTTTTTCCTTTTCCCCACTCCGCTCGTCAAGTTATGCCTGACAATTGCTGCCATCCCTCTCTTTTGCTCACTCTCTCTCTCTCTCTCTTTCTTTCTCGCTATACCTTCTGGCTTTTAATTCCAAACCACTGGAGTGTGCCATCTCTGAGCATCTCTCTGGTTACATCTCTCAGGAACAGGGACCCGAGCCAGTCAGGCTTCAGGACCGGTCACTGTGTACCAGGGGCACCTCGCCTGACCCAAGCTGACTCTCAGAACGTGACGAGAACCAGGACAACACCCCGTTGTTCTCTGCAAACATCAAAGCGGTGACTGGCTCCTGCAGTTTCATGCTCTACAGCACTCGTAGGTTACGGCCTCACCTCACATAACAGGCGGCGCTCGTCATCATCCATGCTTTTGTCAGTTCATGCCTGGACTAGTGCAACTCCCATTGCAACTCGCCACACACGCAAACGCTTTAATGTATGGGTTAAATCGATCCTTCAGATAATAGGTGATCTAATGACGACAAACGCTAATGGGTTGCTGATATGACTTCTGTTAGCTGGTTAATGGAGAAAAAAGAACCCGTTAACCAATAAAACCTTTGTTGGTTCGTTGATCTTAATACACTTAACTTAATTGTTTACTTATTTTTCATGAGAAGTTTGACAAAGCTGTCCCTGGTATTTGAGGAAATATATACATGAATTTGTAACGTACTCAAAACCGGATTTGCGTGGGTTTCTTTTGCACACCGGCGATATTGTGTTTTGTCAGTCAGCCTGCTCCAACCGCCGTGCCAGGAACAAGGCAGGCAGGGAAATGAGGAATTTAGACTTTTAGACATTTAGACTTCTGTCATATTTCCCCTTGTTTTAATCCCTCGTTCCCTTTCTGATGTTTATCTGTGTTTTTGCTTCGGGAAGCAGATTTAAAGAGAAATGTGCAGAATGTAAATGTAGGGAGAGGTTAAAATCGATTCAATCTGCAGGGATTTGAATCTCTGCCCAGGAATTCTTTTAAGCTTCACATCCTGTACACAGGGTGTTTGTCACACACAGTGCAGAGCGGGGCAGTGTGCGAGTGTGTGTGTGTGTGCGTGTGCGTGCGTGTGTGCGCGTGCGCGTATGTTTGCAGGCTGGTCAGAGCCTCTGAACCAGAGAAGTGAACAAATCAATAGCATGGTTAGCAGCGAGACTGGCCGCCACCCCGTGATGATTCAGTGTACCCTGGAGACATGCAGGATATTGGGGAGGAAAACACATCCCATGGGGGTTTCTTCTTCACACTCTGCCAATGTGAAAAACACTGGTGTCTTTTGTGCTTCTGCGTACATACTCGCTCAGCTGGTCTCATATTTAATTGTCCGCGTTCAATGGGGACCTGTTGTGGAACCGGCTGGGATTAGAGACCGATTCGAGGGCCGGGTTTTCATAGCATTTCTGGTTGAAAATTCTAAATCAAAGGAGACAATGTAACTAATTAAATAACACAGCTAATTAAATAAACCCACCTTTACACTTTTCTCACTGCATCTGAACCCTTATCCATAATCAACTTGAAAACCAGGAGAAGATAAGAGGGTCTAAATGTCCCACTCCCACTGAAAATAATTATACAGCAACCATTCCTCTAATGGTTTTTCATTAACATCTATTCAGCAGAATGCTATTAATCAAAATGTGGAAATGTGGCATCATACAAAGACGGTTATATATACCATAGATGCCATTGATGGAGATAGAAAAGACCTGTAAAAGGAATTTCCGTGGTAACCGAATCTAACAGAGACTTAGACTTGTCACTTTTAAATTTAAGCCGAACATAAATCAAAAAAAAAAATTGTTAAACAATTAATGCAACTCTATAAAACAAAGAAATGTCAGTATATATTTGAGAACTAGTATATTGAGAAATTCATCAAATGTTTTCTAACCCCAAAAAATGTTTTACAGTACACAAGGATCAGCTATAATATATAAAAAAAAATGATTTTGTTTTTGGTCATTAAACTTAAGGAAGCAGATAAACAGCTGGTAACAGAATGACATCATGGTTCCCTGGTCTCTACTATACAGAAATGTGTTTTCATGGATATGACATGTTCATTGGGATCTATTGGGATCTCAAAAGATATAAAAACATAATGTCCTTTGAACGTTTTGATATTGTTTACACATCTGCACTACTTTCAATAACCTACAATCTGTACTATTCTTTTCTATAGTGTACAATCTAGTTCTTGTTTGTGTTATGACACTTTTTCAGAAACGTATCAAACAAGATTTGAAATGCTAGCTAGGTTACAAACTTGCAGATATCGATAGCTCCAGAGACCACCTTCTGCGGTATCTTATAGCACATTTTTTATAGAGCCGACACATAGATTTGCAAACGTAACGACAATTGTGTCTAAAATGTCTCGCGTTTTGAGCAGTGCACAATGCATAATACAGGATTTTCCCACAATTCACAGCCTCATACATGCAGACGTAAATTCTAGCGCTGCAAACCAAGTCATCCAATGATTTATTACCTCTCGTAAAGTGAAGGAATAGTTTGCTACTATTTAATTCACCCTGGGAAAAGTTGCAATGAAGTTGTTCAACAGTTTCTATGACTACTTCTCAAATAAGTGAAAAATGCATTGAATTAACTTCCATCTATTAGACCGAATGTAATTTTGTCCATTAGTCAAAGTAGGTTTGAAAGAAAAGCTAAAAGAACTGAACAACTATAACATTTAAAGGACCCACGGGGCCATGAAAGTTAACAAGGTATGTTTCAACATCTATTTGAAAATCGACATTTTCAGAAACTGGGATCATGAAACCGAAACGGATACTTCTTTCTATGGCTTACTGTCGCAAGGTTTGCTTACAAAAGACCAGAGCCAGAGGTGGGGTACATGTGGGTCACAAATGGGGGTACACAAGTTAAGTGACCAACCAGTCAAAAACGTAATTTGGCTAGGTAAACCCGAAAGGAGAACATTGGTTATATTGTCTTCAGTTTGCAATATGCGGGACTAAGCCACAAACTGGATATAATAGCTGCTATGCTCCGACACTTAAACCAGCAATCTTAACTAAAATGTCAAATCCATTTTGCATGAGAGATCAGACGCATACATGCATCACAAACAGAAAACATATATCAATCACTGTCACAAATGGCTTCTGGGAGTTCACTGGTTCAGATAACATCAAGTTGTCTAAACCAATACAAGATATAACTCAAAAGAAGTTGTAGCATGTTACAACAATAACTAAGAAGAAACAATACACAAGTTATCAGCAAAATAGGATATAATATCACAGTCAGTATCAGCTTTATTCGCCAAGTCTGTTTACTCACACAAGGAATTTGTTCTGGCCCATAGCTGCAGCATTTGGGAAACACATTTTATAACGTACACGAACAGTGCAAACAGAGCAAAAGACGAACAGTCTGACAAGTGAGACCATGCATAGTTGGCTTATGTAATGGGTAAATATAAAATGTGTTATTTATCTGAATGAAAAGGGCAAAGGAGGAATGTCTAGCTGTATGAGCAGATTGCAAAAAAAAAGAAAAATAGCAATGTCCAGACTCTAGTATCAAATTGTGCAAAATAGACATATCTAGTTATATATACAGTTGTGCAAAAGAAGAGCAATATCTAGTTACAGTTGTGCAAATG
Organism: Dallia pectoralis; assembly: GCA_029465975.1. Taxonomy (NCBI): domain Eukaryota; kingdom Metazoa; phylum Chordata; class Actinopteri; order Esociformes; family Umbridae; genus Dallia; species Dallia pectoralis. The sequence goes on from CM055736.1 coordinate 9,464,603, forward strand.
AAGAGCAATATCTAGTTATATATACAGTTGTGCAGAAGAAGAGCAATATCTAGTTATATATACAGATGTGCAGAAGAGCAATATCTAGTTATATATACAGTTGTGCAGAAGAAGAGCAAAATCTAGTTATTTATTATAAGTTGTGCAAAAGAAGAGCAAAATCTAGTTATATATACAGATGTGCAGAAGAAGAGCAATATCTAGTTATATATACAGATGTGCAGAAGAAGAGCAATATCTAGTTATATATACAGATGTGCAGAAGAAGAGCAATATCTAGTTATATATACAGATGTGCAGAAGAAGAGCAATATCTAGTTATATATACAGATGTGCAGAAGAAGAGCAATATCTAGTTATATATACAGATGTGCAGAAGAAGAGCAAAATCTAGTTATTTATTATAAGTTGTGCAAAAGAAGAGCAAAATCTAGTTATATATACAGATGTGCAGAAGAAGAGCAATATCTAGTTATATATACAGTTGTGCAGAAGAAGAGCAATATCTAGTTATATATACAGTTGTGCAGAAGAAGAGCAATATCTAGTTATATATACAGTTGTGCAGAAGAAGAGCAATATCTAGTTATTTATTATAAGTTGTGCAAAAGAAGAGCAAAATCTAGTTATTTATTATAAGTTGTGCAAAAGAAGAGCCAAATCTAGTTATATATACAGATGTGCAGAAGAAGAGCAATATCTAGTTATATATACAGATGTGCAGAAGAAGAGCAAAATCTAGTTATATATACAGATGTGCAGAAGAAGAGCAATATCTAGTTATATATACAGATGTGCAGAAGAAGAGCAATATCTAGTTATATATACAGATGTGCAGAAGAAGAGCAAAATCTAGTTATTTATTATAAGTTGTGCAAAAGAAGAGCAAAATCTAGTTATATATACAGATGTGCAGAAGAAGAGCAATATCTAGTTATATATACAGATGTGCAGAAGAAGAGCAATATCTAGTTATATATACAGATGTGCAGAAGAAGAGCAATATCTAGTTATATATACAGATGTGCAGAAGAAGAGCAATATCTAGTTATATATACAGATGTGCAGAAGAAGAGCAATATCTAGTTATATATACAGATGTGCAGAAGAAGAGCAATATCTAGTTATATATACAGATGTGCAGAAGAAGAGCAATATCTAGTTATATATACAGATGTGCAAAAGAAGAGCAAAATCCAGTTATATATACAGATGTTCAAAAGCAATATCGAGACATGAAAGCCAAAAGGGAAACGCACCAGAGGACCACAGAGGTGAAGCACCAAACAAGAGATGAAAGAAGAGGTCCTGACATCAGAAGAACCGGCGCAGTAGACCCAAAACCACGAGGGTGAGAGGCAATCAATCAATATACAGTATGGTGTATATTCTGCGAGTACTACAGAGGCCTATGTAACTGTCAATCAAAACAGTCAGAATACAAATTCCTGATTACAATGGGGTCAAAGGGCAGACTCTGTCCCGTAGACGAAACAATGTGGTTCTGTTACGTTTAATAACTCTGTGTGCATTCATTCTCTTTCAGCTTACTCCCCAGGTTCTATTGAAACACTCCGCTAATCGAATGAAAAAAGCATGGGACGTGGGAAATTGCGTGTAGAAGACATTTAAGGCAATACCCAGAGAATACAAACATAACAATATTGACTTTAAAAACAGTTTGAAACCTAAATGACATGAAAGTTATGATGGAAACCAGGAAAAGAATGACATTCAGCTGTGCCTTTCACAGTCTGCATCGAAATAGATCCTGTGTTTAAGTTGTGTTATATTTTAGGGATCTGTGAAAAAAATGGATCGCTTTGACTTGAAAAATAAATATATAAATGTATGTGTAACATTGTTGAAAGTATTTAAAAGCTGTTGTTTTGGGTGGTTAAAAGAAATCTACGCATATTAGGTCAAAACAAACAATTTAGTGTATTTTTACTTTATTTACAATATTCAGCCAATAACAATGTGTCTCGTTAAAGAGGAAAATACACCACGTTACACTAATGACACGAGGGACTCAAAAAAAGCCCTGACATCAAGCAGAAATCTGAAGGTACATCCTCCCATGCTAAAAATGGCGGACATGTAAGTTCTCAGCAGCAACTCGGCTCAGTGTCGGATGTGAAAGACGGTGTGTGTTCCATCATTTCAGAGGATCAGTGGTTGGTGGAAGATATGAGGAACGGTAATCCTCAATTTCTCTTTTGGTACATGCGGCCTCGCTTGGCTGTTCCGGGAAACCAGTGCGTCCAATCAATTCTTCTTTGCCAGTGTTGCTCTGACTGTGGAGGAAATCCCATTGTGCTTGTGGTCTCTTTGTGGCCAAACTCACTGAAGTCAACCCGAAGGGCGAGCCGTTTAGTCAGCTTTGATGCACGGAATTGTGCAGCTCGTTGTAATGATGTTCGATCTTTTCACCCAATCTGTGGCGACCTCAAATGGGCGTAACAGCGTCGTGTTCCTTCCTTAGCTTAGTGAAGTGTGTCAAGCTTTTTGTTGGCGAGAACAGAGCAAATCATTTTCGGCTTGCGGCAATGGTGTGTTGCACACATTGACGGACTAGTACAACAACACGGCCTGGACATTTCTATCCACAACAGACTACATGTCCCTGAATGCAGCAAACTTATCCCAACACCCATCCCAACACCCTACCAAACACCCTACCTAACACCCATCCCAACACCCTACCAAACACCCTACCAAACACCCATCCCAACACCCTACCAAACACCCTACCTAACACCCTACCTAACACCCATCCCAACACCCTACCAAACACCCATCCCAACACCCACCCCAACACCCTACCTAACACCCATCCCAACACCCTACCAAACACCCATCCCAACACCCATCCCAACACCCTACCAAACACCCATCCAAACACCCTACCAAACACCCTACCAAACACCCTACCAAACAGACAAGATTTTTCAGATAACCTCAACCGTGGACCGTGTTTTTTGTATTAAACATCTCGTATTTACAACAAAAACACTGTAAAAACCTCTGGAGAATAAGCTACACACTAGAAACTATAGCATCATGTTTCTACTCAGCCATGCTGCTCGTTTCTTGTTGTGCTATGCGTCTAAGCGTCACGATCTCTCAGGAGAAATGCAGAGTGACTTTGACAACGGCTAAACTGTTACGGCCTAGACGACTGGGTCAGAGCATCTCTGAAACAGCAAGGCTTTTGAGGTGCCCCCGGTGAGCAGTGCTGAGTACCTAGCAACAGTGAAGAGGTCTTTGATGACGAAGAGCATGGCTCCAGTGACGAACTCCGCCATTGGCCCCAGTCTGAAGCACCTTGAGATGGAGGGCAGTGGTAATGCCGTATCAAGCGGCCATATAGCTATAGCATATAGCCTGTTTATGGGTCTGAGGGGACCATGCCAAATCCTATTAGATATTTGATGGCTACGGAAGGAATGTTTCACACCACACATTTCATCGCACCCTGCTGCGTTCGGGACTGCATAGTCACAGAGCGGTCAGAGGGCCCACGATGACGCGTGTGCACCAGAAAAGGCCCCTACGATGGGAACGCAAGAGCCTACACTAAACTGTGGCTCTGCGGAGGTATGTCGTCGGGGTGCATCGTTTACCTGGGGAGGTGATGGCACCAGCAGGCACTGTGGAAAGACAACATGCCAGTGGAGGGAGTGTGACGCCCTGGGTCCAAGCATTCATGTAGGTGACATTGAAACATGCCTTCCACATACACATTGTTGCAGGCCAGCCGATGCTATTCCCTGACGGCAGTCGCCTCTTACAGCAGGATAACGTGCCCTGCCACACAGCACGTTCTGTGGAACATGGTGAGGGGTTCAAGGTGTTGCCCTGGCCTCCAAATTTTTCAGATCTATGTGTGCTGCTGCAGCTTGGGCCCAGATCCAGCCGAGTGCTCTTTCAGCAAGAATGCTCTATATTTCTCCACTCTAATAAGTTTTAATGCCATTTTAATTAAACCAGGAATCTGGGAAGTCCAGTTTAGTATTTTAACTGAGATGCATTAGTCATGTACATTTTTTCATCAAGTGATATCAGTAATAATATACTTTATTAACTCATAATTAACAATAACTCGTAATGACACCAGGCACCAGCCAGCTTACAGACATGTATACATCCAACAGTAAATAACATTCCCTGGAAAATGTTTTGCAGTTGTGCGCCGTTGCTAACAACAACACCTATTAGGCTTGCGCGATCCCCTGCCAATTCCCTGGGTTGTAAAAACGTTGCTATTGAGTTGAATATTGACAACTGAGGTATACAAATTGCCTCCGCAGAGAGCCGAGGTCAACCCCTCGTTGGCACAGGCGGGCGATGGAAGCTTCCGGAGCTGTGTTCTTTCGCAATTGCATTAGACGCGTTCTTGGAGCGAGCGTGTGGGAGTCGGAGGAGAGTGTCTCGCTCGTCAGATCCACAAGCCTCAGCGAAACACTCACAAGGCCAAGGGACACACTTTCATTACAGGAATCATGAGGATAAATGCGCTTCGCTGTCAAACAAATCATGTTACTTAACAACGCGCGCTCTTACATTGGCACCTTCGGCGCTGTATTTTCTCCCTGTGATCTTGTCTTTGATCACAGATTCGGAGCAGGTCTGTATTTTGTCTGTTACTTTCTGAGTTTGTGTGCTCATTAGAAAATTGGGCTTGTCGCTAGCTACTTATTGTCGAACGTCGCGCAGAAAGCATCAAATAACACAGAGGCCAGACCGTGTATACTGATAATACCGATTTACGTTTCGGCATTTCCAATTTCTGGCAATGTAGCATTCTGTACGAAAGCCTTTCAACCCGTTTCTAAGTCGGCGAGACACGGTTAAAACTCCGAAAACATGTAGCAGCAGCCCCTGTTATTCTCCTGCGTCATTGTATTGCGATGAACGACACGGACACAAATACTGTATTGTGATTGGAGCTTCGAAATCCTTATATGGGCATTCGGTTAACAACTTCCTGTATCAATCACAAGCTGGGTCAATCTCCGTTGTCTGAGGTGGCCTCCTCGTCTTGTCACTTTACAGCGCGAACGTTCGCGGCTCTGTCTGTGAATTTGAGAGTAGGCAATATTTCAGCAGCCTGATTCTTTCGCCGGTTACCTCTTCAAAGTCACTTTGAATAATTCATTGATTGAACTCCTTTAGTTATAAACTCCATTCGGTGATGAAAGTGGCCCTCTTTAAATCGCTGGCAATGGAAAAAGGACCCATCATTTGCATCTCAGTGGAATTGCCACTCAGCCAAATCAGTCTGTCAGTCAATATGAGAAGTTTATATATATATATATATATATATATATATATATATATACACGCACACATATTTCAAAAACACATGCCAAATGTACAGTAATTGGCTGTGGTACATGTACGGCAATCATTAAAGACCAAGAGAAAAGGATTAATAGTGAAATAGGCTGGATTGTCATTAATCTCTGCCCACTTACTTCTCCACATATTACATGAGAAACGGTCCAATGCAAATCATATAGGGGATCATGAGTAGTGAATATGACAGGCATTGGACGGGTATTAAAGGGAGCTGCACGACCACTATGATAAATACTCCCACGTGTTTCCATACAGTTTATTGCATTTAAAACACTCCAATACTCAATTGGGCAAATTAAAAAGCTTGGTCACGAACAATAAAGGTGTCCATGTTTGCAATAGGTAAAAGCACAGGCTACGGCAATGATCTGTCCTCTGACTGTTTGAGTTAGACATGGGAATAGGAGCGTATTAGCTTTGTAATAGTGGAGTCCTTCGGCGTAAATTCAAGGCTCGCCAAGATTCAAACGTAAATAACGTTCTTTTGATGACCCTGTGCAATCCTCTCAGAGGGCTTCAGAAGGACGGTGGTGATGTGTCTGAAAACAAAATAAAGTACTGAATGCGTCGCTCCGAGAAATGACGGAGAAAGAGTGAGGGACAGAGAGACAGGGAGAGTGTGTGTGTGTGTGTTTGTATGTCCTCCAGGCTTAGGTGTCAGTCTAATGTTGTAAACAGACTGTCAACCCCATCCCCACCACAGACTCTGGTGTCTAAGAATAGACTCGGGTTATGCTGTTACCCAACCAGTGTCATAGCTCAGGGGCGTACTCGGGCTAAATCTGGGAACACACGGAAATGTGATATACTGTACGTACCGTGTATGCAAACTCTGCTGTTTTCTCACGAGGAGTGTTCCTCCGTCAGAAACAGTGTCATTGAGTTATATCTGTGCTCGTGTGAGTAAACGCGTAGAAGCGCAGTGCGCCATGAAAAAAGTCATATTCCCAAGAAAGCAGTTGACGGCATTTGTTGACGGACGATGTCAAATGAATGTGACCAGTCAGTGTGAGTGACATCACACAGCTACGCGGTGGACAGTAATTGCTGATAATAGTGGGAACCGCGCCGTAGGCAAAACCCCGGGGTGGTTCCACTGGTCATGAGACTTACACGTTGGCTGTCACTCAGCCTCAGCGCATCGGGGGGCTGGTATTTACATCCCAGCAAACGCACGCGATGATCTCCGGTTGCAAAACTGTGTCCTAGACGCTCAGCCCTTTTTATTCTCCGCTCACCTGTTCATAATAGTAAGAGGACACGGTCGTTTTTCAACGGCCTCTGAGATTACACACCACGCGGCCCTGGCGAATCGATGAGCTCTACAGACGGGGAGAAGCTTAGCGGCACTTGTAGATTCTCTTCCCTTCCGCGCTGACTTTATTTATCTATGATGAGTCATGAGGCATGGGGTCGTGAACCCAGCACCTTTGGGATCTGGTTGGGGTTTACCCTTAAGCACAGACCTAGAAAGTTAAATATTTATCTGTTAAATGTAAGTCTGGTCTTAGGCCTGTGTGTCTAGGGGCATTAAACGTGTTTACAGAGACAGAGGTAATAATTTGAATGGTCTGCAGTAAGACGAGGCCAGAAGTGTCTCGAGCGCCGGGTTCAAATAGTATATTTACCATTAAAGTGTGTTCGATTGAGCTTTCCTGCAAGCATCGATCACATGGAACGCTCACAGAAGTGCCATCTTGGATATCCGGCCTTCCAGGTAGGCAAGACCACACAAGCGGAATTATATTTGAAAGAAATGGAATCTCAACTGACTCCGCGTTGCGGCGGTGGGTGTACCCTAATAGTCCTCTGAAGCACCTTTTGGCACGGCCTTCCATTCCTCATCGCTCGCTCCCTCCCTCCCACGTCGTTTGACACCGGAGCGTCTAATCACATTTGGACCGGCTGCGGGTGGGCACGAGTACAATCAGTCCCACTCCACCTGGAGTGGCTCCTTTGTTATGTTCTTATGGTACAGTGGCAGTTTAGAATTGCAACGTTGCCCTTTTCAGTGAGCAGCAGGAGGCCACAGCGGGACCGTAAACTGGCTGCTAGCATTAGCAGTCACGGGATTGATTCATGTAAAACAGCACTGTGTGCCAACAATGTAAAAGAATCACTGAGGCCTACTCGTGTAGCATAAGGCTGTAGTTAGCACTGGAGTAACGCTGGAGTAGTGCTGGAGTAACGCTGGAGTAGCGCTGGAGTAGCGCTGGAGTAATGCTGGAGTAGTGCTGGAGTAGTGCTGGAGTAACGCTGGAGTAGTGCTGGAGTAATGCTGGTGTAGCGCTGGAGTAAGGCTGGTGTAACGCTGGAGTAGCGCTGGAGTAGTGCTGGAGTAACGCTGGAGTAGCATACAGCTGTGGTTCTGGAAGCTGTCAAACCACTCCTTGGGGATTCCTAAATTTGTCCAAGTTGTTGTATCCTACAGGGCTCCGTAATTAAAGTTGAAACTGCTCAGAAAACTTGAGGAACAGTGATGTTATTTCATATGGATGATAAATATGAATAAGAATATTAATGAAGAGAAGTGTAAAAATCTAGTAAGACACCACTGTCAACCAAAATGAAGGTCTCCTTTAGTTAAAAAAAGGCTATGACATTTGAGAGAAATTTTACTTTTTCTCCATTGAGTCACCAAGTGGGCAAAATTACAATTACAAAAGTATTTGCTAACAAACCATATAGATGTACTGCCAGAACGGAGCCTGAAATGCATTTAAAAAATGAAAAGCAAAACACCAGCAAAATGAACAGACCGCATTTGACTGACCAGCATTTGTGTGTGTGTTATGTGCATCAGAGTGTGTGTCGTGTTGTCTGGTGAAAAAAAAGAGCAAAGAGAAAACAGACAGGATCAGTCAATCACAGCCCTCTGTGGAGAAAAAAAACCTGTCACGACGTTCACAGGCTCTCGCCGGCGTTCTCTCCCAGAGAGACGTGTGCACTCGCCCCATACACCTCCATTTCACCTCCCCTTCTCTCTTCCTCTCTGCTTCTCAGTCTCTCCGCAGTCCCTTGACCCTGTATTTTACTGATCTCCATCCCTCTCCTCCGTTACTCCTCTCCCGCCCTCCCCCTGGTTTTGCCTCCTTCCCCCATGGCAGCTCACCACTCTGACCTGTACCTGTCTGGCTCCGATGGGTCCCAGGTTTGGCTTAAACGCCCCAATTATTCTCGTGAATTATGGCGCTCGTCTGAAAGCGCTGCTGGTGTGTTGGCACCATAACAGCGGAGGGGTTTTCAACGTGCAATTACATTATGGGTAATGTGGGTGTGGCCGATTCTCATCTCACCGAGGCCAGTGCACCAGTGCTTATTTCTATTGAGTGGAAATCCTCTTCGCTTGAATCCAAAACTATTTGATTCGTGCAATATGACGGTTTTCTGAATGAATAGAAAGTAGGCGACCGTGAATTCAATCGACCACGACGTTCTCCTAGTCACTGTGCGATAAATTGTTTGACCGCGACGTTCTCCTTCTATAGAGCTTATTTCTCACCCTAGAACGCCTATGAACCTATTTCTATTCTCTGTTCAACCAATCTATTGAACCCAAAGAGGCATTTGTTACAGAAGCACACTGTAGAGGGTATTAGCATCATCATCATCATCTGGTCATCTTCTGGTCCTGTAGTTAAACGTATCGTATGTGGCCCCGTTTGGCACCCGCTGTCGTTTTGGAATTAATCAGAGATGCGTAAACTGGGCATTAATCAGAGTAACCCCATGCCATTCCCTCTGCCTGGCTCACTGTAATGAGATGATGATGATCTCTTAAACAATTAAAAACACCAGGAACGACGACAGTCTGCGGTGACGACACATGTCCTCCTGGTCTCCCTGTGTCCCGTTCTTACCTCACACACATACAGTGTTATCTTAAGCCCAATGTCATGGATAATCGAAGGGTCACAAAGAACGATTATGGCTACAGAAATATGACTCAAGACAGGAAGCGAGAGAGAGCCATCGACAGAGAGAGTCAGCAACAGAGAGAGGACATGAAGGAGCAGACAGAGACCGGGACAGAGAAGGAGTGAAAGACAGACACGGACAGACAGAGAGACAGGTACAGACAGATTGAGCGGGAGAGACATGGACAGAGAAAGAGAGACAGCGCGTGAGAGAGACAGCGCGTGAGAGAGACAGCGCGTGAGAGAGACAGCGCGTGAGAGAGAAAGAGCGTGAGAAAGAAAGAGCGTGAAAGAGACAGCGCGTGAGAGAGACAGCGCGTGAGAGAGACAGCGCGTGAGAGAGAAAGAGCGTGAGAGAGACAGCGTGAGAGAGACAGCGCGTGAGAGAGACAGCGCGTGAGAGAGAAAGAGCGTGAGAGAGACAGCGCGTGAGAGAGAGAGAGCGTGAGAGAGACAGCGCGTGAGAGAGACAGCGCGTGAGAGAGACAGCGACATGCAACACATCAGCCCCTGCATGTCCCCGGGCATTAATCCTTTTTATCTCCGATTCTTATTTTATCTCTGTGTTTCTCTCTTTTTATGACCCCTTGTCATCTTCGCTGTGATTCATTTAAAACACTCCGGTTGCGCACTTTGCTGCTCACACGTAGCAACTTCAGAATATCTGCTACCAGCAATCACATTTTCCAACAGCAAAAACTCTGAGACCAGGTAGCACAGTGAAGGAGGAATCAGAGAGCTGGAAATTAGATAATTCTCTGCAAGGGCGTAATGACACACTTAGAGGAAAAGGTTATGAGTTGAGAGGAACCGTGAGAGAGAGAGTGAGGGAGGCAGAAGGGGGGAAGGGGGTAGACTGGGAGGAAAAGAGAGTTAGTACCCTTGTTAATGCACTGCAAAGAAATGCTCTCTGCAACAGAGAGAAAATGCCAGTGATATGACTCAAGTACCCTGCCTGCCCATCTTCATATAATCCCTATCTCATACTAACAGGGTCATCTGGTATCCGTCGCCATACAAGCGGGAAGTACTATGATCAAGTTACAGTTACTTTCGGATTACTTTGAAATAAAATAAATGTCTCAGCGAATTGAAAAATACCCACTTAGAAACAAGTATTCAGGATGTTGAGCCAGTAAAAAATGTACACTCCCTAAAGCACATTTCAGATCGGAGCATATATGGAATGTATACATTTATAGTAGTATCCAACTATCTAAATGCCAATGGTCAAAAAGATTCCCTTTAGAAGACCACAGATAGGGCTTGATATTGATCAATAAAATGAATGCTGTTGCAATATTGCTTTTACCACAAGCCCAACAAATGTGTCATGATCCAAACCCGGCACCTTTACAGTCTTCAATCGGTGAAATTGCTGACAATAAACGTGCCACTAATATAAACGAAACAATGGGGCCGACAGAAAACGCTGCATGCCGTAATAAGTATTTGACTTAATGTCTGCAGTACTTCATAATATGAGAGCAGCACTTGCTTTGCAGCGAGTTCTCTGTGGTATGAAACATAACAGTACACTAATAAGTCTAGAGTTTTGGAGTTTGAGAAAAAAATATTTCCAAGCGATTTTTATAAAGATTTTTTGTTTGGGTAACCTACAAAGGCCATTAGTGTTTACAATAGTGGACAGGTACTTGGAAACAACACACCATACATTTTAAAGAATGGTGACTCATCCAGGAACGCCAGTGAGTGAAACTCCACATTATGTACTGCATTCAATACTGTTGCTCCCTGCTGTTGGCTCCTGGCTCATCTAGATATTCCCTAACCTCAGTCTGTTAATGATTCATGAATGCTTTCTGTTCAGACCCGGCGAGCCAGTAGAATTAGCGTTCGTTTGGACAGAGCCAAGAAATCAGCGGGAACAGTTATTTGTAATTTCCACTAAACCACAGAACAGATATGAGAGCGGCAGATTCAGGCAGGAATGTCACAAACCTGTAAAACAAAAACCTTAAGCAAGACGTAATCGACTCTTCCCTAAGACACTGTAGAACTTATATGCCCAAACTAGCGTCCAGTCGTAGAGTCAATAAGGATTAACTGACACATTTTTCTTGGGCATTGTGTTCAGTTGACAACTAAATAAAATAAATATATCAATTCAAATTCAAGTCCTTCTCCCACTAACCCATTGTATTATATTAACAAAACAAGCAAATAAGAAAATATACAGAGCAGGTGCGCATGCTTCCAATAGACTTCTGTGGACACAGTCAAATACGATGAATCAATTCAAGCACATTTGCACATTTTAAGAATGACAATTCCTTTAGTAACTCGTTTAGAGTTTGTCCCAGAACAAGAACACAACATGTGGCAAATGCATCAGTATCTGAAATGAAGATTAAATTGTTATTCATCACATCAACAATCATTACAGGTGAAATGGCCATGACAAAGATAAACTTCGAAAGAAGTCGGCTTTACAAAGAAAGTTTCAAAACTATTCAAGTGGTGCAATTGGAAATTTCGGGATACTTGTGTGAAAATCTGTAGAGAAGTGTGACTGTAATTCAATGTAATGACATCTGGAGAAAAATCTCGGGTTGGGTGTTTGTAAAAAGGGTTTATAAAATACATTCGATTCGATATGTTAGTAAAAACATCAGTAGCAGAACACGTCTGTAATTCCCATTGACAGTAAGGTGATAACATAACTCGCCCAAGTCTTCTTCACTCTCCTCTGCGCATTTTATATGAATCAGAAGTCGTGAGTTCTTACCCAACTCCTGTCACCGGGAATATAAAAAGTGGATAGGAATGCTGAAACAGTCATCTGAATACTTCGACGTGACAAGTGCTCTCTCCTTGCTCCCTCTTCTCTCAGTCATCCAGATTCCTCTCGCTCCATTTGTACTCTCTATCATCAGTATCCACTTCCAGCATTGCTTCCCCCCCTGCATATTGTTCTGTCATTGGAAATGAAAATCATTTCATGATGGCGGGCACGTTCCTCCGTTAGAGTGGAAGGCAACAAGGGAAAACAAGGCTCCCACTGCCAGCACTTTTCATGTATAGAATATAATCAGTTTGTTTCAGTCACTGAATCAACCTTGTAGGCAAACTTTATTTTTTTTATTGGCCCCAGCAAGCCCATGAGCACTGAGCTCCAGGAGGCCCCAATTTATTTCGTTAGCAACACTTATAGCGGATGTATGAGCGCAATGCACCTTCTGTGATATTTAATGTAGCATTTGTGTGCATCCGAATGACGAGATGGATACAATTTGAGTCACATTTTGAAAATTTTCTTCAGAAAAAAAAAACATATCAAGTCGAAGCACAGGAAATGTTTTATACAGCACATTACACTCCAGGACACCATGCACAGTGCCTATAGACAATCATCATGCCCCTTTGTGTAGTTTGTTTTACAGCCTAAAATCCAAACCCAGTAAAATGTATGTTTCGCTTCCAGCTTTATTTAGACAATGTTGCCTTATAACACTCAAGTAACGTAAAAAGGCAACAGTTCTTAAACGTAAAAGCAAATGAAAACTAAGATAACAGAGTTTAATAACTTGGAGATCTAGCTTTTGCCCTAATTACCGCCATCAGTCTCTCTTAGCTTTGCGCACCCAGATTGGGGAGTGTGCACATTCTTCCTTGCAGAATTTCTCGAGTTCAGTCAAATTTCATGCTGAGCGACGATTGACTGCCAGTCCATCCACTGATTTTCAATTGATTTATGTCAGGGCTCTGACTCGGCCTTCAACCTATTATCCTTAAGCCACTGCATAGTTTTTTTGGCAGTGTGTTTAAAGTCGTTGTCGTGCGGTAAGGTGAACCACCTGCCCATCTTCAGCTGTCTTGCAGGGGGCCATAGGTTTTCCTAAATAATGTTGGTGTCCTTGGCAGCATTCATTTCCCCTTCAACCTGACCACTTGCCCAGTCTCAGCTGAAGAGAAACACCCCCACCACATTATGTTGCCACCACTATGCCTCAAGGTAGGTATGGTGTGTTTTGGCTTGTGTGTTGAGTTTGGTTTTTGCCACACATGATGCATGTAGTTCAGTCACGGAAAATCTATCTTTGTCTCATCTGACCATGAAAGTTTTTGCCACATGGCATTGGAATCTTCCAAGTGTTTTTTTGCAAAGCGAAATCCAGTCAACCTGCCCTACAGGGCAGCTTTAAGTAAAGCTTGTGATATTGTTGTCACATGCACAGACCAAACAATCTCAGCCATTAAGGTCTTCTCAGTCTTTCAAAGTAGCCCTTGGCCTCTGTAGCTTCCCGGATCAATATCCTGCTGGCTCGGTCATCCAGTTTGGTGGTCGGCCCTTTCTAGACACGGCGTTGGTGGTGCCATACGCTTTTCACTTCTTGATAATGTACTGAACGGCACTCAGAGGGATATATAAAGCCTTTGAAATCTTTTTGTATCTTTCTCGTAAAATGTGCCTTTCCACAACTTTGTCCCGGTGACATTTTCAAAAGCACCGTTCCAACCATGTTGTATTCTTTGTGTTGCCATGCACTACTAGTAATAGAATTGTCAAGGAACAGACGTTTTTCTTGTGAAGTAATCAAAACCTCAACAATACAGGTGGAGGGCAATAAGCGCAGCATGTAATCTGGCAAGTGACTGGTTGTACCTGAGCAAGTTTATAATGGGTACTCTAAGGGGGCTGATGACTTATCCAAAACAGGTGTTTAACTAACTACATTTCACAATTTTTCTGAATGTCTTTGAATGTTATTTTTACTTATCTAACGTATAACAATAGCACAGAAGCATAGAAGCGTGTCTGTTCCCTGTGTGAACAAGTCATTGTGTTCAAACTTAATTAGCCCACAGCTGTATGCTCGGTTTGTCTGTCATGTTTAAAGACGGCACGAACAGAATTAGACGGGAATGTCTTCAAAGGGTGGAACATTTCCCTCGTTTTAAATATTCCAACTTATTATCCCCGGATAATTCAAGTTGACAATAACCAGTTGCCAGCAGCCGAGGATCTGATCCACACTTAATGCCCATTATATATTTGAATAAGTAAATGTTGGTCTATGCCCCTCAAACAGAACACCCCTCAAATGTTTTCAATGTAAGACCTGCGGAATGGACCGGTTCTGATTTGACTCACAGCTATAGCATCGTAACGGAGACACAAAGGGTACGGCAAGAACCCCCCACCCCCTCTGAGCAACCGAGGACTTTCGTGGTGGTTTGATGTCACATGAGGACCCAGTCTCATTTGAAACACATTAGCGGCCCCTCAACTATATCATCACTCTCTGCCCTCCTCCTCCTTTTCCCATTCCCCTGCACATTTTATCCCCCCCCCCCTCCATCCATCCCTCTGTTTCTCCCACCCTGTCTCTCTGCTTCAGGCAAACGGTGGGCCTTCTCAGAGCAACTTGATCTGCTTCATTATAAAACAACACCAACAGGTCCTGTTTTTAAATGGCGGTTGTTAATTACACTCGATGTGCCGTCATAAAAATCTCATTTTCTCTGCCCGTGTCTCCGGGCCCCCAGGGTCACTCCCGCGTAAGACACAGCCTCTGTGTCTCTGAAAGCCTGGGAGGATGTTAGAAGAACTTCATCATCGTGTTGAATGGGATAGCGTTGCACTGGACATTTTGGAGAGCCAATCGTTGTTCCAGAAACTCTATTAGAGTGTAGTGTCTGGTTGCGTGAGTGATCGGCCTGTGGAGAGCTGGCGTTTGTTATAACCACAGTAGAGTCTGTAAACACGCAGAAGTTGCTCAATGGTTTGGGACAAATAAGGACACATTTTCTCATATAGCAAATGAGGCCTGTGTATCTGCCCATTGGTGCCAGATACACAGCACATCTTCAGGGATCTGTTGCTAAGGTCTTGGTGCCAGATACACAGCACATCGTCAGGGATCTGTTGCTAAGGTCTTGGTGCCAGATACACAGCACATCGTCAGGGATCTGTTGCTAATGTCTTGGTGCCAGATACACAGCACATCGTCAGGGATCTGTTGCTAATGTCTTGGTGCCAGATACACAGCACATCGTCAGGGATCTGTTGCTAATGTCTTGGTGCCAGATACACAGCACATCGTCAGGGATCTGTTGCTAATGTCTTGGTGCCAGATACACAGCACATCTTCAGGGATCTGTTGCTAATGTCTTGGTGCCAGATACACAGCACATCTTCAGGGATCTGTTGCTAATGTCTTGGTGCCAGATACACAGCACATCGTCAGGGATCTGTTGCTAATGTCTTGGTGCCAGATACACAGCACATCGTCAGGGATCTGTTGCTAATGTCTTGGTGCCAGATACACAGCACATCTTCAGGGATCTGTTGCTAATGTCTTGGTGCCAGATACACAGCACATCGTCAGGGATCTGTTGCTAATGTCTTGGTGCCAGATACACAGCACATCGTCAGGGATCTGTTGCTAATGTCTTGGTGCCAGATACACAGCACATCGTCAGGGATCTGTTGCTAATGTCTTGGTGCCAGATACACAGCACATCGTCAGGGATCTGTTGCTAATGTCTTGGTGCCAGATACACAGCACATCGTCAGGGATCTGTTGCTAATGTCTTGGTGCCAGATACACAGCACATCTTCAGGGATCTGTTGCTAATGTCTTGGTGCCAGATACACAGCACATCGTCAGGGATCTGTTGCTAATGTCTTGGTGCCAGATACACAGCACATCGTCAGGGATCTGTTGCTAATGTCTTGGTGCCAGATACACAGCACATCGTCAGGGATCTGTTGCTAATGTCTTGGTGCCAGATACACAGCACATCGTCAGGGGTGGAGTCCATGTCTCGGTGGGTTGGAGCTGTTTTGGCAGCAAACAGGAGGACCAACAGCATATTAGGCATAATGTTACAAGAAATATTGACCCAGTTTGGTCGCATTTAAGTAAATTAGCAGATGCTCTTATGTTAGTCGCTCTTATACGGCGACTAACAATCATACTAAGTGGATATATTTTCCTAAAGTGCCAGCTCCTTGTGGGTATACAACCCAGATCCCTGCTCTTGTGTGGCACGCCGCGCTAACACAAAAAGTTATCTCCGAGTATATGAAGACTGAAGAGTGGTCCGTGCTGTATTGGCTGCAGGTTTTAGGCACAAATGAATAAATAATAAATGCAGTCTTCAGAGGTGTGTAATGAATGCCCATCAGTATGGACCGGACATCATGTCTGCGTTTGCCTTGGAACAGCATTTCTTAACTGAAAGCTACGATACGAAAAATATTGGTATCGAGACTGATGTTCTTTTGAATTTTTTGTAATTGTGTGAATATCCCAAGGAAACGATCAATTCATAGCATGTTTTTACATCACGGTTAAAAAAAATCATTATCTTCCCAGAGGCCCTACTTAAAGTGCCGTAGAAGCCATTTTCCTGTCTTCACTGCAGTCTGTTGAGCAGGTCAGTTATCCTACACTGGTCACTCAGCTGGTAAGTTTACATTAAAATACATTCACAGGTGTATGGTGGCCAAGAGGGTTTTGTGTTATTTGGCTATATAGCACAAACCCTGATATGAGTTGTTGCTATTACAAAGTGGTTTCAACGCAAAATGATGGTCCTTTGGTGTCCGGCCTCCTAAAAACTGGATGGTTAGAACTCTGGTTGTATGATAGCGTTAGTAAACAATATGTAAACAATAAGACACGATGGGTTTGTGTTTATGGATAAAATATACAGGCAAAGTGCACTTAGCTGTGGTATATAGGCCATGCATAACAAACTGTTGGGATGCCTTATTGTGTTTATAAATTAGTTTCCAACTGAATTGGAGCAGTAAAGGTATGGTGTCATATGTCACAGCCATCAGCATTTAAGATTCAAAGCATCCGGTCAATGATGTCTCTATAAACCCGGGTTGTTTGAATTCACAATAATGATTGGCTGCATCTTACAGGCTCCAGGTCAGAGAGGAGACCCCTCCTAAATTCAAGTAATTCTGGGTATTTGTGTTATAACTTGTTAAATTCTCACCCAAACTGTGTGCCCATTGCTATGCAGGTGTTTTTACTGTTCTGGGTTGATTTGACTTATTTTGCACAAGTAAATCACTCTTCAAAGACAGTGCTATTTACTATTGCCAGCTAGCTCGTTTGACTTGTTAAAGTAAATATGTTGTTCTTTCATGTTCGCTAATCCCATCCTAACATCTCATTAGCAGCACAATATCTCAGAAATAAAATGTGCTATTTACATAGCATGACTAGAATGCAAATTACGCTATAATGAGCTCCAAAATTAGCTCATCTTTACATTTACAAAGCCACGGCCGCTAGAATGATTTGAATCCTATTGTGACACAGGTGGGGGACAGGGGGACATTATTTAGCATGACAAGATCCCAAAAGGCTGGAACCCACTCTAGTGGGCAGCAGTGTGTTAGCGTAAGAGAGATAAACAGAAACTTAAAATTAATTGAAGAAAAGGCAACATGTGGAAATCGAGAAAATGAGGTGGGGTAAAGAGAGAGATTGTCAAAACAGAGGCAAGTGTGCACGTGTGTGTGTGCACGTGTGTGTGTGCACGTGTGTGTGTGTCACGGTTCCACCCTCCAGCACCCGACAGCTGCGCTGCTTCCTCCTCTCCGGTTGTGGAGCGTGAATTATCAAAAAGCTCACCAATTAAAAATTGAAATGAAGACACGGCAATGAAGAGAATCTGAAGAGAGCAAGGGGCGTGTCCAACAACTGGCCCTAATTTGCAGGCACAGTATGAAACGCTTTGAGCAAGTCGTCTCTTATTTTCAGCGTGCTATAAAAACCTCTGTACGTTTAGAACGTGCGAATGCATTTACACTGAAATCGTTGGCTCCATCACAGAGGACAACCATGAGGAGTACAGCAGACTGGTGCAGAGCTTTGTACGGTGGTCGGAAGCTAATCACCTCCTACTAAATACCAGCAAGACCAAGGAGCTGGTGGTGGACTTCCGACGCAACAAGAAACCACCGACACCTATCACTATCCAGGGCCATGAGGTGGAGGTGGTGGAGGTGTATAAGTATCTGGGCGTGCACATCAACAACAAACTGGGCTGGGCAGACAACACAGAGGCCCTCTACAATAAAGGACAGTGCAGACTGTTCTTCCTGAGGAGGCTCAGGTCCTTCAACGGGTGCAGCAAGCTACTGCAGATGTTTTATCAATCGGTGGTAGCCAGCGCACTGTTCTTCGCTGCAGGGTGCTGGGGAGGCGGCATTAACTCCAGGGATTCAAACAGGCTTAACAGACTGGTGAAAAAAGCCAGCTCTGTTATTGGAGCCGATATGGACTGTCTGGAGGCAGTTGCGGAGAGGAATATGAGGAGGACGATCAACTCCATCCTAGAAAACCCTTCTCATCCTCTCCACGACGAGCTGTGGCTACAGGGGAGTAACTTCAGCCAACGCCTCATCCTCCCCAGGTGCAGGACGGAGGCGGCATTAACTCCATAACACTGCCTGTGGGGATGACCTCAGCACTGGTCGGCTGTGAGCCCCCCCTCTCTCTCCCTCCATCACTACCACCTGGAAGAGCCCCCCCCTCCCTCAATCACCACCACCTGGAAGAGTCTCCCCCCTCTTTCTATCCCTCCATCAACACCAACCGGAAGAACCCCCCTCCTTTTTCCCCACCACACTCTGGACTGCTCATAGACTCATAACTTTATACATTACAGCACATTCTATTCTATTTTGCCATATTTATTAATTGCACTGTCGTTTTGACTTAAATTGTTCTGCTGCTGTTACTGAAAAATTTCCCCTCGGGGATTAATAAAGTGTCATTCTATTCTATTCTAAATAATTAAAAATCGGGGGGGAAATAACACAGATTACTTGTTTTCACTGTCATTTTTAGCATCAAGCGGCATTACTGCTTTTACATGACCTAGTTCAGATCCAATCCAAGCACCAGGGGGTGTTTAGGTCTCGTCAACTCCAGGCAGCGTTGTGTTAGCCTCCTAGATGCTAGCTTACAAGAGTTGAATCACCCCATGGGCATCGATGCCCTATGACCAGTGCTTGGCCCAAGTGCCAGCACTCTTTATTCGGTGCCAATGCTGTTTATTTATAGGTGCAGGAACTCTGCGATACCTAAGAGTTAATAAACTAGAAAAGCAACAGGAGTTCAACCATTTTAAAATGTGAGGTCAGCTTCGGTGAATTGACAGTTTCATTCAGTAATAGTGAAGGTCGGTGTTTGGACTTAAAACCAATATCCAGGTATGAAACACATTCCACATTTTCACTCCCAGGTGCCTAGAACCCAGCATATCAGGTTTCTAGTGCGGAGCCAAGCTCATATTTGCAGACAAGTGTGAATAATTAGGGTTGATTGTGATCGTCAGTTGGGGAGAAAGATGCCAGAAGCCTCTAATTTGGCTGTTGTTTTCTGCTACGGTTTAGACTACGCATGTCGGCTTGTAGTTCTCTGTTCTGTATGTATTTGGTACCGTCACCATCTGCATGGACAAATCTTGGCTCTCCAACCCAAATTGGTCAAGGATTGCTCAGAATGTTTTAATTTGCTGTCTGTTAAATTGCTGTGGAAATATGCTACACATGCATTTATCATGTCGACTTTGGGGCGAGATGAATACCGTCAAGTTAGGGACCAAGCGGTTAGGCCTAAAGAAAATGAAGGTCAATTAATAAGCTGGTTATTAATTTGGTCACACTTTGACACAAATTTCACATCTCAATGGTTACCCTTGTTGAATCCTCCAGTAAACTGCATAGTACCATAACACAATGAGCCACGAAACATTCCGTTTGTTGTAAATGCAGCGGGAACGAACAAACAAACAAAATATCTCGGCACACACATAATGCCAGACAATTCCTAAAACTTCAAAAGGACTTTTTTTGCAAGTTTTGAGAGCGCCCCCCAGACTTACTTAAAAGCTGAATTCAGCCTCAGGGGCAAAATTAGTTTGACACTCCTGCTCTAAGCCTACAGGCAGACACTCATTCAGAGACGAGATTAGATCTGATCCACGGAACCAATAGAAAGAGCCCCCTGAGGACCTCTAAACTTGTATATTCAATTTGAAGTGGTCTTCATGGAAATACAAAACACAGAACCGCCATAAGTTTGTTTAAGATAGAAAGCTCTGCATTGACAAACAACAATTTTAACACAGTAGAATATGCCCTATTCATGTCTCAAAAACTCAATTTCCCCACCTCCCCTTAAATGGGACCAAAATGGCATAGGCCTACCGTGGATTTGTAATATTCATTTTAGCCTTGGCCATGATGACAATACACCATAAGACCTGCTTCCAGCAATAGAGCTCTTGGTACGGCTACACTACTGCAGTCTATGACAGGGTGCTTCAGACAGCCGGCCAACGACTGAGTTCATAACCACAGCCAGGCTCCTTGTCATCAAAGACCTCTTTACCAAACAGTGTCAGAGGAAGTTGTCAATAACCCCATCCAATATAAGAGCCACTAAAAACGGCTATTCTACAGAATTGTATGCTGTGCAATCTCTTAAATGTGTCAGATCTTCACACGGCCTCTACACATTAAACAAGTCATTCCACAATGCAGATGAGTTAAGGGTTGTTTGTGTCACTGTTTGTATAATGTAGCCTTTTGCACCATCCCTACAGCAACCAACTGCACTGTGCTCAAACAACCATTCACTCCTCACACCCACACACCTCCATATAGCGTTAACGTATTTGTACAACAGTGTATTTTTATTACAGGAGAAATGTGTATAACATCTACTAGGGGAATTGCAGACAGGGCGTATTTAACCTTTTGTTACAATATTTCCCTCTCTGGCTTGGCAATCTTTGCAATAAATGTCCACAATGCTACTTGGTTGTAGCAAAAAAATGGCCAACAATGAAAAGAGAGGGCTTACGTTCATTTGCCTCCAGAGCTGTATACCAGATACTAGATATCAAATGAAATATTTTCTCAATGCAATATCAAATTACAAATTAAGAAAAAACTTTCAACTCTGTTTGCAATAACTTGGGCCTACAGAGCTGGGAATTTCAGGACGACAGCAAGCTGCCTCAGAATAGATCATGTCAGAGGCAGTTCTACCCGGCCCAGTTCTACCCGGCCCAGTTCTACCCGGCTCAGTTCTACCCGGCCCAGTTCTACCCGGCCCAGTTCTACCCGGCCCAGTTCTGCCCGGCCCAGTTCTACCTTCATGCAGTTCTACCCCATGCAGTTCTACCCCATGCAGTTCTACCCCATGCAGTTCTACCCCATGCAGTTCTACCTTGTGGTTCTACCAACCTGCTTTTAAATTCATTAAAATCACATTAATTCAAGATAATGCTCCATGCCTCCTAACAATACACACAGCATTTTAATTACCTCATGAGTTAGTCATGTAAGCTAAAATTCAGCTTATTGCTTTCTATCCGTTTATTTGAAGTTATAGTTGCACCTTGTGGTTCTATGGAGAGGTTGAAAGTGAGTGGTACTAAATATTTAATACTTTATTATATTTCATCCATTATACTCCTATTCCTCTTCTCAACATGCCTTTTTTCATGATTAACTATCTAACTCTGAATATGTATGGACGGCCCTTCAGGATAGACTGCATTTTCCTCTGGACTTCATTCGTGAGACATTTGGACGTTACTTTTTAAAATATGTTGTGGAGATGTGTTTTTGGCTGCAGGATCTTCTGATAGGTTGGGCTTCAACATAGACCCACATATATTCTAAATGTTTAAAAAAAATACTCTGGACGTCTTCATACTCTGAACTTCATAGAAATTACCTACGGTCAAATAGACCTGTGTGTGTGTGTGTGCCCGTGTACTTTTACTATGCCGTCATCATAAACCAAAACTTTTTTTTAAGGTAGGTTTATAGGTTAAGGTTTTAATTATGATTTGTATTACATTAGGGTAAGGTCTGACAAATTTATATTGGACTTTTTAGGAGATATATTTATAGTAAATATGCATTTGAATGGTAATCAGTAGTTCATCTTCCGAAGTCTCTAGAGATAAAACTGTGAGTGTGTAAACAGGTTTTAGCAATAAATTAGCCCACAAATCCCCCCAAACTGAGGTTGAACAATGAGAATAGGATCAACAGTGCCATATGCCATTTTTCTGTTTTAGATTAGAAGTGTTAGAATGAGGAATTACGGGTGCGATTTAGGATTATTTAATATACAAAGTCTCCTTTTCGACAGCTATGTGAGAAGTGTGTGTGCACATGTGTGAAGACAGAGGGAATGCCAACTAGGGTTTGTTAGAAAAGAACACTCCAAACTGATTCATTAGTACACACAGCAAATGTGAATCGGTCATCCACTGTGTTTGATGGAAGAAAACACACCGAGGGGCTTCTGGGAAACCAGTGAAACAAATCAACCGAACTCCAAACAATGGACAATAGTTTCATACTCTAAAGACAAACAGGAAAAAAGAAAACGGCGAATCAGTTCCAATTCCCAGAGTTTTTAGGTTTACCAAACAGTGACATATACATTATCTGAAAGTACCGTAGATCTTCTAATAGTTATATAAATTAGAATTATTGGAAACGGCCACCAATAAGAGATGGGCCACTAATAGAAGACATACGGTACATATTATACATTTTAGGGTTACTGCATGGCATGGCACATTTTGGCACGGACTCATTCAGAGCGTGAAGTTGTGCAGAAGTCATTTTCAGAGTGACTCTGAAACATCCCAGTTATTGCAATAAAATAAATAGAGACCTTTCTTCACAGACTAATAAAGATAAGCAAGTGTATTCATCTCTTCGACCAAGTCCGCTATTGCTCAGTGAATGTGACACAACCAGCCCACACACACACACACACACTGACCAGACAACCTCACGCCTTAAATCTAAAACATAAGAGATAGAGGCATTTATGACATCTCGCGGAATGAGCTCCGGAAAAACGTATCAATTTTACGAGCGCCTCTAAATCGGACGGTTATGGAGACGGAATTTACTGGCCAATCCCGCTCGTTCTTCACCGCGATCCAAAGGTTAGACAAGCGCTAGTGCATTGGGCGAGCGAGCCGCCGCGTAATAATCATCTCAATAAGACACGAAATATGACCTGCAAAATGATTAGAGTTCGCGATAGAAAAAGTGACAGATATTTTCGTGCGGGTGTGTGCGCGCGCGACGTTACGTGTTTTTATGAGGCATTACGTGTGTCTTCATCCTAGATGGAGGATGATGAGAGGTGATCGGAGGGTAATGGAAAAAACTCCAAACCCATTGGCTCATATTTACAGAGCATTCGTCCCAAATGACACCCTGTTGGATAAACGGTGCACTACTCTGACCGGGCCCTGTAGTGCAGTGGCACATAAAGACCATAGGGTGATATTTGGAATGCCGGCAGTGGCCTCGGCAGATTGAAAAAAAAGCTCCAGAACGCATTCTGTCCCGAAATGAATTTCTGATTCATCCTACTTGGTCTAATTTATTAAGGAATGTAATTTAACTGAAAATCAAACAACATAAATCATTTAGAGAAAGTGGACATTGATGTTTTCTGAGAGGAATTTGTGTGTATGTGTGTGTATGTGTGTGTGTGTGTGTGTGTGTGTGTGTGTGTGTGTGTGTGCGTGCAGCCACTTTCCAGTATAAGAGTCAAGCGAAGGCATCATAGCGTCCAATGGCTATGAGGTCCAGCTTTTCGGGATCGTGATAAAGACTGTGACTCAAATCTCACATCCTAGCAACCCAGAGAGAAACAAGCCACTTTAACCTCTTCCTACTCCACCTCGGAGACACTAAGACCGACGACGGGCCCAAAACGCACCTGCCCCGTGGCATTGTCTGTAATCATGTGTTGGTGTAAGAGCACTGGATCCTGCTGCTGAATGGGATGTGTTGGGAAAAGAAGGGCATCTGAAACTTTAAGTCAGGTTTTCGAAAATCGCATTTGTTTTTTGATACAATTAAGATAGCACGGAGTAAACACTAGAGCACGAAGTAAACATCAGAGCACGAGGTAAACACCAGAGCACGAGGTAAAGGCATCGAGCCAAGCAATCTAGCAAATTATTGATTTAGGTCAGGAAATGATTGTCCACTTCACAATATTTGTTTAGCTATTTGAGTTGGCCCAGTCGACATTAGAACAGCGGTTCGGGTTAACCTGAAGGGCTGAAGGGAGCCAAATAACTTAAGCCGTCATCGATAGAGACGCTTGTTTGTTATGGCTGAAGGTTCGACCTCCACAACGGGGTATTCACAGAGACAGCCTCAGGAGGCTGTAGAAACAGGCTGTAAAATGCTAGTGAATCCACACTGAACATGTTTTTTTTCGTTTCTTCCCGGTTCAGCAAGTGACTCACATGCGGAATGAGGGGGGAAAAAGTAAAGCTAGACGTCTTTCCTCTAATGGTTTGTATTTCGACTGAAGCTATGTGCTGCTCCCACAATTAATTCATAGTGACATGAGCTCATCCAACCAAAACAGTAAGACACGGGGCTATCCTTGCCCCCACTCCGCCTCCCCCTATCCTCTCTCCTTGTACCTCCCCAATCTCCCCCTTATACCTGCTTTCTCCCGTTTCCTTCTGCCTTCCCTCTCCCCCCATCCTCCATGTCTTTCGGTGTTCTGCTTGAGCCCTGGTGAGTCACTGAGAACAGACAGAATGCATGCAGGCAGTTTGGTGGCCCTCCATCTACTGGCAAAGGCTCAGATGCTTTCGCTCCAGCCAACATCCATGTTTACACCCCCTCTCATTCTATCTCAATGTTTTTCTCGCTTCTCTGTTGCCTTCTTGCTCTTTCCCTTTTCCCCTCCCTTCCCCCCTCTTGGCCCCACCTCGTCACGTTTCAACCTCCTTGTCATCTCCTCCATTGCACACACATACTGTGAGCAGCTCTTCTCCAGGTATCTTCCAGTAGAGCCGACCAGTGATAACCAGTTCTCTCCTAGACCAGCCTTGCTTCGGGAATAGAAATAGCCCTTAGGCACAGATCTACGTTCAGCTTTCCCTCCAATAACGCTAAACGTAAATATAGTGTGGTGAAAACAAAACTGATATATTAGATCAATCCCTTGAGGCAATTTCAAGTCTTAATATGCTACTACCCAATGTCTGGATGGATTTACATCTTATACTAATCGGATCTAGACTATAAAATGACCCTGAACAAATAAAAACAAACATATCATTAATTCAACCTAAATACACTGAAGCATTTTTGTTGGGGTGGTCGAAATTCAAAGAGATCTGGTTGTCTGATTTGATGTCATCTATGGCTTTTTAAACATTTTAGATTTTACTGGGGTATAAAAACAGGGGCGAACATTTGTGAAATCTATGTTTATCATCCATCTCTATAGACAAACACAAATATACAGTAGCTCACAAATATGGAGACGAATTGATTTTAATTTACATAAATCAGGCAATCAGTTATACAAAAATGATGGACCACATGCCACTATTAGTGTGACGATTAAATAACTACAGCTTCTCTGATCTATGAACGGAGATACTTCACAAGAGCGTCTTGTATGTTTGGTTGTGCATGTTTGTCCAACATGAAAGAAAGCCTTTTCCAATCTGATAATTTGTTGTCTCCAAAATAAAGGTGCAAGGCCAGTTACATCAAAGTGGGCCATTAGGCCAATTTCTTTGCCAAACCTTTGTTGGAAAATCCCTGTTAAAGCTATTTTGTTTCCCCTTAAGAGTCTGTAATGTAGAAATGACCAGGATGTACCTGTCAACAGAAAACAAACCCAATAAATAGATGAAATGGCTTTAGTGCCTTTCAAACCACTTAGTAGAATCTGCTATAACAGACATTTGATTTAAGGGAAATGGGAGGAGCTTTTGGACTTGCGCCTGAACGTTTTACAAACCCTGATAAAAAAGCGCAGATAAGCGAACAAATGGAAAACCGATCTTTTTGGGCACACAATTGAGGAAGCACTCAATTGTAATATTCACGGGACAGCTTCATTCAAGGCACTTGCTGTAATATTGTACTTTTATTTGAAAAAATATAAACGAGACGTTTAACCAGCATCACGTGTTTTTAATGTTGAATATTTGCTTGAACACATTCAAGCTTACCTCTTTAATTTGGCACCTTTATTGCCACTTTAATTCTAATTATGCTTTAGCTAAGTTATATTGCATACATGTTTATCAAATTAAATTTCTGAAATTAAACAGCAGATCCAGGCTACCTACGTTTTAGAATAACTGTCCCCATGTGGAGCTTTAGTCTGAGTCGGGGCCTTTTAGTTATTATTTCGTGTTCAAATCCTGCTTGTGGCATACAGACAGTCCCCAGGATCCAGCAGCCAAACTGTTGCAGAACACAGCCAGAAGACTATCCTGCAGCAGCTGTAAACTTGTCAGGACAATAAGGCCAGAGTCGTGAAAATAGGTGTTGACTAAAAAGCAAACAAACAAATATAAAGTTACATTGCTTACACACACACACACACACACACACACCAGAGTTGTCTAGAATGTAACGAGGGTCTTCAAACGTGGATAATGGATTGCGGATGAAGGGCGAGTGGAATTATATATTTTTTTAGACACATTATTAAAAAACAAAGCAATTTCAGCTGCCAGGACACATCTCTCTGTCACCCAGACTGTGAGCAGTGCTATTGGCAGGTTTGGGTCACTCTCTGAAGGACAGGCAGAAAGGCTAGAGCGAAGGGGGCAGGGCAGTGACGAGCATACACACAAGCGGTAGACCAGAGAACCTCACACGCACAAACCGGAACCAAACGCCACTGGGGTAAAATTCCCTATTTTACTTAACTGAAAGATTTGAGCCGGCGTAACCCAGTAGCACTCTAAACATTTTACCCAAACCCGAAATTAATATTTATGAACGATTCCCCCTGCCCAAAACCTTTTACCAGAATTAATTTTTAAAATGTGAAGGGGTTGGTTACCCTTTAAACAACATTTCTTACTGTGCACAATCGCTTTGGTGTAAAATAACTTTTTCGCTACGTATCACGGGGCTCAGTATGTTATACATTCCGTTTCATTTTTGCTTACGAGGGCCCGTACATGTGGTTTATTTAAACATCTTCGATGGGGGACATGTGTAGAGGATGTCAACGGCACGTTACTCTCCCAATGACGCCGTCGTTCACACGCACGGACACAAACACAGAGACACGGCTACTGGATGATATATTCGCCTGGGTATTAGCTCTAGCGAACTCCACCGGCTCTGCGCGCCTTCGCCATAATCTCCACTAATTAGTGTGCTCCTCTGTCGTATGGGGGATCTGCTAGGGCTTAGAGATCCTTATGAAGAAGACCCGGCTTATGAGCAGGCATGAGCAGAGATCTAAGCCCACTTATAGACTTTATTAACCTTAACACATGTCAGGGATACCGTCGGACGGTGCCAGGCACATGGTGGCATTTGCGCTAAACACGGCACAAGGGTCCGGCTAAATGTCAGAGCTAATGAAGCAACCTTGCCGTGGCAACCTTGCCGTGGCAACCTTGCCGTGCCTCATTCAAAGTAGCAGTAACCCCAAAGGCCCAGCCGAGGAAAGGTGGCGAATGAGGGCGTGTGGGGTGGGGAGAGCCGAGTGTTGGGGGGTGTCAGGATGTCACATAGCTCAGCCGGTACCCCTTTCTCCACCTTGGAAATGACCTTCGCCGTGGAGGTCCACTGCTTCACAACAGACAAGAGCCCCGACCGTGGCGATGTGCCGACGGGTTACGTTCCAGGTGGCCTCACCTGCAACATTTTAAGCTGAGCGTGGAGTGGGCTCACGGCGGGGTACTGTTGCATACACACGGGCCACCCCCTGGGGCTCAGAGTGTGTGTGTGTGTGTGTGTGTCAGGAGCACTGTGTGAGCTCATGGTGTTCAGTGGTGGCACATCTCTGCTGCTCCTTGCAACACACACTCATCCTCCTCCCATATTCCGGCTCCCCTTTCTTTCTCTTGCACGCGCACACGTCGCGCGCACGCACACACGCACACACACGCACACGAACACACACACACACACCTCTGAGCGCAATGTAAAAAGCTTAGGCACCAGGAGATGGGAGAGATTATTGACACACACACCGCTCTAGGCCGTTTAGCAGCAGTCCAAGGCAGCCTGTCAAACCCTGAATCCAGACACGGCCAAATCTCTATATCTCCACCATCAGCCCGCATTTCTCAGTGCAGAATGAGCAATAGCCACATTAAACCACAATCTTGTTTCAATTCTATCAACATCTCCGCCTGCAGCCAAAACATTTCAGAAGAGCACAAAAGGGACTTTCAGAAACAGTAAATTCATCATCACTGGTACATTGCCTCTGCATGTGATTTGAGGTTATTGCCTTACGATGTGGTGCTGTGGCCGTTGTGGTCAGACCCGGCCAGTCGACCGGTCCTCCTCCCCCGGCCGCCACGAGCAGAGGACCGAAAGAGGTCAGGTTCTGCTCCGAGTCATATTCAAGGCATGCACTGTGTCGCCATGTCAGCCGCGGTTAAAAAATGTTAACTCGTGAGCTATATCTTACCATTCATGTGTGGACCTCTGTCTGCCCGTTGGTCTATGGATCTGTCTGGGTTTCTGAGCCTCTGTGTTTTCACATGTCTGTCAACATTGATTGTTTCTGGTTATTACCGTCTGTCACTTAGCAGAGACACAGAGATCCTTTTCCAGCTCCCTATCAATCCACCGTGAACTTGTCTGATCTGGTTACAACCTACAGGTAAAAGTGTGTAGTTGCTCCCATAATGTTATTTATTGGGTTTTTTTTTTCCATAGTAGCATGTTTAATCCAGTCACAAATTGTCAAAAGTCTATGGTCAATAAAATCAATCAAATGTATTTTTATAAAGCCCTCTTTTGATACACAGCGGCTAGGAAAAGCTCCAAGAAGGGTCAGATTTAGGAAGAAACCTAGAGAGGAAACAGTCTCTGAGAGGTGGCCAGTCCTCTTCTGGCTGTGCTGGGGGCACTTATGATAGTTTAGTTTAATAATTATTAAATGCATGTTTTAAATGTAGAGAGCCTTATAAAATATAATAGTCCAGGTCAAATACAGTGATATGGTGATTTTTATACAGATTTGATAGATTTCTGTCCATATCGTGGGTTTGTTAAAAGCTACAGCTATGATGCCTATGGTATCACTTTAGACTTAGCCCCAAGTTGACATATCTCAAGCACAATTCTCAACTCCCATGCTTTCATGTTTTAGAAAGAGGTCAGGGGTCAATTCATAAAGGTGAACTGAATGCTTTGAAGGTTAATTGGCAGGATCTCTCTCCCCGTCTCTCCCTGTCTCTCCCTGTCTGTCTCACTCTCTGTGTCTCTCCCTGTCTCTCCCTGTCTCTCTCACTCTACCCTGTCTCTCCCCGTCTCTCTCACTCTCCCCGTCTCTCCCAGTCTCTCCCCGTCTCTCTCACTCTCCCTGTCTCTCCCTGTCTCTCTCACTCTCCCTGTCTCTCCCTGTCTCTCTCACTCTCCCTGTCTCTCCCTGTCTCTCTCACTCTCCCTGTCTCTCTCACTCTCCCCGTCTCTCCCCGTCTCTCTCTCTCTCACTCTCCCTGTCTCTCTCACTCTCCCTGTCTCTCCCGGTCTCTCTCACTCTCCCTGTCTCTCCCTGTCTCTCTCACTCTCCCTGTCTCTCCCAGTCTCTCTCTCTCTCCCAGTCTCTCTCTCTCTCCCAGTCTCTCTCTCTCTCCCAGTCTCTCTCTCACTCTACCCCGTCTCTCCCCGTCTCTCCCCCTCTCTCCCCGTCTCTCCCCCTCTCTCCCCGTCTCTCCCTGTCTCTGTCTTTCTCACTCTCCCTCTCTCTCTCACTCTCCATGTCTCTCTATTGCAAATCACAGTTATTTATACCTGCAGAGCGTTAATTACATTTCATACAGGTTTATTTATCAGTAATGTAATTCATGCCGTTTTATTTATCTGTTGTATACTTATTTATTCTCCGTTTTTTTTGTGCCTCAGTTACAAAGCGTGGCATTTTTGAGTTAGGAAATCAAACTAACTAACAAAATATCACTAGTGCTGTCTTTTCTGCAGACATGGGGTCATTTGTCAGCCAAAACCTCATATTAAAACACAGCAAAATCCTGCATCAATGTCTACATTAGATCTGTCTGCCCACTTTAGGTGTAAACTGCAACATTTTAAGTTCAAGCTGAAGAGCTTGTCAGTTGCCCTCCATCAATGCCCTACATTACTGTGAGGAAAGCTACCATGCATTCATGTTTGGCACCGATCTGTTACTCTGGATTCGTTCCTCCGAATGTTGCACTGTAAGATTTCGAAAACATGACGAAACATTTTTTTAGCAACCTTTTCAACATCTTACAGCCGACACTAATCTCAACCTCTAATTTGTTTTTGCTGGAATGTTTTGCTGTCTGTAACAGGGAACACATATGTAGAGCAAAGTACAATGTAACGTTCTCTTCTGGTCTGTTCTTTACTGGTCACTGAGGCATTATTAATGTACTGTACTCTACTGAAATATACTCCACCTTGTTAGTGTACTGAGCTGTAAAATACCTTAGTTAGCTTGCATAATGTGCTAGTTCCAAATTGTCCGGATTGGTTTAAGTATTTACAACACATCCATATAAAGGGAATGATATTCAAAACAATGCTTTTCTGAGTAGACCAAGAACCAATGATTCATTTCTCATTAGACCAAGAACCAATGATTCATTTCTCATTAGACCAAGAACCAATGATTCATTTCTCATACCATCACTGTTATCAGGTTTTGATTCATTTCACTAGATTTGATAAGAATCAAGGTTTTAGATTATAGCTGACACATCAGTCTTCTTTCAGGTGTTATTTATCTTAATTCCAAGAAGATATTTGACAGGATTTGGTGGAGTACACGGTCACAAAACAAAACGAAGGGTGACAGGTGTGTGCGTCAGTTTTGCTAACTTTTTTAGGGGAAAGGGACATTGCTCTTCATTATAAGCTTTTATAATGGAGTGCACGGAGACAAAATGTCCCTTAAAACAAGAACAGGATGTTAAAAGCACAGTGTGAACCCCGTGCTCTCAAAGCTTAAGAGTAGTTACATGTCATTTGAAGTTAAGAGTGAAATTGCGTCTTAAAATGTTTCGTCGAATGACATAATTGTTTCAAATCTGAATTAAAAAACTCATTTTCCAACAGTCATTTGCTTGGCCACTAGCGAACATGTATTTATGGAATTGTGAAAAGCAAAATTTGAATTATTTTAACATTGTGTTTTGCCTTAGTGCAGTCCAAAATACAAAAAACTGTTAAGGAAAGACTTAATAGACTTTAAAGCAGTACCTGATGGTACCTCCGAATCGTATGTAGGATGCATTATTATTTTATTTGATTATTGCTCAATGGTCAGAAATGGCTCCGGAGTGCAAAGCTCTAAAAAGTTTAGGACTAAGAGGTGGATATAATGAGTGTTATTGGGGTTAATTTTAAACAGTTTCTCCACATGACAATATGGACAAATTACAATATGGCTCAACATCTCCCTTATTTTCCATGATTCTTAATCAATAAGTGGAGAAAGAGGACATGAGACCCGACCATGTTGTTCTTAGAAACAAAAAGTTAGGCACGTTTATTTTGTTAACATGCATTTAACAGCAAAATATCACATTGACCTGGAAGTTAAATCTGTGTTCTCATAAAAAAATGTCAATATTGTGGATTAAGCCCGTAATAAATTGTGTCAGAGACTGTGATCATTTTTGTGCGTGTGTGTGTGTGTCTCTGTGGTCCTGTTTCTCTGCATAATAATAGATGTGTGTACCCAATGTGTTTATCAGCCTGTGTGGCTATAACAGGGGCTATCTATACTCTAAAGCTCTCCGGCTACAGCGGAGCATATCTATACATTATTTTCACCTGGCAGTCATCTCTAGGCTTTCTCGTCTCACAGTCACCAAATCAATAGGGCTTTGCGCCCATCTAGGCACAGCCACACACAGACAGACGTATATATTACAGTGTCAGTGGCACGGGAAAATAATGAAAGACCTTCAAAGGCGAACCCGCAGTTCCACAGACCGGCAAAAAGACGCTTGAGGATAAGACGATAACTGATAGGAGCGTAACCCAATCCTAAACTCCAGGCTGGGTCTATATAAGAACTGTGACATGTATGTAGAAAAGGCTTTATAATATAGTTGATTGATTGAATGCTAGAAACAGGGATGTGACGCAGATCAAATTCATGTGCAGTCAGAAATACAATGAGTCATGTTATATATCTTTGTTCCTATACAGCAGGGAGGTTGTTTTTCTTGCCAGAGCACATTACTTGCTTCACCGAGGTTTCGTCAAGTTGCTTTGAGTTCATGTGACATTAGAACTGGACTGTATGAAAACCAGACCATCCCAGCTGTTCATTCGACACATTTTATTATCTATAGCGTCTCTTTTATACACTTATGACTGTCATGAGTCTTCATCCATAAGCGCCGATAAATGTGCATGTACATATGTGCCAGCGGTTATTTGGTATGTGCCAGCTTTGTCTATATAATCAGAGTGCAAAACATTCCTTGTGTTACGAAACCGACTTCTAAAGTGAACTTCATGTTTGTCGAGGCGGAAAAAACTTTCCACAAGAGCCTGGCATGGTCTGCACGGGTTTCTGCTCTGTGCTCATGCTATGTGAGGCCAATCTGCTTCAACATGTTCCTCATCACCTCAGAACTCAGAGAAAGACCCAGAAACATCAAATTGGTTCGCTCGGCTCTAAATCTCTAATCAATTTCTCACAGTGATATGAAATGACTGTTTGATAGACAGATATAGAAAGAGGAGGGACGAAGGCCGATGGCAAGGAGAAGCGCACTGAATCGATTCGTTTCCCGATCCAGGGCTTGTGTCCATACACCAGATAGCTGAACATTGCAATTTTCGAATACAGGACTAGAGTTGCATTTAAATGTGTTCGAATGAGATTCAGCTTGCTGGGACCTAATGTAAGAAGCTGTAAGGAGCCATTAACACGAG
Organism: Dallia pectoralis; assembly: GCA_029465975.1. Classification (NCBI taxonomy): domain Eukaryota; kingdom Metazoa; phylum Chordata; class Actinopteri; order Esociformes; family Umbridae; genus Dallia; species Dallia pectoralis. Next base: position 9,497,843 of record CM055736.1, read on the forward strand.
ATAAATCCTTTACAAGGCACTTACAGCCTCGGATCATCTCTTATGTCTGAATGATGGCCTTCATTTGATCACTCACTTATTCTCCGGTTCGGATTTTCTCCCTTCTTTCATTTCCAACACCTACCAATCCCTCTGAAGAGATCCCAGTGGCCTACGTTTGGCGTATTTGGGCAAAAGCGAACATATTAACGGTGAAGTGCACTAAAGGCTAAGACTTTGAGCATGTGGATGTCTCTTAGGAGTTCTAATCTGAGCGCTACTCCAGAACACTTGGCAGATGTCCTTTTCTTTTGTCTTTCCCAAACCTCAACTCACAATGAAAACCCAAAAAGTATTTACCGATTTGAAGTAAACACCCAAAGTTAGGACACACACAAGCACACACACGCGCGCCACACCAAGGCCCCACTAGGCTATCTGTTCTCCGGTGGTGTGTGGTGTGCTCCATTTGGTATAATGATTATGGCAGCAACACACACATTGTGTATGAGAGTATGGGTGCCCACTGGTCATTGCAGTAAAAACCTATTCTGCAAAATGTGTGTGTGTGTGTGTGTCTGCATACATGCTTGAAAGAAAGGGCATTGGAGAGAGACCAATGTATCACCCAGACACCCCTAACTGCAGACGATTCAGCATAACTGGACTGATGTCCAGTTGGCTTTGCTTTTTTAAGAAACACCTCGGACCAAAGGCTTGCGTATGTCGCGGTTGATCACAATGATCATTGGGGTTTCGAAATATTTTCCCATTGGATTTTCCACACGAAAAAGGCTGGCATTCAGCTGCGAGGGGCCTTGCATTGAGATATGTCTGTAGCCGGGACAGTAAAAAATAAATCAAACGCAACTGTTGAGCTATCCAGCCCATCGGCCCGTCTTCGTGCGAGTGCAGTCAGACCGCGTGTCTCTCGTCGGCTCCTCACCACCACCCCTGTGGACAGACAGACAACCAATACACTGGGACCCCAAATCCCACGTCACCTCGTATCTCACCACAACCTAAACTGAGAATATTGAGCGGAAGCGCAGAGACGAACCGGAGAGAAGTAACGAACTGGTGGTGGCGTGGAGAGTAAAGAATCTGCCAGACAAGAATGCATTAATAATGAGACAAACGCACTGCACTAGATAGGATGACAATGAACTGGGTATGTAAATGTCACGTGCGCTAGCTAGCGGGGTAAAACAATTAATATTTAATTGTGTGTGGTACTTAAAGGGTGCTGTTTTCACATGAAGGACATAATATTGTGACTTAGAAAGTCCCGTTAAGAATGCCCCTGACCCAAACCTTATTCCAAACGCAACTCCGAACATAACATTAGCAAGCAGTTGCTTATCAACACCTGCAGATGGAAATTGGGAATGAAAATAAAAATTTAACCGAAATTGGGATAACTTGGCATGCTGTGAGATTGCATAAATAATATACACACTCGTTTCCACACAGGGCGTGACATTTTGACAGGGGGATACGACATTTCGATGCAGCAAGCAAAATATCCACGTTCCTTTCGGGCGAAGCACGCTAAAAGTAAATGAAATCTAAAATCAAACAAGCGCACTATCCTTTTAATGGCTGGAGAGCTGCTCACTGATGACAGTAATACATAACACATTTGCATTACAAGCATTAGAGAAACCCTGGATTCATTTCTCTCAGATCACTGAACGCTCTGTAAAAGAACAACAAAACGATGCTGGTCTTTCACATGAAAGAATGAAATTACAGACAAATTTCAACAAATAGCTTCCCGAGATGGGGGTTATTATCAATGGCTGCGATTTGTTTTCCTTATGTTATTCCCTGAGTGACTCTGAACTCTCCAAACACCTCTCACAGTTGTACCTCATGAATGAATATAAAGTAGCCCAGCACTGCATAAGCTGTAACAAAAGACAAATTCCCGCTTTAGTTAAGGTATAGAATGAGCACAAAAACCCACGCGGTGAACACAACCAATGTTACAAAAAACTCAATAAATGACAGGGGACGTATTTAAAACTCTGCTCAATGATTTCCCATGACTACACCAAACACACACACACACACACACACACATAACCTTTATCCATTAACGGTGGGAAGTGCGTTCCGCATTCGTTACTTCGTACGAATCGGGAATATCAACTGGAACCAAAAAAGTCACACTTTCAACCAAAGATGAACGAATGAAAACGAGGGACAGACACCCAGACACGCGTTCGCCGGCTCCCTCAGATGCTCAACAGACAACGTGGAGGGATGCCAAGCGCTCGGAGACCAGACCTCCCGTAACGCATGATCTCCTGTCATCCCGGAACAAGTGACCTTTTAATAGAGACTGCAATCGATAAAACCGAAGTAAACTCTAAAAGTAAACAAGGCGGCGGCCGATATGAGTAATGGCTGACATTTTACTCCCAGACTTATTGTGTAACCGCAGAGATTTACGCATCGGGAGACGATGTGCTCCGACGCCGGAAAGAAACATCAGTCAATTGAAAGCTCCACGGTTTCTGATCAGGCTCTCTCCGCCGCAGACACCTGCTTGAGACTTCAAACACTTGTATAACGCTAATTAGCTTGTTAACGCTTCACAGCTTGTTTTACTGAGGTTTTTACCATCAACAACGGAGAAACAGGAAATATGTTGGCCAGTGGTGCACGTTTACAAGCAGTGTGGGCAACCAACTAAACAGACTTACATCCACCATTTTACCCTGCAGGGGCTCTGAATAAGAGTCTTACCTCCTTCTTAAAAAAACCTTTTCACCGACTGGTTGTCGGGATTGGACAGAACCACTGGGTCTTTGTCAATATGCCAACTACCAAGCGCCACACACCACCACTCAGGGTTTATTTTCAGAAACCCAGCTCCAGAGTACGTCGCATGCATTGCAAATGCAGAAAATTGCATTTCCCAAACACTCGCACTCCCCCTACTCCATCACCTCACGCCTCACCTCCTCACTCACCGAGTCCGGCAACTTCCAGAAATTACAATGGCAGGAGAGATGAATGGCTTGCCAGCTCGTTTTTCATTTAAACAATTAAGTCAAATGAATGTAGTTATGCAAGGTAAATGGGCAGTGTTATTTATGAATTCTTCCTGGGTAACTGTGTTGGCTTCCAAACATTCAATTATTGATCAGCTATCTTGGGTACAGGGTATTCCAGAGCGTTAAACACGCCAAAGGAGTCGGATTTGTTAATCTACCTAAATAAAATATGCCAGTCTGCCAACATATGGGAAATAAATGGGCATGTTTTGATCCCAAAGTCAGAGTTAACTTGCTTTATCTTAAGCACAGAACTCTCTGCCATTGGGGAACACCATAGCAACATAGTGTAGTTTCCATGGAGAACACCAAAGCAACGTTGTGTAGTTTCCATAAAGAACACCATAGCAATGTCGTGTAGTTTCCATGGAGAACACCAAAGTAGCGTTGTGTAGTTTCCATGGAGAACACCAAAGCAACGTTGTGTAGTTTCCATGGAGAACACCATAGCAATGTTGTGTAGTTTCCATGGAGAACACCAAAGCAACGTTGTGTAGTTTCCATGGAGAACACCAAAGCAACGTTGTGTAGTTTCCATGGAGAACACCAAAGCAACAATGTGTAGTTTCCATAGAGAACACCAAAGCAACGTTTTGTAGTTTCTACGGAGAACACCATAGCAACGTTGTGTAGTTTCCATGGAGAACACCAAAGCAACATGTTCAAATGAAATGTGCATCTGATCACTGTTCAACGCTCTGCATCTCACATACTGTGATTTGGTTCATACGGAGTTCTGAGCTCCAGTTCGAGCGCTAGGAGAATGCTAACATATTGAGAAACACCCACAGTTGTTGTCAGCAACGTGAATGCTGAGGTGAATTCTTCTATTCAGTCTGGGCCAGTAAGCTTCGAAATAAATATTTTCCAAGCTTTTCTGTTGTAGAAATCAGACAGTCAGAGGTGAACAACAACAGCTGGGGCAACGCAAGGGTATGGTTACCTCACACGAATCTCCACCGTGTTCGGAATAAACAGGCGTCACATGGGGGATTAAGCTTTGTAAATGTAATGTTGTTCCTTGTCTGTGTGGTTGTGTTGGGGGTTTAATGGTTCAGTGAGGCCTCTGGCCTCCAGGTCAACACACCATCAGTAGAGAACATACCACCTGTCCCACACAGGATCTACGTCAGACCCATCCACATTCGTTTTTTGCATTTGGAACACCAATACAATTACCAGAGTTGTTGAAACATACGGCAGTCCTAAATTAACATTTAGGCTTTTGATATAAAACAACCAAATCCCTTAAATTATTACTGGATGCTTTGCAATTACCTTGTAGCTATCTGTGTGCATCTTAGAGCCTTCGTCATTTCTTCTCTCCTCGCGTTTTCCTCTGTGTATACCTGAATATTTACAGCCAGTTTGTGGCAGAAGTAATGGTCTTCATAAAACCTCTTAAAGTCCCCACAGCCCAGTACGCTTAGCTTAACCAGGGAAGAGAGGCTTATTTTGGGAGCACACGGTCTGCTGCCGGAGAACAAGGTTTAATGCCTCATTTGAATTTCTGAAGCTTGCAGAGACTGAACAAGAGTCCAACTTAACTCTCTCTCTCTCGCTCTCTCTCTGACAAACAAGAAACACAGAACAGCAAAGGAGATGCTACAGTCCTGCAGTGTGTGTTAGTGTGTGTGTGTGTTGACGGGGGAAGGGGGTGCCCGCCAGAAAAAAGAACCGGCTGTGCTTCTCCTGAATTACTTGACTCATCAACGCAATTAAGGAGGTTTAGTATTCAAAGACCAAAAATCCTTTTGAAACTCTAAACACATTGACAAAATTAACTACGTTACAGGCATAGACGACTTTTCTACAGTACCTGGGATGTTGTCCACTAGGAATTTGTTAACACTCAACCGAATCATATATGTTAGTCTTTGAACACTTTCCCTCTTGTCTCGAAAACAAAAGGATTATAAACAAGACGGCTTTGTCTTGTCATTTCTGACCAAAGTGGTGCAGTCAGACCCTTGTTTTTCACTCACAACAGACAATGGCTATGGGGGTAGCTAGTGAGAAACCTGGACAGGTGCCTGACCTAGTATCCATTACATTTTACTGTACACATGGCCATGTTTGAATTGTCAGCTCACATTAAAAAACATGGTAGGGAATGTTTCACGAACCATTATACATAATAATTAACTACTCAAAATTGTTTTTCCGACCAGTAGTTCGTTCAAAATGGACCCATTATACAACCAAGCAACAATAGAATAATTAGACGAAACTCTAGCAAAAGCATGATCACACTTAATCAATCAACCAAAGTGTTTTTCCGGGTGATACCTGTGGAGCAGAAAACCACACATTTAGCTTTCCCCTTTCCGTTCATAAAACCAAGTGCTTCACTTCCCCATGAATAAACTACAGTTATCTGGTGTGGACACGACTCTGAAGCCTCCTCTACATCTACTCACGCCGTGCGCCTCCTGGTAAAAGCTAATCGCCTACTCCTGCTCATTTCATGAATGAACAATGACAAAGTCGGGAGGCACTGGTCTCCACACCTCCACTGTGCAGTGCTTTTCACCGAGTGTGTGTGTGTGTGTGTACACATTTGCGTGGGCGCTTGCCAGAATACACACATGTATGCCGCGTGTGTGTGTGTGTGTGTGAATCATACTGTGCTCACGCCTGGCTTAGTACCTTAGTTATGTAGCGATATAGCTAATCCACTTGGCCTCTCAAAAGTACTGTAAGCCTGGAGCGCATGGCCCAGCGTGAATGTAGAGTAGATGTATCCAGCCCCCGCTGCATTCATACACAATTTACACGGCCTTCTGAAATGTTCATTGGGAAACACGTGATTCCACATGCAACATTTATGGGACCCGGGCTTAAGCTCAGGGAGGACGTGCATCCGGATGAAGATGTAACGTCTACCTTCACATGAACGCATGGGGGTTCGTCCGCGGTTGGGAGTGATGGGGACACCTGCTCGTATGGAACTGCCACACGGGTCTGGACCTACTGTAATCATACACACACGACGGAAGATGCCACCACTCACTGTGAATACAGAATTGAGAAAGGGGCTTCATTTAGCAAACCAAAGCCAGTGAGGAATGTTAGGGCATGCAATGGAGCCGTTTCGTGTCTTCGACAGTGTGTTTGAAAATCTTCTGGGCAATTCTGGAGTTGGTGGGAAGAGGCTTTTTTCATGAACAAATATATTAGATTGGTGTGCTTAACCCTTTACTGGACACTTAGAACATGCTCCATGACTAAATAGTGTGATCGCTTTACGTGTTGAATTAATTGATTTGCCTTGCCATGGCATGCTTTTCCTTGTGGCGGCTTGGGAGCCTGTGAGCTTATTTAGGGAAAAAGCAGAGAGAGTGTAGGGCACGGGTGTTCAAGATTACACAACGAGGTCCGAAGCCTTTTGGTTTTCTGTTATATGTCATCAATAAATCCATTCACCTACTGCCCTAGATCTAAATAAGTCCCTAATTAGGAGTCTATAATGCCCGGATGATGTGGTCTATAATGCCCGGATGATGCGGTCTATAATGCCCGGATGATGCGGTCTATAATGCCCGGATGATGCGGTCTATAATGCCCGGATGATGCGGTCTATAATGCCCGGATGATGCGGTCTATAATGCCCGGATGATGCGGTCTATAATGCCCGGATGATGCGGTCTATAATGCCCGGATGATGCGGTCTATAATGCCCGGATGATGCGGTCTATAATGCCCGGATGATGCGGTCTATAATGCCCGGATGATGCGGTCTATAATGCCCGGATGATGCGGTATATAATGCCCGGATGATGCGGTCTATAATGCCCGGATGATGCGGTCTATAATGCCCGGATGATGCGGTCTATAATGCCCGGATGATGCGGTCTATAATGCCCGGATGATGCGGTCTATAATGCCCGGATGATGCGGTATATAATGCCCGGATGATGCGGTATATAATGCCCGGATGATGCGGTCTATAATGCCCGGATGATGCGGTATATAATGCCCGGATGATGCGGTCTATAATGCCCGGATGATGCGGTCTATAATGCCCGGATGATGCGGTCTATAATGCCCGGATGATGCGGCCTATAATGCCCGGATGATGCGGACTATAATGCCCGGATGATGCGGTCTATAATGCCCGGATGATGCGGTCTATAATGCCCGGATGATGCGGTCTATAATGCCCGGATGATGCGGTCTATAATGCCCGGATGATGCGGTCTATAATGCCCGGATGGTGCGGTCTATAATGCCCGGATGGTGCGGTCTATAATTCCTGGATGACCGGGCCATAAGACATTTCCAGTATAAAATATTTGACTTTATGGGAGTCTTGTTTCCATGTAAACCTCTCAACTACTCCATCAGAATCTTGCGCAGCTTCTGCACAAGGCTAGAGCTGCACGATTACAAATTGATTTTAGGGACAAAATACTTCTATTGAACTTTCTCATTTAAATTAACAAACAACGTCTTTTACTTGATGTGCTACATTCCTGCTAATGTACAAATTGTCAAATCTCCTTGCATGAAAATAAAACTTAAAACGCATCATCTCCAAGAAACAACATTTTAATTAGATTGCACACAAAATACAGCTAACAAAAAAATAAACATGGCATAACAGAATGCAACAAAATTAATTAAATCAGGCCTATGCGGAAAAGGTTGACGCTGGCCGAGGACGAGGATTCAGAAAGGTAACGTTAGCGACGTAATCTTCTTGGCCTTCATGTTGCCTTTAGTTTAGTGTTGCTGTTTCGGCGCAGACACAATTCTAAAGCACCCTGTGCATACCATTTGTTCTTGCTTAGAATTACTTGCCCTAATTCCAAAATACTTACAAACAACAGATAATGATCCGTTTCGAGGGACTAGCTCTTCACCTTCTGCTCCAGACATTTATTTTCGTTTTGCCTGTCACCTCTGTTATATCTCACTCAGGCTGTCACTGGAGGGTGCGGGCACAGCCAAATATCCCCCTGGTGGCTGTCTTAGGAAGTTCAGTAAGCGCTAGATTTCGATGAGCAGAGCTGGTATTTTAAACGTCAATATCGCAGTCGATCATGTTCATTTAATTGTGGGAAGCCCAAAACGTAATTGCGATCATTATTTAATTAATTGTGCAGCCCTACACAAGGCCATGAGAAAGTTAAGCAAGCCTACAAAGGAAATATTCACTGTCAATCATTATTAAATGTCTTCTTTTCCACAATCCCGAATTAAAGATGCACAAACACGTGTACACGTATCCTGTATGAATGCACACACGCGACCACACACGCACACACCACAAAAGCGAATAGGTCTTTAACTATTCACTGCTACCTCTACTTAGATGAATGTGGAATAAATGTGTTGAGTCACTAGCATCCGTAGAAGAGTTTATTAGCAGGACGACGGAGGCTACAACGGAAGTAGAATCTAAAATAGGACGACCAAGTTATAGTCGGTTGAAAGGTATCTAACGGAGCCTGCAGAGATCAGGAAAAAGTATTGTGGGCAGAGAGGTGAAGACCTACATCTATCATACTGATGGAAAACGGAAAGTTATAAAAAGAAATGGAACTTGCTGTTATCCACAGCATATAACCTCATCTGTGAAATAGGGTAAAGGGGGTGATATAACCTCGTTATGTTTGACTGGAACACTCAAGTATTGATATTGTATCTGTGGATAACAGAAGCAGAATGAAAGATGTTTGAAGATTATTGGATTGCGTTTGATAACACAGCAAGAGAACATGCGTTTATTCTTGAACCCAAAAAATGCACCTGGTCACATGATCATTCACCCACATCATATGATCAATCACCCCTGCCGCATGATCATTCAGCTTATCCCATTTCAGCCAAGCAATCAGATAAAATAAGAGTGAACATTACTTGCGGCCAATTAAAGCGGAGACCAGTGCCTCCCTCTACCAACAGATACTGCAGCACATCTGAACCTCATTTGGATTGTAACTGACAAGGTGGGGTCACTTTGACATGGAAAGAGTTCCTATTTGGAGAAGTGCTTTTGAAAGAGCCTGCACCTTTAAGAAAAACATATCTCAAAGCAAAAACTGAACATAGCTGCATTTTGTCCCCACTTTAATTTCTAAAGTGTATATCAACAAAATGTGTTTTTTCATAGATATCTCATGAGCCTTTATCAAATAAGTATTGGAAATATTCTTAACCCAGAAAACATGAGTAAAAAAGATGTCCTACTGAAACCTTTGGTTGAGTCTGTGTCCAATCAAGAATTAGGTCCAAGCCAAAAGATACTGTGGTAATCCAAGTGAAAGCAAAAGTCAGAAATCTTCTTAAAACAAATCCACAGAAAAGCATACATTTCCAGTCATATATGCAATGCCTCTGAACAATGCAAAACAAATACAACAACAGTGGGTGCTGTTTGAGAGTAGAGAGGCCTAAAATCTGTATTAGCACACGGGTTGCACTACAATTAAAATGGCACCTGTTTCTAAGACACGCCCCCAACCACACCTGCAGCTTTAAGGACCTGCTGGCAGTTAACATGTTAAAATAGCTTTGGTATCCAACATCATATTTACAATAACACGTTCTGGTATAGGCAACATTAAATCTATCTTGTTACCTGTTACCTTTACCTTACAAGAGGGACGTACCTATATAACATGTTTCAACTAAAACATGTGTCTGGGGAATTGAAAACAACCCCACTATTCCCACCCCACAGATGAAGCGAGAAAACCTAACAAAGGCCTGCGCTTCAATCATTAGACACAGCAAAGAAGCCCGCGCTCCTGATAAAGCCCCGAAGGCACGTGGTTAAACGGATCTCCTCTGGATCACTGGGTTCAGAATGATTGAAGTGTGCAGAACTGTCAAAAAGGGCGACTGAGTCCTCGGTCCTCAGGTTTTGTCAGCGGGATGGTTTTGTGACGCGTCCGTCATCCCTCCCCAAGGATTCCATCCTGTCAGACGGGCTTCACTCCCAAATGACAGACTATTTCTTTTAGGGCGCACTGTTTTTGTTAAGGGCCCCTAGGAATTGAAAAGAGGGAGCATGGTGTCATTAGGTATGTTACAAAGACGAGGCTCTGACAGGGAAATGGGTTCCCCGAGGCAGCTAATAACAAAATCAATATTTGATGAGACACATATTCATCAATAAGTCTTGACATTCTTAACAGGGCCCGAGATGGTAAGAGTGCTTTTATAGTAGGACACATTGACCATATCCCAGACAGCGTTTAAATCAATGCACTCTGCACGTTGTCGTGGGCTCCACGATAACAGACTTCTAAACATGTACCGTGGCAACAATATGTTTATGACAGCGTCACAGGACGGAACACACCGGCCGCTCGAATTAGACTGAGACAGATGGAGACAGTTATCGTTGGCTGTCATAAACCTTCGGGACTCTTCTTCAAAACAAGCGTATAACTTACATTTATGTAAATATGAAAGGCATATCCGGACGTGTCATTTGTCAGGCAAATGGGAGCACTGTTTAACGCTGAATAAGGCACATTGCATTAATGCCGACCCGGGCGTACTTGTGTATATGTGGTTAATGTGTGTGTGTGACAGAGGGAGATGTAAGTGTAATGTTAGAGGTTGATAGTGTAGCCAGCTGACTGCTGAGCGTGAAACGTATACTATAGTATACTATCTTACTTGTCATAATCTCACTTGTGTCATAATCTCACTTGTCATAATCTCACTTGGGTCATAATCTCACTTGTTTCATAATCTCACTTGTGTCATAATCTCACTTGTTTCATAATATCACTTGTCATAATCTCACTTGTGTCATAATCGCACTCGTTTCATAATCTCACTTGTGTCATAATCTCACTTGTAGTATAATCTCACTTGTGTCATAATCTCACTTGTGGTATAATCTCACTTGTGTCATAATCTCATTTGTGGTATAATTTCACTTGTGGTATTTTCTCACTTGTGTCATAATCTCACTTGTGTCATAATCTCACTTGTGTCATAATCTCACTTGTGTTACTGTATGCCTGAATTGTAACGTTTTTACATTCAGTTGTTTTCCCAATGTATTCTATCTTCTGGGAACAAAAATACCACAGAATCTATTAATCTATACTGTGGTATTTACTGCAGCTTTTTTCAGATATTTTGTGTTGTATTTACGATAACGGTTTTTGGTTTCTTTATTTGACAGAGAAATGGGAGGTTATTATTCCGATGAAGAGTTGAATACACACTTGACCCCGAACGCACGCTGTTACTGTTCATTATTTATGTCCTGCTTCCCCAATGATTAGGTTCATAATAATCTAATTGAACCCCTCTTCCACACACTGTGCTGGTACTGGTATTCCTGAAAACAACCAAGTTACTGTAATTCAGTCATTAAAATGGATTTTGTTTCAAATTGATTCTTTGTTATTGTTCATCTGAAAGACACTGTGTATTTACAATATTCTGGAGTTAGTTTCTTTTTTCACAATTTCTGTGTGTGTAAAAGGTCCCATAATTGACTCAACACGTGTAGCTAAAGCATCGGACACATTTGTTTATCTGAATTTATAAAAACACTGGACTGCAGGGTGCATTTGAACGGATACAGCTGGGAGTGGACGGGTCAGGTGAGTCGTGGTCCAGTGGCTCCGGTCCACCTGAGATTCAACAGGACATCTGAACCATTAGAGACAGCTTTCCATGGATCCGGGAAAACACTGACCCTCCTAATAAGTCCTCTGGCACAAAACAATTACTGCATGGATCGAGGGCCAGGAGACAGGGGATCCGGATATACTGAAGGTAACCCCGGACCAGAACCACTTTACCAACCGACCACACACCACCCTGATAGCTGGCCGGGTATAACAGCCCACAGAGTTTACACCCATCACAGGAGCGTTAAGGATGAAATCGGGTGACAGAGGCCCTGCCTCCGAATGACAAACGAGAGAGGATATCCCAGAGGAGAAGATAGCAGGAATGCTTTCTAAATCTTAAATCCTGTGCGGTTCACCTGCACACCCCTGGGCCAGACCACACTTAATAATAGACGGTGCTAAAGAGATAAATCTGTCATAAACACTTAAAGGTTGAGACTGAGGCTGCGTCTCTCACCTTAACTCAACAAATCATTTTGCAATAATGGCAGAATGCCCCTCATCCAGCTGTTTACACCCAATAGCATTGCTGTAGGTGTACAGCAGAACAGTATGCATTTTGTAAAGGACCCTTAACATGTCAAATATATTTTATATTTGTGCCTTTTATTTTCTCCATGCTTTTGTCATGTTTTTTTGTTGAAGCCACATTACGACTTTTATTTGTAAAGCAACTACAATGCCTCCCGAATTTGGCGTAGTAATATAGTTCGGCGTAGTAATGTAATTCAGTGTAGTGATATAATTCCGCGTAGTGATATAATTGAGCGTAGTGATATAATTGAGCGTAGTGATATAATTCGGCGTAGTGATATAATTCAGCGTAGGGATATAATTCATCGTAGGGATATAATTCAGCGTAGTGATATAATTCAGCGTAGTGATATAATTCAGCGTAGTGATATAATTCAGCGTAGTGATATAATTCAGCGTAGTGATATAATTCAGCGTAGTGATATAATTCAGCGTAGTGATATAATTCAGCGTAGTGATATAATTCAGCGTAAGGATATCATTCAGTGTATTTAGTTCAGTGTGCGACGAGCAGGTGACATTAATAAGGAAAAAGGGATTCAAGGAAACGTGTTTTTCGAGACAGCGAAAATTACAACAAAGTTAGCACCTAGCTCATAAGTGAACAAGGTAATACTTAGTCAATACATTTGTTTATTTTATTGTCCTGAATTTGCTAATGTACGTGAGTCTGTTAGAAATGTAACGTCACGTGAAATACTAATTGGTGAAGGCTAATCTCGCGCCATGTTCCCTGTTTGTTCCCAATTTTTTATTTTGTTGTTAATAGAAATAATGTAATTTAATTTCGAATTGTAATACTTGTTATTTCTTTTCATCAGCTCTTACGGTGAATAAACGGAATGGTGAAGTAATAAACGTTTCAGAATCATCAGTTTCGAGAGTTGACCGTCATGAGCTGGGAATGCTACAGGTTAGTGTCTTTACACGCCATAAAATACCTGTATGTATGTACAGCAGGACAGTATTGAGGTTAGTATCTTTACACCCCATACAATACCTGTAGGTATGTACAGCAGAAGAGTAAGGAGGTCTGTGTGATTACACCCCATAAAATACCTGTATGTACAGCAGAACAGTAAGGAGGTCTGTGTAATTACACCCCATAAAATACCTGTATGTACAGCAGAACAGTAAGGAGGTCTGTGTAATTACACCCCATAAAATACCTGTATGTACAGCAGAACAGTAAGGAGGTCTGTGTGATTACAAATGCAAAAGCATTTCCTTTGTTTTTTGATGAATACATTTTCAGCCCATGAACCATGAGACAATCAATTTCACGTGCATTTGCTGCTGTTTTTGGTCAGTATTGCAAAACAAATTGAACCAAAACATGTCTCTCTTTACCTACACTGTGAAGTATACAAACAAATAGCAGCACAAACATTTGCCTAGTTACACTGTTTGTGTGTGAATCAGCTTTCTATCTCCATGTGTTTTGGTTGAGTTGTGACAGGTGTCTTCTTGCTAAGCTTCTCTCCCTTCTCTTCACTGACAAGCCTTTCCTAGCCTGTTAAAAATGCAGCAGTGAGAGGCACTACGCCCTTAAAACAAAATGAATATTAATCACATCTGCTAACGAGGTGACCGCATAATAAGCGACCAATAGGAACTCTGATTCACTCCCGAAGATTTCAACCAAAAATATACAGCAATATCTGGAGAACGGGAGGTCGGTCTAAGACTGTGTGTGTGTGTGTGTGTGTGTGTGTGTGTGTGTGTGTGTGTGTGTGTGTGTGTGTGTGTGTGTGTGTGTGTGTGTGTGTGTGTGTGTGTGTGTGTGTGTGTGTGTGTGTGTGTGTGTGTGTGTGTGTGTGTGTGTGTGTGTGTGTGTGTGTGTGTGTGTGTGTGTGTGTGTGTGTGTGTGTGTGTGTGTGTGTGTGTGTGTGTGTGTGTGTGTGTGTGTGTGTGTGTGTGTGTGTGTGTGTGTGTGTGTGTGTGTGTGTGTGTGTGTGTGTGTGTGTGTGTGTGTGTGTGTGTGTGTGTGTGTGTGTGTGTGTGTGTGTGTGTGTGTGTGTGTGTGTGTGTGTGTGTGTGTGTGTGTGTGTGTGTGTGTGTGTGTGTGTGTGTGTGTGTGTGTGTGTGTGTGTGTGTGTGTGTGTGTGTGTGTGTGTGTGTGTGTGTGTGTGTGTGTGTGTGTGTGTGTGTGTGTGTGTGTGTGTGTGTGTGTGTGTGTGTGTGTGTGTGTGTGTGTGTGTGTGTGTGTGTGTGTGTGTGTGTTGCAGATATGCATCTTGGGGACATGCCGGGGGGACGGAGAAACGGGGAATGTCAGGCACTAGTTGCAGGCAGCAGAAGGGCAGAGAAGAGGGCTTAGCGATTCAAGATTGAGAGGGTCAGATGAGTTATGAAGCACATCCTGGGAAAACTTGGCCCCAAGCAACGACCTCAGATGACACACCCCCTCACTGGCCCCGCCTCCACTCACCTAATATATGCAGGGACATGCTTTGCACGGTCCTGTCCTGTAATCTTTTATGAAATTAGAGTTTGCATTTTATTTAAATTAGATTAGCTTCTCTCCCTACAACTTTTTTTTAGAGAGAAGAACATGCTGGTGTTGGATACATTTTTAGTTTTCTGCAGCTGCTATTTGATTACAAATTATAAATCCAATAACGTACTTTGTCATGACTGCCATGGTAGAATTTATATTAATGCATGTGTCACAGCCTCTAGTGCCTGATTAGTGAACCCGATTGGGTTATTGACAACTGTTGCAATCTATTTCTGTCTCAGGGGCCCGCCCACAGGAAGTGATGCAGTCTGGAGGCCTTGTTGGTGAGAGCACATGGACTTCAAACAATGGACGCATGCCTTCTGGACTGAATTGCTTCCTGTGGTTCGATAAGGTTTGTAAGTGTAGTTTCTATGTACCATGCCTTATTGAATGTGTTGAAATGATCCCTTTTGATTCGCTTGCCACTCCACCTGATAAAGTTAGATCCTCATGAGCAGGCTACATTTCCATTGGCACCCAACACACAAGGCATTGGTTTCGGCATCGTGAAATGCAAATGGTCTGTTTATATTCACTGGTTGCCTGTGGTGCCACATAATGGTCACATTTGTATTAGGTAAATTAGGGATGCAAATTATCGATTAATTCATTAATCATTATTTGATTGACTTTATCGATCAATTGACAATTAACTGATAAGCTGCTTTTTTCCGGAGAATGTAAGTTTTTCACTATCTATAGTGTCTTTAACATTGGGCTGGACGATATGGCCAAATTTTATCTCACGATATATTTCTTAATTTCGGTCGATACGATATAATTCTGATATCGATATGAACAATACAAAATGCCAAGAACGCCCACAACGGATGTCTGTACCTACAATCTTCTCATGTCTATGTAACCTCCTTCTATAAAACTACATAATATTTTAGAAATGAAACTGTACAAATAAATTAACGTTCACTTTTTATTTGAATTTAACCTTCATACAAACAAGAAAAGTCAAATAAACATAACTCTTGGATTGAGCTTATTATTTAACTTTAAACGTAACTTTTGGCGCTCTGCATGCATCTTGCGGAAGAACATTGTAGCCGGAACTTCTTCTCTCCGTTTATGTCTGACGAATCACGCAGGTACTGGGCTACGCCGCACCGGAGCCGAAGTAGTTTAAAATAGTCCGGATATAAACACTTATTTTTGGTGTACCATACTGATTCAGGATAAAACAATAACACTGTTTGGATATTGGATTCATGATGTACTGACTCATTATACATTTAGCTAATTTTTAACTAAAAAGGTACTGCAGCTTTAACATAACACGCTAGTCGGCTCCACTCTCCGGCACATTTAGCAGCACACTGAAACATGAAGTTTATCAGATCTCAGAAAGCCGAACTACTTCCCTACCACTAAATTAGTCTGTCCTCTATTATCAACTGTCTGCTTTCTCCTCACTTGTGGAAGCTCGTTCAGTCACATTTGAATTGCGGTCTTGGGCGCTCATTTTGTAGCTTAAACTTGACGCGTTGGAGATCAGCAAAAATATTTAAATATCGAAAATGTGTTTAAGAATTATATCACCGTTATTGAAAAAAATTACCGTGATATATATTGAATTATTGTCCAGCCCTACTTTAACATAAAAAGCAAAATATTCATTTATTAAATTTAAAAGCTCCCACACTCAGTTTTGACCGCCTCATGCTTGGTTTCTTTTTTGACGGGTCTCTCGCCGCCCGCGAGAATCTCGTGTCACGTTCAATTACGCCTAGGTCCTGTGGAAAACGGTCTTTGATTGCAATGTTCTATTAACCGACAATTTAATTTAATCGAGTAAATTCTTATCATCGATAGCCGATTAACCGTTTACATCCCTAAGGTGAATAAAACACTTTTGATTCTGAGTCTGATAACCATTGTTTCATCAGACTCAAGAACTGATGACCTTTGTTTCGTGATAGTTTGGGCAGGAACATATGAGAACATAATGTTTTGTGAACTATTCAGAAATGGTCTGCTTTTACTAGTTGGTAGCAACTCCTGCTTCATGTAGAATATTTTGAGGTCCATTACATCCAAGCTGTTGAATGTGTGAAGTTCGTTTCAATTTTCCCTGCATGTTACCGATCCTTAAAAAGTTTTAGATTTTATTTAATTCCACTTTTGTTCTCCAGAAATATCTTGCAGTTCATACAGATTAGTTCTGATAGACAGGATGGCTACTCGTTTCACAACTTTTGTGAGGAGGAGCAAGCAACCCAATGAAGACTGTGATAATCATTTGAATGTGATCTTGTCTGCCTTCTATTGACACTAATTCAACAGTGATTTGCATCAGATGTTCCACATAAGACTAGCTGCCAGCAGAGACGGTTGCATAATTTAAGTTCCATAAAATAATAGTTTTAATTTAATAAGTAACATGTTTAAATATATTAACATTTATTTGCATTTCTTTTACTTTGAAATATATGGTTCGGTTGATTCCGACTTTTTATTGATGTTACACCAGCATCGTAGCATGAGAGAATGGCATGTAGCACATTCTGAGCTAACTGCGGCAAGTTTTTGGTATTGTCATTACATTTTTAAGTTAATCGAGAGACAAACGGAAGATAATTTGACTTTGTTGCTTGTTTGTTTTACTCCTCTGGAGTTAACGCGGTCAATGAGGTATGCCTAGTTATTTTCATGTGTAATTATCAATGTAAAGCATAACTCTGTGATGGTTTATTTACAGTCAATCTAATGTTGTGTTTCTTATTTATTAATGTGATATTCACTGTGAGCGTAGGATTATTTCTGTAACTTATGTGATGTTATGTTTTTCATTTAGTAGCCCATCATAATATTGATTTTGTATTTGTAAAAGAGAAGCGTTTATTCAGTTTTAAGTAAAAAATTAGTTAAGTTGCATTGTGGAATGTGTTTCCATCAGAGTACACTGTAAAAACATACTTGGTTGAATCTAAAGGGAATGTTGCATTGCCGGCTGATAATTATAACGCTTGACTCTCTAACTGGTGTTTATCACCCATTTAATAAGCTTTTCCTTTTCTATACAAATTATATTAATAAACAACCGTAGGAGCTTGTGCCCTAATCAGCCTGGTGCTAAACATTGCAAAAAACAAAACATCAGGATTTTTCTTGCACTTGCTAGCCTTTTTCCCGCTCTTCTTTTTTCCTCTCTTCCTGTCCGTACGTCCTCATACGTGACGGTCACTTCGGAAGCAGGCTTCAAAATAAAAGATTGCAAACATACAGCCCAAAATTGGACAAAGTGATCTGTTTTAAATTTATTGGAAAATAAAACCCATGAACTTAAATAACGTAGTTTATAAAATCTCTGAATAAGTTTCTGTAATAACTGTGTGTATAAATTAACAAGTTATTGTTTCTCTCATTACACTAACAATGCATTAAATAACCTAATGATTCTTTACAATTCCACCGTTATGAGTGTCTATTAATGCCTCTAAACCTGAATAATTCCTTAAATAACCGTATGTAACCACATGTCTAAACAACTATGAATTAAGCAATTCAAGTAATAATATATGAAAAGGATATGTTTTGGCGACGCACTTGAAGATTCAGCCATCCTCAATCATCAGGATCAGTTTATGTGCTGGGCGCTCTTATACTGAAAGCTTGTGGAGACAGTTTGTATTCTCCGAGATGTATCTTGATCCTTCTCACGAGCCCATCGTTGTCTGTTGTGGTCTATACAACTCTAGCCAATCTCCAGTCATTTCTGGGTAATTCCTCAACCCTATCCATAACAATGTCTCCTGCCTTGATGTTTCTCTTAGGGGCATGCCAACGCTGTCTTGTAGATATGTTGGACAGATACTCCTTTTTCCAACGACTCCAGAATTGTTCTGCCAGATATTGAACATGGCGCCACCGCTTGCGAGCATATGTCCTCCCGTATGAACCTTCCTGGAGGTGGCAAGGCTGTTGTGGGCTTTAGGGTAAGTAGATGGTTTGGAGTCAGCTGTAGAAGGCTGTTGGGGTCATTCAAGTTTTCTACTGTTAGGGGTCGACCATTCACAATTGCCATTGCCTCGTAAAAAAAACAGTGCAGAGCGACGCATCATCCAGTCTATGAGAGGAGAGCGACAGTGTGGATCGAAGGACGTTTCTCACAGTTCGGATTTGCCGTCCCTTTACACCTCCAGCATGACTGGAATGGGGTGCATTAAACTTGAAGTCACACTGCTTGTCAGCCAAGAAGACAGTCAGTCGGTCTGAATCGACCTCGTTCAGAGCTTTGGTTGGTACGAAGTTTGTACTGTGGTAACAACTTATCTGACGTACTGCACCCTTTATAGAAATGAAGAAGTGTAGACCATTTATGAAGGCATCTATAGAAGGATGATCCAGCATTTCAATGTGAATAACCCAAGAACAGAAACAAGTAAATAGAAGTCCATATCTCTTGTGGTCTTTGCGACCTACTTTAGTGGTGAACGGTCCAAATCAATCTATTCCGCAGTAGATGAATGGTGGTGCCGGGTCTAGACGCTCTGGGGGATGGTCTGCCATTCATTGCTAATTCGTGGACCCTGTTAGCTTAGGGCAAGTAACACATTGGCGTAAATTGGAGGTCACAACTCTACTTATTCCAGGAATCCAATAGCCATTGGATCTGATTTCGTTGATGGAAAAGCCTTTGCCTTGATGCCGCACCTTTTCATGGTGATGAGCAATAAGCATATTAGTGATGGGATGGGATCACAGGGTATCTGAACCTCTCAGGTAGCAATGCCTTATGGAGTCTTCCTTCTACCTTGAGGATCCCACCTTTATCGAGAAAGGCATCCTGTTGATAGTTTGTTGCAAGTGGAGTCCCTTTACTCAACAACTTTATTTCGTCAGCATATGCTTGACCCTGCAAATCTTTGATGCTTTCATGGTACTGTGAGGACTTGACTTGTCTTTTGTAGAGCGGCGTTAGAGACGTGCTACAGCTTGGATGGCGCCAGGACATGGTGACAACCTAGAGACTTTCTGTGAGGCTAATTTGCTTTACTGTCTGCGTGTTGAATGTCATGACCCTTTCAACTTCTGGATCTTCTTCTTTTGGTAGCTCTGTGCTCACGTGCCGTAGGATGAATATTCTTCCCCCATAAGAATTTCGGCCCTGTGAACCAGTTGGATGTGAGCAGCTCGTTTACATTTAATCCCCTTGAAGCATGGTCTGCTGGATTTTCTGCCGAAGGAACGTAGTGCCACTGTTGAGGAGTTGTGCTCAGTTGTATTTTTTTGTATAGTTTGCTACAAATGTGTGAAAATGCCTTGATTCATTGCTAATGTAATCTAGGACAATTTTTTGTTTGTCCAGAAGTATTCACTGACATCTGTGTACCCTAGCTTTGCTTTCGGCATTTTGCTTACTGACATGACAGCTGCGGTCAGTTCAAGTCTAGCAATATTGTCAACTTTAAGTGGAGAGACTCTGGATTTTGCCATGTCAAGGGCACAGCAAATACTTTCGTTTTCATTGGTGGTTCTCAAATTTGAACACTGGCCATAACCCTGGTACTGGTTATCTTTTAACAATCTTTTTCCCGTCTATTGTCTAAGTTGAAGATCTTGTTTCCAGCTCCCCCACCGTGGTCTCAGGTCATCTGAAAGTGGGTTATCCCAGCCGGAGCCTTGCCTGCACATTTCCTGAAGCACCATCTTTTTGTTAAGGAGGAATGGGGCGACTAAGCCCAGTGGATCGTACAGAGGCAACCTCTGATAAGATGCCTCGACGTGTTGCTGGTTGTTCTTTGAGATTAGTACAGAACTTCAGCCTGTTGTTCTCTGTCCCACTGGATACCTAAGGCTTGTTCCAATGTCATCAAAATCAAGGTTGAGTTCCTTTACCTCGCTAGCTCTCTCTGTTTGTGGTTTGCTCTCTAAAACTGCTCTGTTGTTTGACGTTAATTTATTCAGCTTTAGAACTCCTAGAGCACCGAGTTTCCGTGCTTCCTAGGCGAGCTGTATTGCTTTTGCTGCACTTACTACACTGATAATGCCATCGTCCACATAAAAATCTCATCACAGATTGTGAACCTGCAGGATAGCAATGCTCATTTGCCTTGGTGAGGTGCCGTAGTCTATAGTTGGCACAACCTGGTGAGGATGAGGCACCAAAAAGGTGAACTTTCATCCTTAACTCCAGTGGTTTAGAGTTGCAGTTTTTCCACCAGAGAAAGCTATTGAAGTCTCTAGCCGTTTCTCAATGTCAAGGAAGGATCCTCAGAAGCCAGAATTTCGAGGATGCTACGTCATCAACATCCGTCGAAGGACTGTTCCAATGTCGAAGATCCTCGGAATTTCAACCAAGGACGAGTCCTTCGTTCGGAAAATATGCCATGTACACGAAAGGATGCATATGTGTAGCCTTCGCGCTCTCATATCACCCACAATCCCATGCGCTTCTTTGCTATCTTGTTAAAAAAATACAACAAGTCGGACGTTAGCGGAGTAATAAATACTTATGCAGAAAGCACACACATTTCAGAATGTAAGTTAGAGAGAAAGACTGAAGGGATAATTTTGCTCAATAGGGTAAACAAAAAACTTAGTTAGGGAAATTAAAAAAACGTGTTTGTGAGAGGACAAGTCTTTAACAAATAGCTCTTAAATTATAAATATATTTAAATATCAAATATTATTACATGGCTTGGTTGAATTCCGGTCCGGTCTGTTATTTCTTGATAGCATACCGCTGCTAAGTATAACACAGCGTTGCCATGAAAAACACTGGACGCAGTTCAGTTCACTCAGGCAATATAATCGTTTTTAAATATTTTTTTGTGTGTAAAATTATTTATTTAGTAGGTAGCCATGTAATAAGCGGGATAATGTATAGCGGGCGGTTGTTAGAGCAAATACAGGCTGATTTAAGACCCATCCGTCTGTAATTATTTTTCCACCTCCACAGCGTGAAAAAAACGGACCTTTTTACTAACGTAATGATGCATGACGTGCACTTGCTAGCCTGTTCCATTTACGTGTTCTTCGAATCCTAAAGAGGAGCCTCGCCTAGCCTCTGAAGGAAATGACTTGGAAGGAACAGTCCTACCAAGGAAGCATCCTTGACATTGAGAAACAGCTTCTGTCTGCTTCCCTGACATGGAACTGATGGAACATTTTCTCAATGTCACACATCATTGCTATGGGGTGTCGTCTGAAATGCAGTAGGGCACCCTTAGTTAAACTGTTCATCAGGTCTGGTCCTTGAAGGAGATGTTCGTTTAGACTGGTCCCTTTGCATCTGACAGAACAGTCAAAGACGAATCTGAGCTTCCCTGGTTTCTTGAAGTGATATACACCATGGTGGGGAATATACCACCTTTCTCCTTCGCATTGCCCTTTGCGATAACTTCATTCATGAACTGTACGTAAGGCTCTCTATACTGTTTGTCCTTGAGCAATTTTTCTTTTCAGGTGCTCAAGTCTCCCGGACGCCATTAGCTTGTTATTTATATCTTAGACAAGTTCTGTGTGACTTGCCGGTTTCATCGGCTTGCTGCCCATTCAGGTCATTTCATTACCAGCTTCCGGTTCTCTTCGCAGTCGTTTAAAATACCAAGACCTGTGACATGGAGCATTGTTTCATAACACGCATTTATAAAATCTGAGAAGCTCCTTAATCCTTCTGCATCCTTTGATTGGATTTTTGGCCACATTGTTAGCCTTTCTCTAAATGCACGTTGTGTTAGGAATGGCTGCCCGTAGCGGTGATTCAACTTATTCCATGCATCTGCACATGCCTTGTCGTCGTTTCTGAATAAGATGCCATCCAGTGTGTTACGTGCTGGGCCACTAATATATTTCCTTAAATAGTGAAATTTATCTGCTGAGGAAATGCGCTTTCTATCGATAAGCGACATAAATGAGGCTCTCCACTCACCCCCAAAAAATGTATAGGATCGCTCATAAACACTGATGGCTCTGGTGCAGGGAGTCTATGGAGGGCAATACTGTCCTGAACTGGACAGTACTGAACTTGAGCTAAATGTGACGTCAGTGTGTGGAGGTGAGGACGATGCCCTGGTGTGGCTTAACCTTGTGAGAGGAGCAGGAAGCACAGGTTGCTGTGACAGTATTGTATATGGATGAGAAGGCAGTGTTGCTGTATTACTGGTTTAATGAAAGGGAGTTGTAGATTGGCTGTTTTGCAAGTGAGCTAATATGCTGCGGTACTGTGGCATTGTAATTGATTGAGAGACCACTGTATTCCTGTACAATGTTCTTCATTGTAGACATCAAGTCTAGCTTTAGCTACTCAACTTGCTTTAATCTTTCTATTTGAGCTCTTTGTGATTCAATTTCTTTCTGTATCTCTCCCTGCTGATCACACATTTTCCTTTTCTACTTTCCTCTTCTAATAGTTGTAATTTTTCTTTGTATTTTTTTCCTGTAGCAGGATGTTGAACTATGCTTCTTTTGCAGCGAAGTCAGCTGCTGCATCTGCCCTTCTAGCAGTTATACTGGAACTTGAAGAGTGAGACCTAACAGATGGACTTGTAGTGCGCCATGAATGTGATGCAGTTGACCCGTATACAGAGCGAGCATAACTATGATTAAGCAGATCATAAAGGTGCTGTCTTTCCCTTTCGTTGTCAAATGTATCAATGCCTAAAATCCTTTCATAAGCAATTTTCAATATGTCATTTGTCACAGCATCACAGGCAACATCTTATATATTTGAGTAACGAGATTTCATCTCTAATTTGTTCATAAATACAAGATACATTTTCTCCAATTTTCAATGTGTCTAAGTGCAGCGATTTCGTTGTCAGAAATGTCTGACTTAAGAGGTTCGTAAGGCAAGGGAGAAACTTATCTTCCATTGTCCGTATGATTGGGTTAGCACCTTTTCCTTGTTGCATACCTTGCTAGAGCGACGGAGATCCTCTCCTTCCTTTCCGTATTGAGGCAACTTTCCCTCTTCAGTTAGTTTAGATGCTTCCATTTCTAGTAGCACATTGGGTTAGCTCTTACTGTAGCGTTCTCGGCTGATAATTATAACGCTTGACTCTTAAACTGCCGTTTAATAACAATTTAACTTTTCCTTTTCTGTACAAATTACATTAATTAACAACCGTAAGAGCTTGTGCGCTAATCAGCCTGGTGCTAAACATTGCTAAAAACAAAACATTAAATTGTCTCTCAGGATTTTTTTTTTTGCACTTGCTAGCCTTTTTCACGCTCTTATTTTTTCCTCGTCCTGTCCATACGTCCTCATACATGACAATTCGGAAGCAGGCTTCAAAATAAAAGATTACAAACATGCAGCCCAAAATTGGACAAGAAGATTTGTTTTAAGCTTATTGGAAAATAAAACCCATGAACTTACGTCAAGTAATAACTGTATACAAATTAACAATTTATTGTTTCTCTCATTACACTAATAATACATTAAATAACCAAATGGTTCTTTACAGGGAAAATTAAGGAACATTACAAAAGGTGTTTAGGTGCCAATAAAAAAAGATGTATATAGATATATTGAAAATGTCTGAGGGCGTGTTGGAGACAAATAAAAAGGGCTTAGATGCTAATAATGGAGGCAAGACGCGTCACCGAGTAGACACGTGTGATGCTGTTTCAGGAAAGCTATTGGAACATGCAGAGGATTCTTTTGAATTAAGAGAAAAAGTACCAGATACTCACAAAGAATGAGCATACTGGACTGAGACTGGCCCAATGCTTACACAAGCAATCTCCCAAAGGTCTAGTTACATGTTCATGAAGTTCAAGGTTTGCAAGCATCAGCTAAAGCAATCAATCCTGACCTCTTCAAAGAAACTGGAAGCTGCAGCAGAGCTATCTGCAACTCAAGCCACATTAAAAGTATTAGAGGACATGGAACTTAAGGAACAAGTGCTTGGGAACCTAGAAGTTGAGACCAAAGAGGAATAATGTATTTGAAGAGATGCGCAGGCAGTTGGAGCGCTTGAAGACAGTTAAGACAATGAATGCTGCAAAAGCACGTCTGCAGGTCTACGAACAGGAGTTTGATTCGGACGAAGAGATATCGGAGTTGCTCCATAGCAGTAAGCATGTGAAAACCGAAGCTCAAACTACTGAAAGAAGTCTTTCTGTGCATCATGTGGCAACACCACAAAAGGCTGAACATATACAACCTGCTATGCTGACAGATACCTGCTGTCATTGATCATCAAGAAGATAGCATTACTGTACTTGCCAAAGCAATAACAGAGTCGGTCAACGCAAGCGATCTCCCAATACCAGAGCCTTCTGTTTTCAATGGAGATCCAATACGGTACACAGACTGGAAAACGTCCTTTGAGACATTGATCGGTAGGAAGAATATTCCAGTGACTGAGAAGGTCTACTACCTCCAAGTATGTTGGAGGACCTGCAAGGAAAGCTATTGAAGGTTAATTCCTGCTAGGCATGGATGCAGCCTACTAATCAGCATTGGACATCATGGAAGAAAGGTATGGAAGTCCCTTTGTGATTGCCAAGGTCTTCAGGGATATGATAACTGCATGGCCAAAAATTGGACCCAAGGATGGCATTGAACTAAGAGAATTATCAGATTTTCTACGAAGCTGTGAAGCAGCAATGTTGCAGATCAAGAGTCTTGCACTCGGTGACTGCGGTGAAAATCAAAGAATGCTCAACAAGCTTCCTGATTGGCTAATAGCCAGGTGGAACAGAAAGGTCCTGGCGGTTGAAGAATCAACACGTGGTTTTCCAAGCTTTAGCAAATTTGTTCATTTTGTTGCAAGAGAAGCCAAGATAGCATGCAACCCTGCCTCATGTTTTGAAGTCTCGTGATAGTGAAAAGGTTAAGACACAAAAGCCTCAATGTTGGTGCAAAGGGGCTGGCAAGCAGCTCAGAAAACCCAGACCCTGTGTCTTTTGTGAGAAGTTTCACCATGGCATTCAAACATGTCGAAAATTTCAAGAAAAGTAAATTCCAGAAAAGGTCAAGCATGTGCAAACTAAAGGATTGTGTTTTGGATATTTGTTCTAAGAACTGTGAAAGTAGGAGTCTGCGACACATGTAAAAGGAAGCACCCAACCTGTTTGCATGAAGACGGGATCAAGGATGACGGGAAGTAGGATCACAGAGATGACGAGAGAAAGGAGAACATGTGACGCAAAACATAAATGGAACATACACGTCCACTGTTCCAGTGTGGTTGTCAACAAGAAGCCCAGAGCTAGAAGTTCTCGTATATGCTTTACTGATAACCAAAGTGACACCACCTTTATCATGAAAGAAAAGGCAGATGCACTGGACACACAGGAGCCAGTGCCACTCAAACTCTCAACGTTGTCATCTAGAAGTACAATCATTCCAAGTTAGACGGTAACTGGGTTGCTGATCAGAAGTTTTTTTTATTCAGCAAAGAAAATCACTCTTCCGGAAACTTGTTCAAGAGACTTCATTCCTGTCGATGTAAGTCACATTCCCACACCCAAAACCGCAAGAGCTTGGCCTCATCTACAGCATCTTGCAGAAGAGATTGCTCCTTTTATTGAGTGTGACGTTGGCCTGCTTATAGGTTACAGTTGTTTTCAAGCTCTGTTACCCAGAGAAGTTGTGTCAGGTAGAGATGAGGAGCCTTTGCTCAAAAAACAGACCTCTGCTGGAGTATTGTTGACTCTGGTGGTTCCTGTGTCGACAACTGAGATGCAATTGGAATTAACCACAGAACTATTCTCAGACAAGTAATGCCATGCCTTCAGTCGTCTGCCAATCTGACAAGAGAAGTCCGATACATATGTCGAACACAAGTCAAGGAGTTAGTCTAGGGCTGGGCGATATGGCTGAAAATTGTATCACAATATAAGTGTTTCATATTGGTCGATATTGATAATTATTGATATTTATGACATTTAAAATAAGGACCTGGAAAAAAATATATTACACTTAAACATTCCTCTGATTATAATCCCTTTAGTTATAAAGACAATGTCAACACAACCATAGAAAACACTCAAATAATTAAAATGTAAACAGAAGTCTAAAATCACTATGAACGCGTAACAATTATCTCTTAACGTTAAGGTGCAAAATTAAAGAATACGTAAGAGTTCCGTTATCAAGTGTAATAAAATAGTGCAGTCTTAAATATAAACAGAGAGAGAACTGAGAATAACCATTTTCTGCAAGTTTTGTGCTAGGAAGTTCACAAGCTGATTCACCTTCTGGTGAATAAAGCGTTTTAAAATATGTGCAGTGTTTTGTAAACATAGGAGAAATAAAAATAAAACTGAGGTAGACTTTACATCCGTAACATAAATAACACATCTTATACAGTACAATACCATTGATCGAAAGATAAAACCAGCTTTAAAAAAGGAAAAAGTAATTTCAAGTTATTCTTGCTCTAAACATACTTGAACTATTCAAGTATATTTTCTTGCTTGTGCGGTGTTGCAGCTACAGATGTGCGGTGTTGCAGCTGCAGATGTTGTTGGACCTTGCTGGCGAATATCACTGTACTGATACTGTTACATGATTGGCTGTTAGCGTGTAACTCCCTAAGTTGCTAGGTTACCAGAGAGTGAGTGCCTTTGTTCATGCAACCAAACTTGCTTTGCAAGATCTGGTTTCTTCCGACGAAGAAATATAATTAAACGTTAAACTAAATGTTTTATCGAACACATTTTTTTATTGATATTGGTTACGTGTCTTTCGTGATGCTTATTGTTATTGTTTTATTGCCCAGCCCTAAATTAGTCACTCCGCCAAATGTTATTCGAGGCAGACTTTAATGAAAGAAGTGTAGAGGATTCTCACTTCTCACAAGAAGATCTTTGCTTCATGTCAATGGAGGAAGGAATCAAGATCAAGCCTGACGGTCACTGTGAAATGCCTTTGCCATTTAAAGAGTACAGACCGAGGCTGCCAGACAACAGGAATGGTGCTGTTCTTCGCCTTAAGCGTTCGAGGAAGAGATTTGAGCCTAGTGGAGATAGTAAGGTGGGAGACGTTGCAGATAAAGACCCAGAAGTTCGTAAGGTCTTTGTGCACAAGACATTGACAACAGAAGATTCACTGCTTAAACGCTTTCTCAAGTACTCCAGCTGGACGAGGTTGGTCAAAGCCATCGCTAGACTTAAGATGTGTCAAGGAGTTCAAAGGGTTGACATCAAGAACCAATGAAGCCAGCAGCCTGGAAGAGAGAGAATATGCAGAACTTACATCGTAAGCATCGTCCAGTGGAATAACTTCTTTGTGGAGATTCAAAGTCTTCTGTGCAAGAAGGAAATAACCAAAGGCAACCTGCAAAGGTTAAATCCTTTTGTGGATGGACAAGGCATCATCAGGTTGGGAGGTTGATTAGAACATGCGGCTCTGCACCCTCACATCAGGCACCTGGCAGTCTTACCAAAAACCAGTCACGTAACAAAGTTACTGGTTGCACGATACCATCAGCGAGTGCAACACCAAGGACGTCGCATTACAATGAATGAGCTAAGTGCATGATCTGGACATGATCTGGAAACTTGGATGCAGTCATGCGGTGTCATCCGACATCTACAAGTGTGTCAAGTGTCTAAAGTTCAGAAGGTGTACAGAGGAACAAAGAATGTCAGACTTACCTCGGGAACGTATAGAGGCAACGCCCCCCCTTACATATTTTCGATGGATTGTTTTGGGCCATTCTACGTTAATGAGGGAAGTGAACCGTTGTGGCCTGCTATTCCCCTGTCTGTGTTCTCGGGCTGTGCGCATAGAAGCGCTTGACGATATGACGGCCGATGCTTTTTTCAATGCTCTTCGTGCTCTCATTGCTCTGTGTGGTAACGTTTAACAAATTCGTTCTGACCAGGGCACCAACTTAGTTGGCGCAAGATGTGAGTTCCTGGAAGCGGTTAAAGAGATGGATCAGGAATGCCTCAAGCAATTAGGCTGTGAGTTTGTCATGAACCCTCCGTCTGCTAGCCACATGGGTGGAGCCTGGGAAAGGCAGATCGGGATAATACTAAGCGTGTTGACATCCATTCTAGATCAGGCATCCCAAAGACTTGACAGTTCATCTTTGAGAACACACCTTTACGAAGTAATTGCAATTATCCATGGCTGACCTTTAACAGCAACTGAGTGATCCAGCTGGGCCACAGCCTCTTACGCCCAATCACATTTTGACAATGAAGTCTTCCATAGTCTTGCCACCTTCATCTTCGCAAAAGATGGTGTAAAGTTTAGCACTAAGCCAATGAGTTAGAAAAAAGTACATGTTGAATCTTCGAGAGACAAAAATGGCACAAAACCCGCAGAAATGACAAGATGACAATACACCACGAAATGAGTGGAAACTCGCCAAGATCACTGAAG
The DNA here is from genome assembly GCA_029465975.1 of Dallia pectoralis. Taxonomy (NCBI): domain Eukaryota; kingdom Metazoa; phylum Chordata; class Actinopteri; order Esociformes; family Umbridae; genus Dallia; species Dallia pectoralis. The sequence goes on from CM055736.1 coordinate 9,526,838, forward strand.
TGTATCCTGGTGAAGATGGACATGTGAGAGCTGCGATTGCTGATCAGTGAATCAGCACTGGATGACCAAGGAAAGCTGCTCACAAAGCAGACTTACTTTGAACAACCTATTCACGAGACTGTAACTCTGCTTGAAGCTGATTAATGCAGCCTTGGGTGTTGCTACCTCACTTAAAGCAACTCTCAAAATTTTAAGTTGGAATCTTATGTTTATTAAGTAAATAAGAAATCACCAGTGATTTGGTGGGACCGTAGCTGCCAGCAGAGAAAGTTGCATAATTTAAGTTCCATAAAATAATAGTTTTAATTTAATAAGTAACCACATTTAAATATATCATAATATATTTACCTTTATTTGCATTTCTTTTACTTTGAAATATATGTACAAGCTGACTTGTTAGGTAGGCTTATATAGCGGAACTATTGTTCAGAGGTTTAGTTGGTTCAGACGTCTTATTGATGATACACCAGCATCGTAACATGAGAGAATGGCATGTAGCGCATGCCGAGCTAACTGCGGCTCGTTAAGTTTTTGGTAATGTCATTACATTTGTAAGTTCACCGTGATGCAAACGGAAGACAAGTTGACTTTGTTACCTGTTTGTTTTACTCCCCTCGAGGTATGAGGTATGCCTAGTTATTTTCATGTGTAATTGTCAATGTAAAGCATAACTCTGTGACAGTTTATTAGCAGTCAATCTAAAGTTGTGTTTGTTATTTATAAATGTGCTATTCTCTGTGAGAATATTATTATTTCTGTAACTTATGTTATTTTATGTTTTTATTTAGTTCTCACGGCATGTTTGAAGGCATGTTTTTATTAATAAATCTCCGTAAACAAGAACGTCTTGTGTCCGTGTCTGTTAACTGTAGGGAGCTACAAAAACAAAATATTTTATTATCATATTTTTCTACAATATTCAACTTTTGAGAACAAAATCCAACAACTAAATCCATGTTTTATCTGGATGAGTGTGTCAGCAGCTGTAAATATTTTAGCATTTGGCTGGACTGTTACGGGCACGATACACTAGGCATTTGGATTTTCGCTTGACTACGCTTGGATCGCTGGTCACTTGTGGGCGTGCATGTTTTTTTTGTTGCGACGCAGAAAGTTTACACTTCACTATTCCAATGCACACTTTTGCTAAGAATTAGGTTGATGAAAATAGACCAGATTAATCATAATTCAACATTTTCTATAAGCAGGGTGAAAAAGTAGTTTCAGTAGTTGTTACTATGATTGTTTTTGTCATGACGACGTATTATGTTTGCTCTATGCATTTTTATTTAAGCATTCTTGACAAATGAAAATACTTCCCGCTCATATTACACTTGTGGAGGGAATAATTGCATATAAATTGATTTACATAAAAATATCTCTATTTCAAACATGGATAACGAGAGAAAGAGGCTTGTTGCATTATCATTGCTGCTTCATCGCAGGGTGTTGCGCCGCAGCGCCGTTCCATTTCGGTGAACCCTATTTTTTTTTCCCGAGAAACTCATGGGGAGTACCATAGGCTTGTACAGGAACTCCGCCTTGACGATGCCTGGTTCCATGGTTATTTTCGGCTCACCAAGGCCGAGTTTAGTAGATTGGGATTCTCGGTTGTGAGGCAGGACACCCGGTTTCATAGAGCAATTAGTCCAGCCGAACGTCTTGCTATTTGCCGGTGAGTAGCATTTAATTGTGCTGTTTGCCAGCCAACTCCAAAATGAACATGCACTGTAGCATTATTTCATATGAAAAATTGCCCAAAAAGAAAATTAAATGTCTCTTAATCTATAATTAAAAAGGGACACATTGTACAGTTCTTAAAATCCAGAAACTGCAATTATTAAATGTTCCTCCATTTTGAACGTAGTAACATTTTGGATGCCTCGTATAGAAGGTACACAGACACATCGTTTGTGATTGGCTATAGCCCAAGCGCGTAAGAGCGAAAATCGCATTCAATTTGCATAGAATATGATGCATCCTATCTTTCGACGCTCCGCTCGCTGTCTTCGCGTCGCCAGATATCCCACAATGCCTTGCTCGACACTGTCACGTGACCTAATTGAAAATGAATGGGAGGCGAAAATTCGCTAGGCGAATTTCGCTTGTGAAGTGTCTAGTGTATCGTGCCCGTTACTCTTTCACTACCCATAAAACATCTAAAGATACATTTGGAATTATATTAGAGACTTTCAACAAAGACATTTGTCAGTGTCATTTAAATGCAAACTGAGATGCTACATTACTCACTGTAAAGAGTGTTAACTGATTATTTTTATTTCCCTTGTGTGTAGAGATGTTCTGTATTTTTATGTTGTTCTTAAACATGTGAAACTCTGCGTTATGTTACTGTTGGCCTTTGACCATGTTGTCATTGAAATTACGTTTCCAATTGACTCTCCTGATCAAATCAAAGTCAGTTATGACCTGTATTTTTCTCTGTCAATATTTCTGTTTGTTCCAATAACTCTCCATTTGTCCTTAACAGAGCGCTCTCTGGCCAACTCTGTGTGCAGGGAGAGTCTACAGTTAGAGACCACCCTTCGCACCTTGGGTAGGCAGTACCAGAGGGAGTTGGCCAGAGTGTGTGGTGCCCAGCTGAAAGTCAAGAGCGCTCTGGACCGACTGGGCGGCCGTCTTGGAGGAACAGCCCACGCCAGGAGATCCACTGCTGTCCACGCCACCACTGGCCCTGCCAAGCTGGGGCTCCTTCACATGTCTGGGCCACTGCCTCCTAAACTCTGATGTCTCCCAACCACATTGTGTGCTCCACCTGTAACCTGCGTCTGGCAGACAAGGTGACTCACCGCTTCACACTGAGCCTGTGGACGATGTACTGTCATCCGCAGCCTGAGAGGTGAGCCAGTTTGTACCTCATGCCCAGCTTTGTGGCTTGTAGGAAGATATCTGCCTCAGAGAACTCCCTTCGTTACCTAACCTTCATGTAACGGTTTGTTAAATAACTGGCATTTCTTTGGCCAAATGGTCATTTCTGAGGTTGTCGATCAGCTATTTCAATATTACAAATCAAAAGGATCTCTATATCCCCAACGAAATTTGGGATGAGCCGCATAGCTTCTCTGCTCTAATGTGCACAATGCATAGAAATATGTGTTGGTGCATAAAGAACATACTGTGTTAAATAAAAGTGGAATATTTAGGTAGCAAGAATGGCACAAAGTCGTTAGGTTGGCTCTCAAAGTCTAATGATAAGCTTTGTACGTATTATATCTTCACTGGGTTTCATATAACTAGGAAATATTAATAAAAAAAGTGTGCGTGTGTGTGCGTGTGCGTGTGTGCGCGTGCACGTGTGTGCGTGCGCTCGCTCTCTTAGCAAAAAGCTGCACTACGTTGGTCAGTATCTACATCCAGGTTTGTGAGGAAAAGGGTTCTCCTCTACTCTTTGGAAACCAACGATGTAATGGGAAAGCGAGGGAAATGGAGAAAGGAATGCCAAGTGAAGGCCGAACTGTCATTGTTCCTGTCCCCTGCTTTTTGGTTTTTGCAGGCAGCTTGTCCGCATGCTGGTTGCCCTGGCATTGTGATTGATTGACCATTGATTGACTGCAGCCATTTGATTGCAAAATTAGATAACGTGGATCACTTTATGTATATTCTTGCAAAACATGGCTAGGTGAAAGAGCCCCAGTTTTATTTAAACAACTCTTCAACTTGTATGGTTGTATTTCTTATTAAAATAAGAATGGCCAGAAACTCGAAGGGCGGTATCAATTCGGCTGTGATATCTGATTGTGTTTGGTATGTTTTTGTTGACCGCAATGGGCAGTGGTGAATTGTATTAAAAGTAAATATCGTTAATATTTGTACAGGTGTTGGTCAAGGGTTTTTAAACTTTTCAATATTTTAATAAAAATCACATCAACCAGAAGTAGCAGGATGGGTTTGAACCAGAGCCTCAGCAACAGCTCAGTCTGCATTTAGCCCACTACACCATCACAGTATAAGCTGGTGTTGCATTTGTAGCAACTTGTGACAATGTATTAAGAGTACACAGCGACAAAGAAAATTATCATCACAGCCAGGATTCGAACCTACGCAGCAATTTCTGCATGGTCAGCGGCTTAGACCACAACACCAGCTACTCAGCTTTTAACTTGCCAATTTTTTCACTTCACTCTATTTTATATATTTAGGTATATCGATGATATCTATACGTTTCAATTGAAAATTTGTACAAGCTTGCCTGGTTGGGAGGAATAGCTACTGGCTTCCAGGCCTGTGGTTGTGGGATCAGATCCTGGTACGACCTTTTCTACTTTCTAACCTTAAAAATTGTATAAAAGAATTAAACTGGTATTAGCTGGCAGGATTCGAACCCAGACTGCACAGCCACCAACCTTTTGCTTAGACCACTAGGCCAACTTGCTTGTAGATATTTGCCCAATTTGGTATATTTGACACATAAAAAGTACATTTCGAGTACTCTAACATAAGTACCAAATTAACTTAGGTTCCCCTGACTTCGACTCCAATGTTTGAAACTTCAAATCCACAGAAAAGATAATTTCTTGATTTGGAACACAAGTGCCAACTTAACTTAGGTACCCCTGACTTCGACTCCAATGTTTGAAACTTCAACTTAACTTATGTGTCCCTGACCTCAGATCCACAGAGAAGAGACAGACATCATTTCTGGGGTTTCTAATAGTGGTAGTCAATTACTAATACATCGTTGGAACATCCATAAAAGGGTAATAGAAGTAAAACATGAACATCCAGAGATTTAAAGTTCAGATTATTTTATTGGCTGTACAGAAATGCATGTCATGTATGGAGAACCAAGTCTGCCAGAATTAAAAATAAATAAATGCATCAGTACAAGTATTTTACATTTAAATATATTTGTAAAAAAAAATAAAACTATAATTAAAATAAAAAAATACATAATTTTTTTTTTTACAGAAATAAATATAAACTGAAATAAATACTTACAGAAATAAATGATTGTGGAAATAAATAGGAGAAAACGACAGATTAATAAAAAAAATGTGTAACCTGTTTTTCTTGTTTTAATTAATCACATCCCTGCAATGCAGTGTTTCCAAATCCAGGTCCTGGAGACTCCAATAGGGTCACTATATTTTTGGCCCTAGCACTGAAACAGCAGATTCAAATGTTACCCCCACCACGCGCACACACACACACACCTAATTGACGTCATCAACCAGTCGTCAAGTCTTTAATTTGAATCAGGTGTTTGTGTGTTTGGGCAAAAACAAAAGGAACTCTCAGGACCAGGATTGGGAAACATTACCGTAATGGGTACATCAAAATAATAGAACATTCCAGATCTAGTCAATGCATGATGCTCGTCATGGGTCAGTTGAATCTGACAAAGAATATGTGCAGGCAAAGTAATCTGACAAACCCTTGACGTTTCACACAAAAAGACGAGAATAAATGAAAGTCAAATGTGTCTTTGCTTTGCACACCATGTTAGAGTCAAGTATAAGTTAGTGCTGTGTGATGGGGCTCGTAACCACGTAACCACAACACAAACAGTGTCACACACACACACACACACACACACACAGATCTTAGTTTCCATGGAGATGCCTTTTCTTTAGCTTGTTTTTTTGGTCTGTAAATCTAACGGCACAGAATCGTAACACATTGTGTCGGCTGGAACGTTACAGTGTTAGGGAATGTGGGAAACCTTTGCAGCGGTTTCAAACAGTTTTCAAATGTCAGAGGTCCTAAACTTTGAATACATGTTGCATACCCCTTTCACTTCTTTTTTGGGACTTCTATATCTTTACACTTCAAGAATATATCATGCACAGTGAGCTGTTTACAAAACAGCTTTATCTTTACAGCGGAAAAACTGTAAAATAATACATAGTGCTGTATATGGTAAGAACATAAAGTAATAATATAATTCTATTTTGTTTACTTATTTACACATTTTAAATTTGCTCATATATTCATACTTAGGCATTAATAATCCCTTAGGCTCCAGCTAAAAGTGTGAATAAGCTACAGGAAAGGTCATGCACCGCTTTTAATTAAAGAAACGTGGAAAATAAATAAATAAACTGCTGACATACAGTACCTGCTACTGTACCCTGTGTCCAAAAACAACATTTACTTATTAGCCTAGGTAAACATGCTTTCAATGGCTTGAAACAAAAATAGCGATGTTCTATTATAAACGGTTTTACTCATCTCTGTCTCTACAATTATATATTGAAAGTTGTTTCGAATAAACGAAACTGAAAGCTGGGTCATGACCGAAAGAACGAGATCGCGGGTACAAGCGGCCGAAATGGGTTTTCTCAGAAAGGTGGCTGGCCTCTCCCTTAGGGATAGGGTGAGAAGCTCAGTCATCCGAGAGGAACTCGGAGTAGAGCCGCTGCTCCTTTGCATAGAAAGGAGCCAGTTGAGGTGGTTCGGGCATCTTGTACGAATGCCACCTGGGCGCCTTCCTAGAGAGGTGTTCCAGGCACGTCCAGCTGGGAGGAGACCTCGGGGAAGACCCAGGACTAGGTGGAGAGATTATATCTCCACACTGGCCTGGGAACGCCTTGGGATTCCCCAGTCAGAGCTGGCTAATGTTGCCCGGGAAAGGGAAGTTTGGGGTTCCCTGCTAGAGCTGCTACCCCCGCGACCCGACCCCGGACAAGCGGTTGAAGATGAGATGAGATGAGAAGTTGTTTCGAATAAACGAATGCAGCATAGATACATGACATCTCAATATTTACTTTGGATTATGGCAACCGTTTCCGATTCTCGTTTCAGCTGTAGAAATGACCTATTGTGAGAGAGAAAAACATTATATTAGTTGAATATATTTTACCAGCCAACAAACGCATGAATATACACAGGACCGTGCAGAGACCTTAAGAGGGGCAGGTGCTCAAAGTATAAAAGGGGCACATTGAACAAGGCTTTAAATAGCGGTGCTCTAAATATCAATACAGCAATATATTGTGAAGCGTTCCTTGCTGATTCGCGTATCGATATGGATGATTATGTATTGATACGGCAGCAAATGCTGTGATGCAGTTTTGACAGAATAGAAAAGACAATCTTAAGTTTAAAGGTTAAAAAAATATTTTCTGTCGACCTAATAATAACTCTGGGATTAGAAACTGAAATGTATTAAATTGTCCCAACCTGATGGCTTGTTCTTCTCTGTTCTACAGAATAATTAAGAACAGCTGTTATAGTAAAAACTATAGAAGACGTTATAGTATAATCGACGTGGCCCATGTTTTGTACAGTACAAAATAGTTTTATATTTAATGCCATGTCAGCTATTTTAATGGCAAAAAAAACGAATTACAAAAATACAAGTTACATTAATAATTACATTAAACAGAAAAAAATATGCTGCCTTTGTGGTTGTTGTTGTTCCTGCTGCTGATACTTGAGTTGACATTAGACATTAAAACAACAAACATATAGGAGATATATAAGCTCATTAAACAATTGTTACGGGACCATGACAATATGTAAATATTGCTGACAGTGTTTGGAACTTGCTCACTGATCGCTGAAGGCTGACTGCTCCAAGAAAATAAGAGGGAGTCAGGGAGATGCTCCCAACTGCCTGCTGAACACCCAAGAGCTGCAAGTAGAGAAAATAAGATACCAGATTCAAAAAAGTTAATTTATCTGAGAAAAAAAAACTGGGGGATAGGATGATGTTGGTCATGGTAGCGGTAAGAGTGAGAAAGAAAAATCTATATAGACAGAGGTGTGTGTGTTTGTGTGTCTACAGTTTACAATATTGTGATCATGATTTCTAATTGCATTGTGACTATGTGATGTCGTTGGATTTTGATTGATCATGTTACATCAAAAATATAAATAAAGAAACTAAAATGTGTGTGTGTGTATGTGTTCATTCTTTTGGCACCTAGTAAAAATCACAGTGTAGCATGAATCTTACCAATAAATGGAGGACGAGTGGTTGTAGGCACTTATAAAAGAAGTTTGCGGTTGGACATGAAAAAATGTTAATGTTAATGACATCATTGTCATTTATTGGAATGTCCTTCTCAATGGCCAACAGAAGAAGGTCAGACAATCTCTCCTCTTTGCAAAGGCTGCGAAGTTTGGTTTTCACCAGCTTCATTTTGAGAAGGAATGTTCCACAGTTGCTGTGGACACCGGAAGTGTGCCATATGTCTTCAGCAGTCATGTTGGGGAAAACTAGATGTGAACTGTTTTCCTTGACCACTGAAAGAATAGATGACTAGGGTCACATCTCCTTCACACTGCACTTTGATGTAGGGTCACGTATATTATTCATTTTATATTGACATTGTATTTTTACATATATTTACAGTTTTTATTTTGATAATGATAATTCAGAGAATGAGAAAATCGTAATAAGCCTTACCAGTGTTGTGATAATTATTTTTAAGGCACTCTACGTTTTAAAAATAAATAAATACTGTAATATAATAATAGTTTAGTCAAATAAGCAACAAAAAGACCAGAGCCCTCGATGCCTGTGAACTTTTCTCCCTCAAACAGCACGCTAAAGTCACTACCCTACAAGCTACACACAGCTGTAAACAACATATCTGCATGCTCTCTTCACATCAGATCGTTCTTGTAAAATAATAACAACTAAATAAATATCAAAATCACTTCGCTGAAAATGAAACTTACCACTTAACACTTACCAGCTGCCGCGGTGTTGGAAATATCCTCTGGCAATAAAAGAAATGCGCGTGTATCGTGAGGAATCGTCCCGTTATGATGAGGTCGTCGTCGTCAGGTGAAAGGTCATCACGTGGGTCATTTTATTCACGGCGAAATTATTATTCATACATTTTACTAATATTTAGATGGGCAGGCATTCACAAAAGGGCATGTTATTACAACATTTTGCTTTGACAAAAAAGGGCACTTTGGGCACCAAGGGGCAGGTGCTCAAGCTGAAAAAACGTACCACAGTAGAGCTTCTGACTTTGTTTCCCTCGCATTGATGAACCCCGGGGCTCCCAACACAATTCCTTCGGTTTGTGGTTCATCCCACTCCGGACCACTGATGGTAAGTATTCACCACCGCAGACCAGGAGCACCACACAAACTTGACCTTTTCAGTGTTACTGGCCGTCTGGCCGTAACAATTTGGACCTTTCCAGAGTCCCTCAGGTCTTAACTCCTGCCCATCTGCCCAGCATCCAACACGTCGACTACAAAAACGTTTTATTATCTTACAATCTACCCAGTCCTGGACATATGTGTCTTCGGTAAGAGATGATCAACATAATTCTCTTCACCAGTGAGTGGTCATAATGACTTGACTTCCACTGAACCACATTGTCATTGCTGCGTTCGTGAGCTAACGTGTGTCAGTATAGTGACGACCTATTGTTCCTTAGGAGCAAATATGCAGCGCCAGCATGTTGTTATTCCGCTGAGCTGTCATTTGAATAAGTGCTTGTGACGTTTGGCGTTACGAGGAAACGAGTGTCCAAGGCTCACAGTCTCGGGATAACCCCTCGAACACAACAGGCAATTATTTGTCTCACATGAGCTGGCTGGGCAGCTTCAAACCGTTCTCTCTCTATCACTGTAAGACTCAGGGCGGCCAAGCTTGCGACAATTCCAGCAAGCACAGCAGCAGATATATAGTCTACAGCGCTAGGCGAAGGACACGGATCTCAAGGACAAAACTGCTCAAACGGATGTGGAGCTAGCCAGATGAAAAGTCTGTCTCGGTGAAGCTTTTCTCAAAGTTCTCCCTGTGATAAATAAATAATCACTTCAGACAAGTAAAGGTTAAGTAATTGTAGTGATGTAGTTGTGAGTAATAGAAGTCCTCAAAGGTGCTTTGCATCACGGTCTTGCATGCGATCTGCATTATTTCAGCCTGGAGTTCAAATCCTGGTCGCAGCATACCGACAAAATAAGGGTCTCATATGGGCAACGCAAACTGGTTCAATATTGTCCTGAGTCGGTTAAGGTTGGTGTTGCACGTGGGTTGCATTGCCTCGTTATGCACTAGCACCTCCTGGTGGTGGACGAGGAGCCTGCAAAACAAATAGTGGCTGTGGGCCACTGAATGTGTTCCACAAGCAAACCCATTTTGACATAAAGGGTTTAAGATAAGAGCCAAGATTAGAGGTTATTTTAGCCAATTACTTAAGCCAGGGTCTCCCTATTCTGGTTTTGTTGTCTTTTGTTCTAGCACCCACTGACTGTTCTAGGGAAAGACAGGGTGCACCTCTTTGGGTCCCCAGAACCAGGATTGTAAAACACTAAATTAAGGAGTACCTGTAAACAGACCATTTCATGACGAATAACATCGTACCATAGCCTAGTCAAGATCTGCAGTCTATAAACCTCTTCTGGGAACTATCAGACATTTTACCGTTTCGTTAAAGCCCTAAACTAAGCAACTTAATTCGTTTAAAGCGCTTGATAATTACTTGAAAAGTTGGATCAGGTGTGCTAGAATGAGAATAAATTGGCTGGTGCTCCCCGAGGAGAGGTTTGAAAAGCCCTGGTCATAGCCTGTCGTATATAAATATATATATATAAATATATATATATAAATATGTCATGGATTGATTAGTGTTTGAGGCGTAAAGTTAAAGGACATGTGTGAGAGTGTACATGGGGGAATCAGTGTTCCCTCCTGAAAGGAGAAAGAGAAGGGCATGACTGCTGTGCTCAGTCAACCAGAGATTTGAGTGACAGAAGCAATGATGTCAGAGCACAGATACACGTCTATTGGAGAGTAGCGCTAAGCTGTTTGTGTGTGTGTGTGTGTGTGTGTGTGTATACTATTTCAGACCGGAGAGGTGCACTAACACAGCGTTCTAAGCAGAGCATGTGAGCAGAGTTGAGCTGTCGTGAAAACTTCATGGCTTCGGGAGTGATGGTTGGACAACACTCAACCTCTATCCCAACCAATCAACTAAAAACCAAAACGAGAACATTTGTGACTACGTTCATACAGCGTGGATTTTTACAAATATTAAAACAAAACTATATATGATTTACATCAAGCATATGGCCTATTGGTGTGGCTGTTCCTAATGTATATATGTATATACGCACTACTGGTGTTGCTGTTCCTAATGTATACACACCCTACTGGTGTGGCTGTTCCTAATGTATATACGCACTACTGGTGTGGCTGTTCCTAATGTATACACGCACTACTGGTGTTGCTGTTCCTAATGTATATACGCACTACTGGTGTTGCTGTTCCTAATGTATATGTGCACTACTGGTGTGGCTGTTCCTAATGTATACACGCACTACTGGTGTAGCTGTTCCTAATGTATACACGCCCTACTGGTGTGGCTGTTCCTAATGTATACACGCCCTACTGGTGTGGCTGTTCCTAATGTATATACGCACTACTGGTGTGGCTGTTCCTAATGTATTCACACTACAGCGCAATGTAACTCCATGGAAAACCATTGTGCGATTGAATTTCTCTGACAGGCCAATGCCACCTGTACCACGTGCCATCGACACAGGAAGTCCAGGTAATTGTAATGACTTTTTAATTTGTGCCACTGTGAACATCAGCTACCTTAATGAGAAAGAGAGGGAGAAAACAAGGGACCTCCTTCACACATTAAACAGCCTAATTACCAAACCTGGACGCTGCGGCAACCTAACTCCACAGGGACTACAACAAACCTGTTTACCAGTCTGAGCAGTGTGTGTGTGTGTTTGCGTTTGCGTTTGTTTGAGGGAAGCAACAGCCTCATACATACAATGCAGCAGTTATTAAAACATTAATTTAGACAAACAATATAGAAGCTATTGCAGAACTCACGTACAGAGTTGTTACTTGAATAACTTAGTCACGTGACTACTTCTGGTGCTTGAAGAGCTACAATTCTTCTAACCAATTTCGGTAAAAAAGCTATTCAGACAGCCCGACCAGTGTACAGATATATAACAACAGTTTAGTTCATATATATAGCATTTATTTACATTTTTTTTATATACAGATCTTTGTTTCAAAATTCATTTGCTCTGTACACTTTATATTGAACATTTCCATCAACCCTCGCCACATGAGATTCACATGTCCATATCTCTCAGTCAGAAGGGGACTAGTGTGGACAGAAACATTGAAACATCTCTGAAAAGAAACCAGACAATGAATGAAAGAGAAAAAATTGAATCGTTAAAACGTGACAATAGTAGACAAACCAAACATGTAAGGCCGCGCCCCATGAGATCGACCGCCATGTCCAGGGGCTAAAGCTCGCAAACCCCTAGTCATCACCGTAACCATGGTAACTGAGAGGTTTTGACTTTTGTCCCAGGGGTGTGTGTGTGTTTGCATGTGGGTGCATGTGTGTGTGCATGTGGGTGAGTGTGTGTGCATGTGGGTGAGAGCGTGTGTATGTGATGGAGCGTAAGGCCTGTTCGGCACATCAAACCCAGCTAAAACAACTACGGACACCAAAGAAGGTGGATGCTTAACGTGATTCTGTGACGTCATTGGTTGATTTTTAAATGGCACATTAGCTATTAACCAACAGGTGTTGGTCAGTTATGCATCAGCTGGCACGGACCGGCAAACAGAGAACAACTCTCACTTACTGAGAGCTTTAATTATTATTTAGGGAAAATAAATATCTGGAATCTCTTCGTCAGGCACAACTTAATAGTTTACAGCTGTAGACAAATGTATATGAAGACAGAGAAATCAAAACATTAAAAAAGCAGATGATTCAAAAGAATGTATTTTGTACAAAAAATAGAAAACGCAGTTTGTTTCGTTTTTTTGTTGCTTTCTTTTCAGTGTGAGAATGGAACAAATGTCCCCAAGATGACTCAACGTCTTGGCGACATGATCAAATAAAGCAGAGCACGTTCCAACGCCGTGTGGAGGATGTATTTTTTAAACGAGCACACTGGTCTAGTCGTCCACCTCACAACCCACACATCACTGAGGGAGCCAAGCTTAATTTATACGTCTTTGTCACTTAAAAATCAAACTTGTGTATATTGTTTAAACTTCAAATTTCTATTGTATGTCTACTGTTCACCCCAATATGGTGCTCCTAGTTGCAACCACAGGCAAAGGGGAACAGCACCTTATGGTATGTGAAATTAAAAGAAACCTAAAGCAGCCAAATGAAGGCATGTTACAGAGTTATTCCGCCTTAACCCAGCAATGATTTTCGAGAGAATGAATAATGAAGCTGAACTGAGTTATGGGTTAATTGTGATGAGGCACAGGTCCTGCTTCTGGGCACAGGACCGGTTTTAAATTAGCAAGATTGCCGTTGGACCTGCGGTGATGTTCAATATGAAGTTCTGGTTAAGATTCTGAGTGAGGTAGTGAGTTCTGGTTATAGAACTGGTTATATAGACTCATATCCCTCTCAACTAGGCTTGTCCAAAGATTATACATTCAAACAATTCTAAGTCATCCAAGTATTTCTGAATTCAGGACATGAGCGGTACATATGGAGTCCTCACGTCAGGATTTCAAGAAAACCCGGCAACTTGATAAATGTCGCGACCTCGACCATGACAATTGTCATGTTATCTGACGAGACGACGGACACCAGAGACATTGTGGTTAGACAGTATATTATTAGATCCGGCCCTACAGCCCATGTCAGATTGAGATCGCAACCATCCATGGTAATAACAGAGCCGATCTGATCTCTCTATGGGCTAATTATTGCTTTAGATGTGAACGACTGGTTCTGTTTTAACGAAAAGCTACATGTCTCCGAGGGACTGGCTGCCTGTCTGGAAATGAAACCACAGAGCGTGGAGACGAGAGAAGAGTTCGATGCCAACTGGAGATGACTCGGTTATGACGTGCGAGACAGAATGTGTGTTTTTTTGTCTGTGTGTGGCGTGTTATACGTTTCCTAGGGAATTAAGTGACATATCAACGTAGTACAGAAGGTCTTTCTGGTTCAGTCCGTCTCATTCCTGCTCTCTCGCTCTCTACCAATCCGTCACTAGGCTCGATCTGTAATGAACGGATTAAGTGTGGAGTTCTGCTGTAGCTCCTGCGGAGTTCACCCAGTAGAACTGGTGGTCCAGTTGAACATGTGTCTTTTGGAGGACAACAGCCATGTCAGGGACATATGGCACAGTCAAGTCCGGGACGAAACTCGTCCGTGTACCTGCAGCCAAATCTCGACAATAAGCGCACCGGCTGGACGTCCGTCGTTTGTTCGACCTCCGCACGACTGTCATTGGAGTGCTGCACACGTTCACTGTCGTGATTAGGAACGAAGAGAGGAGTCCAGAAGAACAGTGGCTCAGGACTGTTCACACATACCAAGAAGCACAGGTTGCCCTCCTAATACACACCCTATTTTCTACATAGTACACAGGCTCAGGTCAGAAGTAGGGAACTATTTAGAGAATAGTGGGCCATTTGGAACACATTATTATTAGATCTCCTTGTAACTATGGCCTGCAGAGGGAGGATGAAGACCAGTTGATCCTGGTGGTGCCGGGGGGTCCATCCATTCGTCCGCCTGTCCTCCAGTGGTCCTCAGTCAGGGGTTCTGTAGCCCATATTCAAGGGCCACACACGGGGACTCACAGGGGGCCTGGCCAGGGATCTGGGGGGGCCCACATTCATCTCTTGTAATGGTTGGGGGCATCGGCAAAGGCAAACTTTAGCCTGTAAGACTCGGCCAGGAGGACGCTGACTTCCTCGTTGCCCCAGTGCATGGTGGGTAGATTCTGCAAAAGGATCATCAGACCCTGTGTGGGATAGAGGGGGGAGAGACGGGGAGAAAGAGAGACGGGGGAGAGAGAGAGACAGGGGGAGAGAGAGAGGGAGGGAGAGAGAGTGTGGGGGAGAGCAGTGTTTAGTGAAGGTGCAGACAGTGAGCAAAACAGACCACGTTTCCATTCTCTTGCCAAAACCACTGTATGATAAATTATGTACTGCACCTTGCATAAACTAATTGACAAAAACAAAGCAAGGTCTTGTAACGCTTAGTTGATTTAAAAAAAAGACATTTGCCATGGGGTCATTCGTACAAACGCACGGAAAGCGCCGTCTGGGGAAGAAAACGTACAATATTAATGAAGTCAATGTAAATGCAGGTAAAACTGCCAACAAACATATTTTCTCGTCTGGTGGTCGGGGAAGATACAGCCGGAGCGCTTCGTATTTAAATGTATGGACATGAATTGGCAAGAGCCCTAGAAAAGACTGCTGTGCCCAGCCTCATCCTACCAGATAAGTCATGTAATGAAATAAAATGTCAACTGTTTGCTGACGATCTGGTGCGTCTTTCACTAAGCAGGCGGGGCCTAGAGCAGGACCACACATGTCTATCCCTCCAGTAGTATGATGTATGCTCGGACTGACAGCATCAGCGCAGGTTCTGCCAGACCAACCAAACGTGTAACTAACGGGACACACGACCAATTGAGAATCTGCATGCAGAAATCGTAAAATGTTCAGAGTAAAAGGAACTGCCCCACAGAATGCAGGCGATGTCAATGCAGCGAGATCAACCTAGAGAAAAGCCTCGTATGCATTATTGGGCCTCTATTCTCACACGCACGCAGGCACGCACGCACACACACTCATTTAAAGCAACACAGGCCCGTTTAAATCATGAGAATGCGAAAATACTACTTTTTGGACACGCTGAACAGCTTCTGATTGGAATTTGGTGCAGTGAGGGCCATGGTCAGACAAGGAGCAGCTCACAACCATATCAAATGTGTAACAGGGAGACACTAGCACTAATCACAGCCAGGTAGGAACACTTACACTTTCAATCTGCAACACTTTCTTCCCCTCCAATGTGCCGTGTGTGTGTTTGTGTAAACACACTATCGGTTCAATCCTTTCTACCAATCCCAACCCAATCAAGAGGTGATCAGCGCCAGCAGCCAGCACCAGTGTGTGTGAGACAGCAAGAGCAGGAGGGGCGAATGAAATATATATTGTCTGTAAGGAGTGAGAGATCTCCTGCCAGACTGCCAACAGATTGATGCATTAGACTTGGAGGTGCTAGTTAGATGTGAGACCGAGGCGGGCAGAGCCTCCATCTCCAACCAAATAAACCCCCTCGACTAAGGCCTGATGAGGAGTACGGACCCGGTTAACACAGTCTGGGCCGGGCCTCAGGACATGGTGACAAGTGCGGACAGCCACCACACCCACGTAAAAATAGCTCCCGTAACTCAACCTCCTGCCTCGGTTCGCTCGGGCTGGTTCCGTTTCCCTTCCTGACCAATAGACTGTACTTTTAACACCAGGGCCATGTGTGTGTATTTGGGATAATGCGCCTGCTTGAGAATGTGCGTGTGCGTGTGCGCGCATCTGTCATCTATATTCACTGAAGCGGCCAGTGTTTAATCAGAAAGAAACACTGGCACGTTCACGCGTCGCACCCTTTCGTCAGCGCTAATAACCGACTGAGTGAGAAACGAGAAGCGGATAACAAAGGAAGACCAATAACCGAATCAACACAATCACTACGGACTCATTGGAATATCTGAGAACACACGTAGGGCTGATTGCACACAGGAAATATGGAAATATAATATATATATATATATATACGCCGATCACTTGTTCCTCCAATGAATGCGGGGTCTACCATACGTTCTAACATCGAATAGCACGCCTATCATGTCGACAATTCATATTATGGAAAGGCGGATGAGGCGAAAACACTACGACCAACGGCCTAATATACAAACCAATTGGATTGAGATGTGGGGAATTTGAGGCCAAATCAACACCTTCTCTTCATCTCGTTAACGTTTCATCGTGTCCCTCACGTCATTCTCGAACAATGTGTGCAGTGTGGCAGGGTGAATTATACTGCTGAGAGAAGCCACTGCCACCAGGGAATAGCATTGCCACCTGGAGGTGTACCTGGTCTGCAATGATGTTTAGGTAGGTGGTACTTGTCAGATTGACGTCCACATGAACGCCCGGACCGAGGGTTTCCCTGCAGAACATTACCGAGAGCATCACGCTATGGGTTCCTTGACATTACTGCTCTGGTCTTCACCTATCACTCCTCCATCCAACACATTAACAGAGAGAACGAATTGTTCGCTTAGCATCTAACAACCTGGATTTCCCCTTGTTAGAACATGATCAACAGTTTCGGCTTCACATAATATTTCGGCTCATCTGTGTATATGTCCCTGTAATTATTATGTGTTATGCCCATCTAGTACCTGGCCAGATGTGTTTGGTTCCAGAACCGGTTGAATTCGTAGAGTGGAGGATATAACAAACAATTCCACCATCTAGCTGCTTCAGATTGGACAGCGGCACATTCCAGCTGGGAATTGCCTGTTCCATCTCCTCCCAAAGACGCTCTATTGGGTTGAGGTCTGGGGACTGCACGGGCCACTTAAGCAAACTGAACCGGGATTTGTTGGACCAACCCATTACCGCTTCCCAAGTGTCCAGTTTTTTTTATGTGATCCGGGTGGAACCCGGTTCTCTTGTCTTCCTCAATCGCCCATCCCTGACATTTACACACAAGTCCTGCATTCTGAGAGGCCTGTCTGCACACAACTGTTGGACCGCCGCACCAGTCAAGTTTTTACACGCGTGAATCTGGTGGTTCTCCATCGACCTGTTTCCTCAACAAGCGATTTTTTCCCACAGCGGATGTGGTTTGTTCGGGGCCAAATGGCCTGTCATGACTTTCTAAAAAACAGGAAATAGGGGCTACGTTGTTTAGGTCACATGTCAATTCTAATGTTTAGTGGAACTTTAACTGAATGCCTCGATACCTATCTGCTTAATATAGCAAGCCAGGGGCCTATCTGTAGGGACTCCTTTGTTGGAACAGTGTGTCTGATATACTGTCCTCATGGTGAATATGGAGTGGAGCATTTGCTACTCACTGAGGCAGTGTTGACTTATTGCTCTGTATCAAGTCTGCGCACAGTTCAAACTGTATATAATGGCAAATATGAACATCCAGAGGACAGTGGATAAACAATATTCTTAGCAATCAGTTTCCAGCCATACAGAATAAACCAGTGGTCATATACAGCCCTGGTGACTGGTTGGCCTGGTTCTGCTAATGGCTGTTACGTTTCTAGCATTTAAACTCCACTAATGAGCTCAACTTACCTTAATTACACAGATCTCACAGGCTGCAGCAGACACCTTTTAAGTAATTCCTTTCGGGGCACTTCTGAATCGTGTGGGTGTGTGTGTATCCTGACACGGAGGTATAAAGCTACACAGCACTCCACTAATCATGTTTCTAACAGAATACTTCTTGCGTATATTTTCCGTAGCTAATTCATTGTAATTGAAGTGCAAAATACTCTCTATGCTCACCATGCATGGGTCAAATTGCAGCACGTCAGCTTTAAACCCACTTGTAAAATAACGTGTAATTAGCACACAATTTTCGCCACACCCAAGTTGGTCTCTGAATATTTTGGGGGTCCCTGATGAAATTGTCATCATAAAAGCACACATAATGAGGGTTGTCTAAATGTTTTAGGAAGAGAATGAAGAAAGAGCTCTCAGAGCACTCAAACCCATCAACAGCCTCTCTAAAGAGGGAAGGCCACCGACAGGGAAGCCTCACGCTTACAAACCGAAGTCTCGCCGGCACGAACACCTAACGGTTTACGGGTATTCAACGTAGGGGTGGGCGATATGGGAAAAATATCATATCACGATTTTTTCAGGAAAAATCACGATTCACGATTTTATCACGATTCTTTTTCATGTTGCTTTTTAAGACTATTTTGCAAATTACTGAGCCGCAATACAAGCAAATTATATCTCCATTTAAAAAATGTAGCCATACAAGGTAACAAAACATAAAAGGGAAAAAAATGTTAAAGTAGCATATTTTAATCACGTGTATATTTAATGGAAGTGCAATTGTGCAAAGAAGCACCCATTCTCATCCGCAGCTTCACCATCCATTCACTGTGTAACCTGCCATCCATCTACAGCATCAGATGATCTACTGTGTTATCATCCTGAATTAAATGAATTGTGAATTATGAAGTAAAACATATTACTAAAATAGTATGTAGCCTATTTATTGTCTTATGTAACCATACAATACAAAATTAAAACCATTATTTTAAAATGCACAGGATATGATATTTAAATTTCTAAAGATCGAATAAATGAAAATCCATCAAACTGTATGTCCTATTTTGATGTAATAAATGCTAAAACATTTTAGATCACAAGCGACGCGCAATCAAATGATTTGCGCATGTTTAATTGGCCGTATATATTGCAACACAGACTCTTGAAATACAAACATTAGGCTACAGTGTATAATTCGATCATTTACATTTCTAAAATGTATTAGCCTATAGTAATTACAGTCCAGTAACTAAGGCACTGTAGACAATGAAACACGTATTTTACAGTTTGTATATTGGTCACGGTCGGGTATATTCTGCTGTTACCCGGTAGATACATTAATCAATTTCGTTTTATATTTTCGTTCTGTTTATTTAGTAAAACATATATTTCTTTATAAACGTAGGCCTACCTCTTTTTTCTAGTTCATTCAAATTCAACCAAGCCAATCAATCTATTATCTATGTATATCTCGCAGCTTTTGTCTGCCTGAGCAGGACACGCATACTAACCGGTTGCACTGCGCACAGTGTTCATTAGTGATGTTATGAGTGCACATGAGACCGCAGCAAATTAATCGGTTACATATATCCAGTTTCATATAGATCGGACCAAAACGCGTCAAGTTTCATGTAGACCAGACCAAAACGCGTCAAGTTTCATGTAGACCAGACCAAAACGCATCCAGTTTTATATAGACCAGACCAAAACGGATCCAGTTTCATATAGACCAGACCAAAACGAGTCCAATATAGATCAGACCAAAACGAGATCAGACCAAAACGCGTCCAGTTTCTGAAAACGGGACAAGGTAAAATGCACGTATTTAGGAAAATTCATGGAAGGACGAGGCTGTAGCTTTTCAACATTATATATTTATTTTAATTACTAACTGCAACGCCCGCGGGCATGGGCTGTTGGCGCTTCTAGTGTTAACACGTTGACATCTAGCCCACCGCGCATTGCATGTTGTTACGTGGCTGAAAAAACGCCATAGATCTGCATCTAATAGAATGTGCACTGGAGCGCGATTCTACGATATTTCCGACAAAGTGAATCGTGGAGACATTTTAATAGTCCACGATTAAATATCGTCATATCGCACACCCCTAATTCAACGACACCGCCGAGAACCCGGACAATTCTGCCACGCCTAAACCGCCTTCGCTGAGCTAAAGACGACCCTCTCGGAAGATGCGGCTGTGATGTTATGAAGCCAAATTAAAAGCATCGATACTTTGTGATATTCTACCCACCAGTGGCGTTGAGAGATTAGAGCGCTGTCTAATGAATAGAGGACAAACTCCTGGGGTTAGCAATAGACCAACACACTAATGGCACACTGTGACTTAATGGGCCTGGTGCTTTATCAGGACAGGCTGGTTAAACCAACAGTAGTTAGAATTACACACAACTCCCACTACGACTACACTGGGTCACCAGTTCTTATTTAATCCATTCCAGTACCAGCGCTGACTGATTCCGCCAATTATGGGCTTGACGATCAGTGGAGGTCAGGTGTAATTGTGCTGGGAATGGGATCGATCAATTTAGTTGAATTGGATGGAGATACTTGATGGGCTGCGGGTTAATGCTGCCCTAACTAAATCTAATAGGTAGAACGGTATTAGCCCCGAAGCCAAGTCACAGGCCCCGAACCACAGACCAACAGCCACAGGCCCAGAACCACAGACCAACAGCCACAGGCCCAGAACCACAGACCAACAGCCACAGACCAACAGCCACAGATCAACAGACACAGGCCCAAAGTCACAGAGCCACAGACCAACAGACTCAGGCCCAAAGCCACAGGCCCACATCCACAGGCCCACAGCCACAGACCAACTGACTCAGGCCCACAGCCACAGATCAACAGACACAGGCCCAAAGTCACAGAGCCACATACCAACAGGCACAGGCCCAGAACCACATAATCACCAGACTCTTCTGTTGTTCATATTGTTACATCAAAGTCATTTCCGCTTCTTTCACAATTAATTTGGTTATTATCTAAAACAATAATAAACATGATGAATTTAGCCCCAGTGTAGAACCCAGTGTAGATATACTGGGTTCTGTCTCACCCACTGAAACATGAAGGAGGGCGTAGTTACTGGGTTCTGTCTCACCCACTGAAACATGAAGGAGGGCGTAGTTACTGGGAGAACACACACCGGGCTGTAAAAGAACACACACCGGGCAGCGAGAGAACACACACCGGGCAGCGAGAGAACGCACACGTGGCCGTGGTTGCGAGGTGTAATTACTCCTACAGTATTAACCACCCTGTTGTTCCACCCTGCCTCTGTGTTGAGTGGATTCATACAGTGAGACGCGAGACACTCCATCAACAGAGTGTATTAAAGGCCATTTATACGCCCCGGCTTCTCAAACTCCCTTTCCCTCAGAAGTACACCGAAGCACTCTGCCCCGGTGATCCATCCAAAAATCGGCAGTTTAAATGAGCCTCCGCTCGCCCAAGTTTGGACAAAATTACAACTTTGCTGAGTAATGGAGAGAGTGTTGGTATTAATCAGGGCGAAGTTTACACCTCATCTCTCAGCGTTGCAACTCTTAATAGAGCCGCTGCAATAACTCACAACAACCAGCCGCTAAATGACAAGCGTCAGGCGTGTCCCACGCATCAATCTCCACTCCCAAAAGAAATTATGGAAACGATGCCGCTAGAAAAAAATGCAATAAAAAAAGCTACACGCACGCGCGCGCGGCCCGGAGCCTGAGTGGCATCGGCAGATTTAATAGGAGGTGTAATCGGGAAATACGGGGGGTTGGTGAGCTCCTCCGTTTTTTCGTTCTCGCCCTTGATTGAATGTGGGGCTTTCAGGCTCCAGTGATGCATGTCGCTTACAGAACAGCAGTTGTGACGTAATATTGTGGCAGCGATTTGACCGCCTCCTAAGGTTCTGCTGTCACAACCGGATTCCCCCGGCGTTCCACAATGGGACACGCGGGGATTCATTTCGGAGTGACGGTTCTGTATCATCCGCTGGAAGTGAAGTCGGGTTATAGGAACCGGGCTATACAATCCCAACCGGATACACACTCAGATGAATAGGCCATTGTGCCGTTTACTATATAATACAACATCTATGGTGAATCCATACAGGCCACTTCTAATAGCTGCGATTCAAAGGAAAAGTATTCAAGGCGGACCTTTAATCAGCGGAAAAGCAGCTGACATTTAAAGAGGTCCACGTTACTTCTGATAGACTTGTAATTGCGCTGAAGCCAACTGTCCCTCTCAGCTAGGAGTGTGTGTGTGTGTGTGTGTGTGTGTGTGCGCGCGCGTGTACGTGCGTGCATCTGTAGACATGTGGGAGAATGACATTGTGTGCCTCTATTTACACCAAACTAATAGCTTTGTGTCTACATCCCAGTCAGGACGAAATTAACTTTTCAAATGACTTTCTCAGCATTTATTCAATACCGGTTAGCAACGAAATGACAGAGAAATGGCACAGCTGGGTTTAAATCGATGCCACTGCTGTTAATGCTACAAGAGGACAGTGTCCTCAATTACGTTTGGCGAATTCACGGAAACAAACTTGAGTGCTCTCCATTTTTCTGTTCCATTGACCTTTCGTCACCAGCTGACTGGTCCAAATTGAAACGGCCCATTCAGTATAATCGGATATGATAGCCGAGGCACAGGCTTTGTGACCGTTAGCAACTCTCTGTGTTACCCTTGGATACTGCTAAAGGGCAGGTGGGTGGGGCAGACGAAGAGGCCTTGGCCGGCGCTACCGCGAGAAAGTCTTGGTCGATGTTTTCAGAGTGTCTAGGCGTGTGGCGATAATGTGGTGAGCCGCTGAGTGCTTTAGCCTTCTGTAAACCCCACTGACGGCTTTCACTCCTACAGCCCTGAAAAACACATTGAGTTAGAGTGTGTGTGTGTGTCTAAGAGAGTGAGAGAGAGAGGGGGGTTGTGTGTGCCAAGCAATAGGTAAGGAGTCAGTTATTGAGGGTGACAGGGACGCCAGTCACAGCGGTAGAAACTGAGAAAACATATACAGGGAATGTTGAGCCTGGTTAGTCACTGCTGCAGATCAGCCGCTTAAAGGAGGAATTTGTATTGGGGAGAAAGGCACTCGTGTCTTCACAGGCACTGTTATTGTGGTGCTATCTGGAGGATGGAACGGAGGTATGGTGGACTGTGCACAAATGAATAAAAGCGGATTTTTCCTACACTAGTGGCGACGATTTTTGAAAGACAAATAAATGTGGTTTACGGGAACTTCTTTGTTGGACAAATGAAAATGTATCCCTTGATTTTATCCTTTCATCCATGCACTTCCTCCTAAATTATTTTAATTACCCGGTTTGGCTGCTTTCCTTCTCCATACAGCCTACGAGATTTCCGTCTTAATACACGAGATATCACTGAACTGTGTCAAAGGCGAGTAGAGTTCACCATTTAGACACAGTAAAGATCGAGATGCTGGCTGTCGACGGGAATTAGCACCAAGATAACTAAGCCAAGTGCTATGGCCCTGAGGGTTGGGGAAATTAAAATGGCAACTGCAGTCTAATAAAAGGGAAACGAATGACAGAGGGTGGAGAGAGGCGTGTATTCTGCGATGTGAAATAGTAAGTTGTCACGCTGACTACCATAGGGTCGTACATACTGGTCTGTGTATGGTTCAGAATGAAAGCACACAACCTTCACAGACGTTGTGCTTTGCAAGTTTGATTAGCGACAAAGCGGTGGTGGCCATCTTTGAGGGGGACAGAGAGTATTTCTGTGAGTGTGTGCACATTTTTGTCGAAAAAACCTGTGCATGTCACTATCTGAACCCGAAGCACTATCAGAGGCTACATTTAATTTAAACTAGAACCACAGAACTTGGAAGATTCTTTCATCCTGTTTCATTTGTGTTTCTCCCTGGATCAATCCCTTGATCCATCCATCCAAAGTTAAACAAGTTACATTGGATTCACACTCAGAGAAACTGGTCACAGAGATCACAGGTGGCTTTTAAGCCCTCATGAAACATCAGAGAGAGTCAAGACTGAGACAGGCACAGCGATTCTTAGAGAAGAGACACATAAAGAGAGAAGACAGAAAAATATGTCAGAGAAGACAGAAAGACAAGGTTTAACATAGAGCAAGAAGACAGACGGAAGGAAAACACGTACATTGACGGTGAGAGAAGACCGAGAAAGAAAAATAACCCGCCACAGCAAAAAATTACCCACCACAGAAAGAGAGAACCCAACAAAGAAAAATAAAGAACCCACCATAGAAAGAAATAACCCACCATAGAAAGAAATAACCCACCAGAGAAAGAAATAACCAACCAGACAAAAATAAATAACCCACCACAGAAAAATAAATAACCCACCACAGAAAAATAAATAACCCACCACAGAAAGAAATAACCCACCAGAGAAAGAAATAACCAACCAGAGAAAAATAAATAACCCATCACAGAAAGAAAGAACCCACCACAAAAAGAGAGAACCCCCACAGAAAAGAGAGAACCCACCAAAGAAAGAGAGAAGCCAAATAAAGAGGCAGAACAAATAAGGTCCCATACACCAACCTCCTCCTTCATCTGGTAAAGTGACCATCCTGATCAATCAAGCTGTGAATATTGGATTAAGTAAAACCAGGAGGTGTAGTGTGTTCTGTTCTGTTGTATTCTGGGTAATGAGAAAGACCATGCACCAAACATAAAGAAATGGCAATAAATAGGACACACTTTTGCGATTTAAGAAAAGAACTCCACGGAGCAGACAAACATATCCTTTTCCCCTCCACTTGCTCATTGAAATATATCCTTGTTTAACCTTTTCTACTCTCCCATGAATCACCATTACAAAAATTCACAGACATGTGCGTGTGCGAATGTGTGGGCGTATGTGTGGGTGTATGTGTGTACATATGTGTGTGCGTATGTGTGTATACAGAATGGTGACAAATTAAAGAAAAAAACAGAGTAAATAAGCGGAGGAACATAAGGAGAGTAGATGCCACTGCACATGTGTACACCGTGATTCAATTAAGCAATTAACTGCGGCATGAATCAAATGATTCCATTTAGGGTCAAGATGGCAAACACAGCAGCAGCAGTTAGCGATGCTAACATAATAGCAAAAGCATAATAGTAAATTTATATGATCAATGAATGATTTAAATTATTTACAAACTACGTGGAAATTCCATGGAAAATCAGTTGTTTCCAGCTACAATAGCCACTTACAACATTAATAATTATCTACACAGTGTTAATGATCGATTTAATGTTGTCTTAATGGACACGATACAAGTGCTTTTCTTTACAAATCAAGGACATTGCTAAATGAGGCCTAACTTTTGAATAGTAGTGAATATTGTAACTTCCCCTGCCACCAAGGCCTTTGTGCTCATTTCATTAGCCAGAGAAATGGCTTCACAATAGGTGATAAACAAACAGATGAGGGCTCATTTGCTGCATATTGGCCTCAGCACATGAAAGCGGGTCTGACATTTAGCTGTCTGTGGCCTGTGGCGTTTCCCTGCAGGGGACAATGAAGAGGGGAGAGAGAGACAGTGGGAGAGAGAGGTGGGGGAGAGAGAGAGAGGGGGAGAGAGAGACAGGGGAGAGGGAGAGACAGGGGGAGAGAGAGACAGGGGGAGGGAGAGACGGGGAGAGAGACAGGGGGAGAGAGGGGGGTGAGAGAGGGGGGTGAGAGAGAGGGGGAGAGAGACAGGGGGAGAGAGACAGGGGGAGAGAGACAGGGGAGAGAGACAGGGGGAGAGACAGGGGGAGAGACAGGGGGGGAGAGACAGGGGGGAGAGAGAGAGACAGGGGGAGAGAGAGAGACAGGGGGAGAGAGAGAGAGACAGGGGAGAGAGAGAGACAGGGAGAGAGAGCAAACAAGTCTATACACGTACCTGTGACACACACACACACACACACACACACACACACACACACACACACACACACACACACACACACACACACACACACACACACACACACACACACACACACACACACACACACACACACACACACACACACACACACACACACACACACACACACACTGAGTGTGAAGAGCAGCACTCAGAGGCAATACAGCCAGCGATTATGAAGAACACAGTCAGCAACTCAAAGTAGTGAACTAACAAATGCATTCATTATGGCTCAGGCTAATGGCATCAGAACCCAAACGGGTCACAGCGCTGCAGAGGAAGAGCCGGCTCAACTCCCATACCGGGTCACAGCGCTGCAGGGGAAGAGCCGGCTCAACTCCCATACCGGGTCACAGTGCTGCAGAGGAAGAGCCGGCTCAACTCCCATACCGGGTCACAGCGCTGCAGGGGAAGAGCCGGCTCAACTCCCATACCGGGTCACAGCGCTGCAGGGAAGAGCCGGCTCAACTCCCATACCGGGTCACAGTGCTGCAGGGGAAGAGCCGGCTCAACTCCCATACCGGGTCACAGTGCTGCAGGGGAAGAGCCGGCTCAACTCCCATACCGGGTCACAGCGCTGCAGGGGAAGAGCCGGCTCAACTCCCATACCGGGTCACAGCGCTGCAGGGGAAGAGCCGGCTCAACTCCCATACCGGGTCACAGCGCTGCAGAGGAAGAGCCGGCTCAACTCCCATACCGGGTCACAGCGCTGCAGGGGAAGAGCCGGCTCAACTCCCATACCGGGTCACAGCGCTGCAGAGCAAGAGCCGGCTCAACTCCCATACCGGGTCACAGCGCTGCAGGGAAGAGCCGGCTCAACTCCCATACCGGGTCACAGCGCTGCAGAGCAAGAGCCGGCTCAACTCCCATACCGGGTCACAGTGCTGCAGGGGAAGAGCCAGCTCAACTCCCATACCGGGTCACAGCGCTGCAGGGGAAGAGCCAGCTCAACTCCCATACCGGGTCACAGTGCTGCAGGGGAAGAGCCGGCTCAACTCCCATACCGGGTCACAGTGCTGCAGGGGAAGAGCCGGCTCAACTCCCATACCGGGTCACAGCGCTGCAGGGGAAGAGCCGGCTCAACTCCCATACCGGGTCACAGCGCTGCAGGGAAGAGCCGGCTCAACTCCCATACCGGGTCACAGCGCTGCAGAGCAAGAGCCGGCTCAACTCCCATACCGGGTCACAGTGCTGCAGGGGAAGAGCCGGCTCAACTCCCATACCGGGTCACAGCGCTGCAGGGGAAGAGCCGGCTCAACTCCCATACCGGGTCACAGCGCTGCAGGGGAAGAGCCAGCTCAACTCCCATACCGGGTCACAGCGCTGCAGGGGAAGAGCCAGCTCAACTCCCATACCGGGTCACAGCGCTGCAGGGGAAGAGCCGGCTCAACTCCCATACCGGGTCACAGTGCTGCAGGGGAAGAGCCGGCTCAACTCCCATACCGGGTCACAGTGCTGCAGGGGAAGAGCCGGCTCAACTCCCATACCGGGTCACAGTGCTGCAGGGGAAGAGCCGGCTCAACTCCCATACCGGGTCACAGTGCTGCAGGGGAAGAGCCGGCTCAACTCCCATACCGGGTCACAGCGCTGCAGGGGAAGAGCCGGCTCAACTCCCATACCGGGTCACAGCGCTGCAGGGGAAGAGCCGGCTCAACTCCCATACCGGGTCACAGTGCTGCAGGGGAAGAGCCGGCTCAACTCCCATACCGGGTCACAGCGCTGCAGGGGAAGAGCCGGCTCAACTCCCATACCGGGTCACAGCGCTGCAGGGGAAGAGCCAGCTCAACTCCCATACCGGGTCACAGCGCTGCAGGGGAAGAGCCGGCTCAACTCCCATACCGGGTCACAGTGCTGCAGGGGAAGAGCCAGCTCAACTCCCATACCGGGTCACAGCGCTGCAGGGGAAGAGCCGGCTCAACTCCCATACCGGGTCACAGTGCTGCAGGGGAAGAGCCAGCTCAACTCCCATACCGGGTCACAGCGCTGCAGGGAAGAGCCAGCTCGGTAGTGGCGGACTGTATATTGTACTGGCCGATGATGCATTGCAATATCTTGACAACGTGATTGCATCCTGGCGTTAAATCTAACATTTAAGAAAACTGGAGAAAAGACAAATTCCACTTACCAAACGCAACCAAACAATTAGAGGGGCGCAAGTTTGCCTAACGTCAATGGACTAAAATACCACTGAAAACCTGCGGTTTTAATTGATGATGGTCGTTAATAAGCATCAAAGGTCTTGTAAATATTCAGTATGGACGAATAGAATGAGATCTCTTACGGTGTATTGTCATAAGAAATGACGGGACAAAGCTTAGTAATGAAACGAGGAGGCTACACAAGCCTGCCAAACATGTTGACATTGTTTGGGCGACACATTAATCATTTGAGAAATTAGTAACTACAGTTGATTCCCTTGAATTATTAACTAAGCACACTTTTAGCTCATTAACTGTGTTGTTCATTTCATACAGACTGTTTGTCCTGTTTATCCAAAGAGACCAATCATTTTGACACAAGAGTGATAATAAGGGGTCAGTCATAAATGGCCGGTGCACTAAACAAGGTGATTGCTCTAGGCCTTTTACATGCTATTATGTCGAAATAACACTTTTACATGGCTAGAGTTTTTATCAAGTCCTGTAAATGTAAGAACTGTTGAACTGTTTTAATAATGGGGAAAAATTACATCGGGGATATCAGCCTGTTTGATGTTTTTTTTGCCAAAAGTCAGAAAGCAAGTTTGATTATACAGGCCAATTAGTTAATTGGAAGAAGGGCTACTAAAACAAATCAGAGTGGCTTCTAAATAGCCACATAATTGTGCTGAACATTTTAGGGGCCAAAGCAAGCTCAGGGAATTACATAGTCAATAGTTGTTTCCAAAGAAAAACCACACAGTGATAAATTAGATAGGAATTGATGATTTAAAAATCCAATTTTAAAGACCTAGTATGAATGTAAAGAATAATCTTTCAGATGAAACATACATACAAAATACATTAGGCAAATTACAACTCTTTTCCAAAAAGCAGAACCAGCTAACTAACATCTTGACTACTTCCTATTTTCTCACTTTTACAATAAGACTATTTGACCTGTGCTTAAATCACACCAGTTAGTCTACAACACATTTAAAAATATACATTCATCAGTTTCCTTTAATCATTATTCCAACCAAAATGAAGTCCCTAGACTATTGTTACCAACAGGAGGGAAAAACCAGGAGACAAAATAAACGTAATGCATCAATTACACCGGAAAGTATTTTGGTTTAGTTTAACTCCAGAATATTCCGTGGTTGGTGGAGATGTGTTTGGGAAGGCAGAAGAGTAGCGAGGGAGGTGCTTTTAGCTTCCTCTGTGTTCCCTGCCCTATCAAAGTGGGCCAATAGCTACCTGGAAAGCTGTTCAAGAATAGAATTATCTGCATCAGTTACACATACAGATGGAAAGTGGGAGCTAGGTACTGGAGTGAGTGAGCTTTCTGTGAGTGAGCTTTCTTCATTTTGATCTCCCTTACGGGTGTTTGGTGCTCCCCAAACAAAATAGAAATACAGTAACCGAAGTATGAGCTTTTTTTTATTGTGACTGGTCAGTAAATACGACGACGTGAGATTCCAGCATGAACGACAAACTGTTCTACACAGCAGACAGGTATAGGTTAATCCTGCTTGTAAACAACCCTGCATATCAAGCAGTGTCAGCTCAACAACTCTACAAGAAACATAAAACTAGACAGGGCTCCTAAATGTTGACAACGTTTATGACATGACTGCTTGTATGACATCAACGCTGTATTTATTGCAACCTTCAGCAGAGTCCTCGTAACTCCTCACAGCGTGTCATTATCTCAGATAATAAAACACTTGCAAAAGTTCCACAACTCCCTGTTTGTTTTTCATTAATTCATCTTCAACCGCTCTGATGTCACACACACGGTTAACGCGATAACGACAAATAGAACTGCGAGATCATCAGCAAGCATTTTCTGATCCATCACGTACCAACAGCTTCCGTCATTGTGAATGTGGCAGCGCAAGGGGGGCTTGGGAGGCAGGCAGACTGGAGCTAGTGGGTTCAGATAGAGCGGAGGCTCGACTGGAGCTAGTGGGTTCAGATAGAGAGGAGGCTGGACTGGAGCTAGTGGGTTCAGATAGAGAGCAGGCTGGACTGGAGCTAGTGGGTTCAGATAGAGAGCAGGCTGGACTGGAGCTAGTGGGTTCAGATAGAGAGCAGGCTGGACTGGAGCTAGTGGGTTCAGATTGAGAGCAGGCTGGACTGGAGCTAGTGGGTTCAGATAGAGAGCAGGCTGGACTGGAGCTAGTGGGTTCAGATAGAGAGCAGGCTGGACTGGAGCTAGTGGGTTCAGATAGAGAGCAGGCTGGACTGGAGCTAGTGGGTTCAGTTGGGTTCCGATAGAGAGCAGGCTGGGAGTTAGTGTGGCCTGTACTTCAGAGTCCCTGCCTGGTTATAACATGGCCCAGAGGAAAGGTCACCGCCGGGAGTAATGGAGCCTGCTCTGAGAAGCCGCTCTGTGGAGACGGAAGGCTGGGCTGCAGTGGGAGTGGAAAGACTGCCGTTGGGGACCGGTTACACGGTGGGGGGTATTTGCTGAGGATATCAGAAGTTGGTATGAGGAATAAGTCTAATGTGAAAGCAAAACCGGACTGAAGACTGTAGGTGGGCTAGCTAGCTGAATTTGAACTGGAGACGCCCAAAGGCCTTTCTGTGTATGTGTGTTTGAGTGTGTGTGTGTGTGTGTGTGTGTGAGTGTGTGTGTGTGTTTGAGTTTGAGTGTGTGTGTGTTTGAGTTTGAGTGTGTGTGTTTTTGAGTTTGAGTGTGTGTGTGTGTGATAGCGGTATCCTGAACAGCAGGTCAAGGTCTGCGAGGCTCAAATGAAGTAAGGAGTTACGGTCTGGATCTAGGCCTGCCTGTCCTGTCAAACACTGGTCTCCGGTGCTCACTTGGCTCACTCGGGCAAAATTTGCCTGAGGGTGTGTTTGCCGGAGGAGTGAGAGAGCCGGGGCCTGATTGCCCTTTCCAGCTGTGGTCTTTGGTCAACCCACCATGGAGTTTTAATTAGGTCAAACATATTAGCAGGACTCCTGGCGAGAATCGGCCGGGCCGTCAGGATGTCACAGTGGCCGGAGCAGACTGGCTGGGACTGGGGCTGAAGAAGGTCAGAGAACAGTGGGGGAAACGACAGCCTGGGAGAATGTACGCGGTGACGGCATACGGCATGTTAACACTCAGAATGGGCATCAACGTGGCCCGCCAAGGTAGAGACATGGAGAAGAAAAGAACCTATCACATACTGTAGGTCCCCACATACTGCCACATACTGTAGGCCCCCACATACTGCCACATACTGTAGGCCCCCACATACTGCCACATACTGTAGGCCCCCACATACTGCCACATACCGTAGGCCCCACATACTGCCACATACCGTAGGCCCCTACATACTGCCACATACCGTAGGCCCCCACATACTGTCACATACCGTAGGCCCCCACATACTGTCACATAATGTAGGCCCCCACATACTGCCACATACTGTAGTCCTCCACATACTGCCACATACCGTAGGCCCCCACATACTGTAGGCCCCCACATACTGTCACATACTGTAGGCCCCCACATACAGCCACATACTGTAGGCCCCCACATACTGCTACATACTGTAGGCCCCACATACTGCCACATACTGTAGGCCCCACATACTGCCACATACTGTAGGCCCCCACATACTGCCACATACTGTAGGCCCCACATACTGCCACATACTGTAGGCCCCGACATACTGTCACATACTGTAGGCCCCCACATACTGTCACATACTGTAGGCCCCCACATACTGTAGGCCCCCACATACTGCCACATACTGTAGGCCCCCACATACTGCCACATACTGTAGGCCCCCACATACTGTCACACACTGTAGGCCCCCACATACTGCCACATACTGTAGGCCCCCACATACTGCCACACACTGTAGGCCCCCACATACTGCCACACACTGTAGGCCCCCACATACTGCCACATACCGTAGGCCCCCACATACAGCTACATACTGTAGGCCCCTACATACTGTCACATACTGTAGGCCCCCACATACTGTCACATACTGTAGGCCCCCACATACTGTCACATACTGTAGGCCCCCACATACTGCCACATACTGTAGGCCCCCACATACTGCCACATACTGTAGGCCCCCACATACTGCCACATACTGTAGGCCCCCACATACTGTCACATACCGTAGGCCCCTACATACTGCCACATACCGTAGGCCCCCACATACTGTCACATACCGTAGGCCCCCACATACTGCCACATACCGTAGGCCCCTACATACTGCCACATACCGTAGGCCCCTACATACTGCCACATACCGTAGGCCCCCACATACAGCCACATACCGTAGGCCCCTAGTGAGCACTGAAGAGACTCACAACTGGTGCAATTACAAGTCGGTGACGACAGCCTCATCAACTCAGGCGTGATACACGAGACATGTCAGATGAGGTGTTCCATCATGGTTGACAGACTCGCACACACACACACACACACACACGATCAAGTCCGAAATGAACACCACCGCAGGTAGACAGCGTTCGATGTAATTACAGTCGAGGTCCTAACTAACGCCTCTGTGCTGTGACATGGCCGCCGGGGTTGGTAGAACCGGTCCACACCTTGAGATGAAACACTCATTTTGGTTACCATAACCACATCCCTCTCATCACACCTATCCCCAGAGATCCATCGGTCCTCCGTTCCGATGTGATGTAAGAGGAGACAAAGGGGGCGGGCGCAGGATCATTTGCGTAGGCAATTCGGAACGTACTCGATGTTCGACAACGGAGGGACACCGAGAGGAGGAGAGAGACCGAGAGGAGGAGAGGAAAGATGAAAGCTCGGGAGAGATGGATGTGAGTGTAAGCGCCCTGGTACATGGAAGGAGGTCTGAATGCCAAGCAGTGTGCGGGGTGTTGGTGCAGCAGGGATAATACTGAATCAGTGGGCACTGTAAACACTATAAATCAACTTGGACACACACACACACACACACACACACACACACAAACGGGCACATGTACGCAAGCGCGCACACACACACACACACAACACCTCGTGACACGCACCGCTGAACTTCTGCATATTGAAGCGTACAGCGGTTGAAATTTCAAACTGAGGGGGAGAGGATGAGGGAGAGGGGAGGAAGGAGGGAGAACGAGCGAGGCAGGAGGAGGAGAGGACAGGAGAACTAGGGAAATTTGTCGCGTCGAAGCCGCTGGGAAGCATCCGAAGACTCAAAAAACTGTGGGCCGGTCGGCGAAGAAAGCGTAGGCGCGATAGGGAAGGGAGGAGTAGAAAAGAAAGAAAGAAGAGAGAACAGAAGAGCAGACGTAGCGAGAAAAGAAATGACTTGAACAGGAGATACACATCTGGAGATAAGAGCAGGAGTTGACAGGAAGGAGGAGGGGACCAACCGGTGCTTCCAGCCAATGTCACCTTGTAGCAGCTGCTGCTGGACTCATCCCACTAATGCAGCCGCGGTGAACTCTGACCCCTGGAGTTAATGATGAGCACTGGGCTGTGAGCACAGGCCTCAATTCTACTGGAACTCGTGTTCATACAGAGTGGCCGGGTCTCAAATGACCCTGGTGTTGTTTACCAGCAGGGCTCAAATGACACCCTTTTTACTGACAGCACAGCGTCGTGTGCTGATACAGGACAGGCCCTGCTGATAATAATACCAATGACATGGGCTTTCTGGGTCGGGTGGGTGTAAAGGTGCCCGGGTTCTGAAAGCGCGCCAAGTTCTCCCACTTACCTGGAAATCTCTCTCCTCAAGAATCTCTTTCCTCCAGCGGACCAGGAAAGCAGCGCACACGTACAGATGGAAGTGGGAGAACCCCTCCGGTTCTGCCTGTGGAAGGAACAGAGTGAGATTATGACAAACTGCACCGTGTATGTCTACAACATATCCTGGGTTATTATGACACAGTGAGAGAATGACACACTGCACCGTGTATGTCTACAACATATCCTGGGTTATTATGACACAGTGAGAGAATGACACACTGCACCGTGTATGTCTACAACATATCCTGGGTTATTATGACACAGTGAGAGAATGACACACTGCACCGTGTATGTCTACAACATATCCTGGGTTATTATGACACAGTGAGAGAATGACACACTGCACCGTGTATGTCTACAACATATCCTGGGTTATTATGACACAGTGAGAGAATGACACACTGCACCGTGTATGTCTACAACATATCCTGGGTTATTATGACACAGTGAGAGAATGACACACTGCACCGTGTATGTCTACAACATATCCTGGGTTATTATGACACAGTGAGAGAATGACACACTGCACCGTGTATGTCTACAACATATCCTGGGTTATTATGACACAGTGAGAGAATGACACACTGCACCGTGTATGTCTACAACATATCCTGGGTTATTATGACACAGTGAGAGAATGACACACTGCACCGTGTATGTCTACAACATATCCTGGGTTATTATGACACAGTGAGAGAATGACACACTGCACCGTGTATGTCTACAACATATCCTGGGTTATTATGACACAGTGAGAGAATGACACACTGCACCGTGTATGTCTACAACATATCCTGGGTTATTATGACACAGTGAGAGAATGACACACTGCACCGTGTATGTCTACAACATATCCTGGGTTATTATGACACAGTGAACTGGGTATTGAACAGACAGCATCAGGCAGCCACTGAACAGGGATGATAATACGCTAACATTCTCACACCCGACCTCGATCTCTGCACTTACTCTACCTCAAGATTATGTGTGATGGAAGATTTTAATCTACTCTCAGCGGGGGAATTTGTACTCCTACTTCCAGGCGAAGCAAGAAAACACGTGGAATAAAAGGGGGGAAAAAATATATGAACCGTTTTCACAATTGGAGAATTTAGCGGCTGAAAGACAGATTTGACTGTTAAAATTGACCTTTGGATTCCATCCCCTTCTGCATCAGTTGTTCATTAGGTTTTCAGGGCCTTCTTTACGGCTCAAATAACATGAGTTAAGTTAAGCAGAGAGAAAGAGTGAGAAAGTGTAAAAGAATATGTGCTTTCATCTGTTCTCATGTGTAAAGGAAAGTCCCAGGGACAGTAATACTAGGGGTGGGCGATATGGGAAAAATATCATATCACGATTTTTTCAGGAAAAATCACGATTCACGATTTTATCACGATTCTTTTTCATGTTGCTTTTTAAGACTATTTTGCTAATTACTGAGCTGCAATACAAGCAAATTATATCTCCATTTAAAGAATATAGCGTTACAAGGTAACAAAACATAAAAGGGAAAAAAAATTAAAGTAGCATATTTTAATCACGTGTATATTTAAAGGAAGTGCAATGGTGCAAAGAAGCACCTTCATTCTCATCCGCAGCTTCACCATCCATTCACTGTGTAACCTGCCATCCATCTACAGCATCAGATGATCTACTGTGTTATCATCCTGAATTAAATGAATTGTGAATTATGCAGTAAAACATTTTACTAAAATAGTATGTAGCCTATTTATTGTCTTATGTAGCCATACAATACAAAATTAAAACCATGATTTTAAAATGCACAGGCTATGATATTTAAATTTCTAAAGATCGAATAAATTAAAATCAATCAAACTGTATGTCCTATTTTGATGTAATAAATGCTAAAACATTTTAGATCACAAGCGACGCGCAATCAAATGATTTGCGCATGATTGGCCGTATATATTGCAACACAGACTGTTGAAATAAAAACATTAGGCTACAGTGTATAATTTGATCATTTACATTTGTAAAATGTATTATAGTAATTACAGTCCAGTAACTAAGGCACTATAGACAATGAAACACGTATTTTACAACACAGTTTGTATATTGGTCACGGTCGGGTATATTCTGCTGTTACCCGGTAGATACATTAATCAATTTCGTTTTATATTTTCGTTCTGTTTATTTAGTAAAACATATATTTCTTTATAAACGTAGGCCTACCTCTTTTTTCTAGTTCATTCAAATTCAACCAAGCCAATCAATCTATTATCTATGTATATCTCGCAGCTTTTGTCTGCCTGAGCAGGACACGCATACTAACCGGTTGCACTGCGCAGAGTGTTCATTAGTGATGTTATGAGTGCACATGAGACCGCAGCAAATTAATCGGTTACATATATCCAGTTTCATATAGATCGGACCAAAACGCGTCAAGTTTCATGTAGACCAGACCAAAACGCATCCAGTTTTATATAGACCAGACCAAAACGGATCCAGTTTCATATAGACCAGACCAAAACGGTGTCCAATATAGATCGGACCAAAACGAGATCAGACCAAAACGCATCCAGTTTCTGAAAACGGGACAAGGTAAAATGCACGTATTTAGGAAAAGTCATGGAAGAACGAGGCTGTAGCTTTTCAACATTATATATTTATTTTAATTACTAACTGCAACGCCCGCGGGCATGGGCTGTTGGCGCTTCTAGTGTTAACACGCTGACATATAGCGCACCGCGCTTTGCATGTTGTTACGTGGCTGAAAAAACGCCATAGATCTGCATCTAATTGAACGTGCACTGGAGCGCGATTATACGATATTTCCGAAAAAGTGAATCGTGGAGACATTTTAATCGTCCACGATTAAATATCGTCATATCGCACACCCCTAAGTAATACCCATTTACATATGAACTTATTTGTAAACCCTTTACATGCAAAATAAATGTCAAATCCATTTCGGCTCTCACCAGTTTGCATTCTCACTTTTAAATGTCTAACATTCAAAAAGTTTGTAAAGGCAATCCATTTTTAATTACTTTTACCGGCCTGAAAATGGGTTTTACCAGAGTGAATACATATGCAGCCTTCGAGACAGAAAGTTGGCCGTCCCGTGGACAATATGCAACAACTCAAGCTACATCCAGTGAAACAGAACTGAGACAGATATCGTCTGTTACAATGTGTGTATGTTTGTGTGAGCGAGGTCGTTTAACATTAACTACAGCATTGGGTTGGACCGTGTTGGGTTCTGATTCATCCACCAGTGTCGTCTCTGACCTGGCAAATGATTCCTACTGTCCTGTGTGGTAATGACACAGAGAACCAAAGCACAGGGCAAGTCCTGTAGTAATGGCACAGAGAACCAAAGCACAGGGCAAGTCCTGTAGTAATGACACAGAGATCCAAAGCACAGGGCAAGTCCTGTAGTAATGACACAGAGATCCAAAGCACAGGGCAAGTCCTGTAGTAATGACACAGAGATCCAAAGCACAGGGCAAGTGCTGTAGTAACGACATAAAGAACCAAACCACAGGGTAAGTGCTGTATTTGCGTATTCACAGCGATGGGTCGTCGGGTGGTCATTTATGCCAGACACGGGAGAGAACGTAATGAAAATCAATGGCTGTGTTCTTTCAAACCAATAAACAGGCAGGACAGGAGAGAAAGGACAAGACGGGATCTCTTCAAGGGTACCAACGGTTAATGCCACGGGCTATGCAGACCGCTCCTGTCATGCTGAGGGAGAAATCGTACATGCATCTGACACGCGACGGACGTGACACGCGACGGACGTGACACGCGACGGACATGACAGACATGACACGCGACGGACATGACACACGACAGACACGACACACATGACACACGACAGACATGACACACGACAGACATGACACACCGCAGACATGACACACCACAGACACGACAACAGACTGCTCATACACGAAGAGCACAAACCTCCCCGGCACGCGGCTAAGCTAGCCACCAGGCGAGACTCCAAACACTCCTCTCCGCGTGACAACACAACAACTTTATGGACTTATTAAAATGCACTACAGACGGTGAATACACTCCGGTCGCTATCCAAAACCCTATTCATATCGTTGCCTTATAAAGCTTAAAACGTCTAATAAAGAGCCGTCTTCAGGTTGCTCCTCGGTCATCCTCAATGGGGAGCCAGTATATTAGCGGGGAAGCATTAGCGGTGAAACTAGACTAGCGGGGGTATTTATACACGGCGGTGGAGCCGGGGCCTCACCTTTAGAGTAAAAGTTAACGGCGGATGGCGGCTAGTCGTGGATCATTTTAATTGTTTGCCTCTCCTCTCCCCGGGGAAATAGCACCACGATGGGGCCTTAATTAATGACCACAATAAAAGAAAAGACACTGGACGCTTTCTCTCTCGCCCCCCGTCTCGCCTCTCTCTCGCCCCCCCCCGTCTCGCCTCGGTCTCGCTCTCTCCTCGGTACTCTGGGCCCCTGTATCCACTCGCCGCATGTGCCCGATCGACTTCGTTCCTGCTGGTTGTCTTTTTGTCTCTATGGAGACCCGTCTGGACCTGGCCTTATCTTCCCTCCGTCTCTCCGCGTCTCTCTCGCTTTGTGCGGCCTGGATTCTGTCTCCGGCTGGCAGGACGGATTCCGGGTGACACCGTTAACCTGTTTAAAGACGGAAGAGGTGCACATAACGACATCTCCCTGCAAGGTCACCCGTCCCACACACACACACACAGACACAAACAGTCCGTGGGGACCGTGGTGGATTTGAGAGGGTTAGAGCGTCTATTTAAAGTGCTCCAGGACACGAGAGATATGGTACTGTATTATTAAGATTTACAGGTGGCCCAGTGGTCCCTGAGATAGCAAGGTGAAAAGACGGCTGTTCCGTCCCTGATCTCTCCCAGGTCCAGTCTGGAAATGACGAATGTGCTCTCAAAAGACATTCATTCCCTACAGGAACATACATATCAGGACATTTAACAAGAGAATAAATCCATGAATGGCTTCTATATAGACACCTAAATGCACACAAACATATACAGGCAATACAATCCTAATAACCTTAGATGTAGTACAGATGATGTACAGAAAAACAGTGTTAACCTAAGACCGGACACGCCTGAGGTCTGACTATGTAAATGATCCAACCGGACGCCAGGAACCAGAAAGAACCAGAACCAGGCCTAATTGAGACGACATCAATCCGAAGAACTGCTTCACAATCCGAATGGCGTACAGCTCAATCGCTGGAAAACTCGGTAGGTCAATCGGGAAACTGTCCAACCACGCATTTACTTAAACAACACAAAGGTTTTACTGAGTAATGGTTAGACAAACACACATATATGTGAACTGTGTGATCGGCAGCCTGTGTGAGAGAAAAGAGGGCTTGGTTAAGACGCTTCCTTGTTAGCGTACCCATGTGCCCTTCTGTCATAGATAATCAGCTGCTTTTCTCCATCATTCTGACAGACAAGACAAAGACGCGAAACAGTTCGCCCCGTTCTGCACGCTTTAATAAGGCTGCTAATGGATGTGAAGTACAAGACCTCTTCACTTACTTTACAAAGAGGATGAGTCTGTAGCTAGCCAACACGTGTAGCCTGGAATGAGAGGATGAGTCTGTAACTAGCCAACACGTGTAGCCTGGAATGAGAGGATGAGTCTGTAACTAGCCAACACGTGTAGCCTGGAATGAGAGGATGAGTCTGTAACTAGCCAACACGTGTAGCCTGGAATGAGAGGATGAGTCTGTAACTAGCCAACACGTGTAGCCTGGAATGAGAGGATGAGTCTGTAGCTAGCCAACACGTGTAGCCTGGAATTAGAGGATGAGTCTGTAGCTAGCCAACACGTGTAGCCTGGAATTAGAGGATGAGTCTGTAACCAGCCAACACGTGTAGCCTGGAATGAGAGGACGAGTCTGTAGCTAGCCAACACGTGTAGCCTGGAATGAGAGGACGAGTCTGTAGCTAGCCAACACGTGTAGCCTGGAATGAGAGGACGAGTCTGTAGCTAGCCAACACGTGTAGCCTGGAATGAGAGGATGAGACTGTAACTAGCCAACACGTGTAGCCTGGAATGAGAGGATGAGTCTGTAGCTAGCCAACATGTGTAGCCTGGAATTAGAGGATGAGTCTGTAGCTAGCCAACACGTGTAGCCTGGAATTAGAGGATGAGTCTGTAACCAGCCAACACGTGTAGCCTGGAATGAGAGGACGAGTCTGTAGCTAGCCAACACGTGTAGCCTGGAATGAGAGGACGAGTCTGTAGCTAGCCAACACGTGTAGCCTGGAATGAGAGGACGAGTCTGTAGCTAGCCAACACGTGTAGCCTGGAATGAGAGGATGAGACTGTAACTAGCCAACACGTGTAGCCTGGAATGAGAGGATGAGTCTGTAGCTAGCCAACACGTGTAGCCTGGAATTAGAGGATGAGTCTGTAACTAGCCAACACGTGTAGCCTGGAATTAGAGGACGAGTCTGAAGCTAGCCAACACGTGTAGCCTGGAATGAGAGGACGAGTCTGTAGCTAGCCAACACGTGTAGCCTGGAATGAGAGGACGAGTCTGTAACTAGCCAACACGTGTAGCCTGGAATAAGAGGATGAGTCTGTAACTAGCCAACACGTGTAGCCTGGAATGAGAGGACAAGTCTGTAACTAGCCAACACGTGTAGCCTGGAATTAGAGGACGAGTCTGTAACTAGCCAACACGTGTAGCCTGGAATGAGAGGACGAGTCTGTAACTAGCCAACACGTGTAGCCTGGAATGAGAGGACGAGTCTGTAACTAGCCAACATGTGTAGCCTGGAATGAGAGGATGAGTCTGTAGCTAGCCAACACGTGTAGCCTGGAATTAGAGGATGAGTCTGTAACTAGCCAACACGTGTAGCCTGGAATGAGAGGATGAGTCTGTAGCTAACCAACACGTGTAGCCTGGAATGAGAGGATGAGTCTGTAACTAGCCAACACGTGTAGCCTGGAATGAGAGGATGAGTCTGTAACTAGCCAACACGTGTAGCCTGGAATGAGAGGACGAGTCTGTAACTAGCCAACGTTAGTAGCCTGGAATGAGAGGACGAGGCTGTAACTAGCCAACGTTAGTAGCCTGGAATGAGAGGAAGAGGCTGTAACTAGCCAACACGTGTAGTCTGGAATTAGAGGATGAGTCTGTAACTAGCCAGAGAGAAATTAAGCATAGAGTGTGGTAAATGATGGTCTGGCTGATGATTTCCTATTGGTTTAACCTCACAGCTTTAATCTGAGCAGATGACGAGAGGGCTGGCAGGCCGGCCGGCAGTCACACACACACACACACACACACACACACACACACACACACACACACACACACACACACACACACACACACACACACACACACACACACACACACACACACACACACACGTCAGAGTAATATTGGCAAATAATTTTCCTCAGACTCCTTGGTTAAAACATCAACCTCCCATCATACTCACGTCTTAATAGTAAAATGCTAATGTAGCAACATAGGTGAGATGACAGGTTGCTTAGCGGTTATTTTTGTCACCACAATGTCAGCATAATGTGTTGTTCAATTCATCTTAATCACCTCAGGGTCACTGTCAATAATGGCTGTTTTCCGGGTTGTGACCCGAATCTCCAAAGCAATTTCAGGACAATTCCATTTTCAACTCACACATTTGTAAAATATTAGCCCTCGAGTAACTATTAGAATTGTTGTTCGACAAAAAAAGCAAAACATAAACCTTTGTCTAAATGTTGGCCAAATATTCAACTGCCTCGGCGAAATCTCAGACGGATCCAGGATCAATACAGAAAAAAGGAAACCTGTCCCTGCAGTTGGACAACCACGTCACGTACGAACCGTTTCCACAGTCTGCGAACTCTATCGTCAACCCCAGACTGGCGAAAAGACGTCAGTCTTGGCAAAAACTTTGGCTAAGCAAAAAAAACAAGGTGCCTCGAAAGGAAAACGCAAACAAACAGGTGAAAAAAGAATTGCTAATGCTTTCAGATTTCATATACGTGCATTTACCACGTAAACTGGTTCTGTTCGCTATCTGGTTGTTAAGGAAGAGCATATTTTGGTGTGCCCTACTTATTATCCAGACTCCAATCTCGCAGCTTAACGTCATGTTTGTCATAATATTGACGGAGACAGTCCGACCGACCTGCCAAATAGTGTTCCACGTCTATATGCTACTTCCTGTATGTGCCCAAGAAATTGTAAATAATATCTGTTTCAAATGTATTACTTGTTATATGTGTTTAGTGTGTGTGTCCTCACCACAAAGTTCAGCCTTTAGACGAGATTCAAACAAAAATGTCTGCAGTTGCGCAGAAGAATACAAAGGGATTAACACAGAATGGGAGACATTCTGAAAGCAACATCGATCTGTACCCACTAATGGGTCTCTTTCCTCACAGAAAGAGCGATGTACTGTACTGTACATGGATAAAGGAGTGATAAGAACTGAAAGCCGCGCACGTCCGGGAATTCACAATTGAATTTGAGTTAACTGAATGACGATTAACAGGGTGAAGAAAGCAATTGTATTTAGAACAATTACGCAATTAAGAACTCTGGTCGTTGCGGGCGGTCTAATTAATGAATTATGAAAGGCGTGAAATGGTATGTAATCTTCCCTGGGCCAGAGTAATATCAGACACTCAGTACAACCAATCTATAGTTCACAATGGCCAGCTCAACCAAACAGACCCGCACGCAGACCTTCCAGAGCTGGTGTCGGAGAAAGTCAATGGGAAATAGCGCAATGACGTCAACAATAAAGACCACAGGATAAGATATTCATGTGATTATTTCTAACAGTTGTATTTATTTTGAACAGACACAAGTCTACAGAAACGGTTTTGGACGATCAAATTAAAGTGTGAGCCAGTATTGCTGTGTGACAGAAACTCCCTGCGAACTACCCAGTCCGTGCACCCCATTTTCTGGGACCATTTTCTTTGTCCTCTACGCGACCCGGGGGTTAATATGCTGCAATGGCCATTTGTGCACCTGGTCATATTGACAAAGCTGTGCCATCTTTATCGCATTATTATTTACATGCGTTGGCACTTATGTATTGTGACAAATGCTTTGACCTTGTTGGCTTTCAATATACCCTAAAAAAAAAACAGGAACTCGATTATTTGACTTACTGTTAATTATATTACTAATGTATTATACAAACAAAAATGACAGAAAATCATTTTTGTAAAAAACCGGGACCTCTGGAATAGTGAAAATAATTTGTTCATTGACTATGTGTATTGACGAAACACAATATACGAACAATAAGAAACACCGTCAGACAGCGTATTCGAGGAGCGGCTGTAATGTTTAGCCAACAGTGCATTTGAGGAGAGCCAGGGGACAGGGTAAACAAGAGCTGTGGTGAAAGGGGGAGAGAGAGAGGGAGAGATAGAGGGAGAAAGATAGAGAGACAGAGGGAGAGTTAGAGAGGGAGGTGTGAGAGAGA
Source organism: Dallia pectoralis (assembly GCA_029465975.1). Taxonomy (NCBI): domain Eukaryota; kingdom Metazoa; phylum Chordata; class Actinopteri; order Esociformes; family Umbridae; genus Dallia; species Dallia pectoralis. The sequence goes on from CM055736.1 coordinate 9,570,167, forward strand.
GCGTGTGAGAAAGCGTGAGAGAGAGAGAGCGTGAGAGAGAGTTAGAGAGCGAAAGTTAGAGAGAGAGAGAGAGCAGTGCTTCAGAGGAGAGGCAGAGAGATGGAGTGAGTGAAGCGGCAGAGGTCTGATTTTTATAGAGAGCAGAACAGATTAAGTATTGATGTTTGGGGCAGTGCGGCTGACCCCGCCTCTAACCCTGGCTGTACCTGTTGGGGATTGGCTCTCTGTGTCACCAAACAGCCAATCATTAGGAGGTCCCGTGGGGCCTGGAGGGGAAGGGAAAAGAGTCGGGAGCGAGGGGCCACATCCCTTAGGATCGCTCTGCTGCTGCCTGGTGCCCCGCGGATACTCTCACTACTCTCTCCTTCTCTCCACTCTCTCTCTCTCCTCCACTCCCTTTCTCTCTCATTATCTCTCTCTCTCTCCCTCCCTCCCTCTCTCCACTGTCTCGGAGCCGTGCTGTCCCTCTCCACCTTTCCACCATCAACATTATTACTCCTCAGTCCAACCCTTCTCTTCCCGTGACTCCCTCTGAGTTACTGATAGAAATGATGATGACATAGTCGACCACAGAGAACCAACGTGAATGTCAGGACACGTGTAAAATCCCAATGATACCGTCCCAATGATAACGCTGTACCACTATAAACAGCCATTTTAAGGAGCTTCCTATATTCGTATTCAGTAGCCACGGTGGCATGGGATAGCTACGATTGAGTGGTTCAGTTGGCACCTTTCCGAGACCTGGACAGTACAGTCGTGCCTGGTTGAAAGTCATGAGGGAATAACAAGTGTTCATTGTTCAACCCAGTGTTCAGCCCGGTGTTCAGCCCGGTGTTCAGCCCGGTGTTCAGCCCGGAGTTCAGCCCGGAGTTCAGCCCGGTGTTCAGCCCGGTGTTCAGCCCGGAGTTCAGCCCGGTGTTCAGCCCGGTGTTCAGCCCGGAGTTCAGCCCGGTGTTCAGCCCGGTGTTCAGCCCGGAGTTCAGCCCGGAGTTCAGCCCGGTGTTCAGCCCGGTGTTCAGCCCGGTGTTCAGCCCGGTGTTCAGCCCGGTGTTCAGCCCAGTGTTCAACCCAGTGTTCAACCCAGTGTTCAACCCAGTGTTCAACCCAGTGTTCAACCCAGTGTTCAACCCAGTGTTCAACCTCTTTACAAACAAAGTGGTTTGGGAACCCATCATACCCAGTCTATCATGTCTCCGACACTTTATCCGAGGACAAAAGAGACAGAGAAATGTGCTTTATTCTACATAACCACTTACATAACCTTTCAATTTAATTGGCAGGTACATAGAAATGAGCAGAGACAGGGCGGCGGCTTAACACTAGGGATATGAGAAACCAGCAACTTCTCCCGGTCTTCATGTTTTTCTAATGGATTTAAAGTGTGTGTGTGTGTCTATGATTAACTACACTGAGTAATAACCGTTCTAGCCATTTCTTCTTCTTCCTCAGTCTTAACCATATATTATCACATGAGAGATGCAAACACTCTAGACCACTGTTACCCTACTGTGAGGAATGCCTGCCATGCTGGGGCCCATGGCTACACTGGGCCTCTCTGACCATGTGATGGTCCACCTAAGTCCAACAAACACGCAAAAATGTAAACTCTCTAAGCCTGTGGTTACCAGTAAAAAAACAAGTGGCCAAAGAGTCTCTACGTGATTGTCTGGACTGTACTGACTGGGACATCTACAGACAACCTTGATGAATATACTGATGTTGTGGCCTCGTACATTCTGCTTCTGTGAGGATAGTTGCATCTTGACTCAATCCAGGGTTCGCTACAACAACGACAAACCCTGGTTCACAGCTGATCTAGGACGTCGGCTGTCGTTCGGGGAGGAGGCTTTCAGAAGGGGCAACACCTACTCAGAGAGAGCCCCAAAAAAATGCAAATGACACCTGATATTACAATAAGGGCATTGGAAACAAAAAATGTATTTGGGCCACCAAATTCTCCAGTTTCCACTTCCTATTCATGAGCAACTAGTGACGCCTAGTGATGATCGCAAATAAACAACCAAGGCCAGAAAGGGTTGAAAGAGCTTTTGATAAAGTCCGGCACGGTTAGCGGATCGAGAACGACACTGCCAAGTTTATGTAACAAAGAAGAACATTTCAGCTCAGGTATTCTTTGCCTCATTTGAGGAAATATATGGTGGCGTAAAAACTCACCCGGTCTTCCTGGTTACGCCGGAGGAGTTGAGGAGGTTTTTTTGCTCCTAAACACCTCATGCTAATGCATTCACACTGAGCCACTTGCTAATTTCATGCTCTGTGCAACAAGGATAATTTGGACACCCCTCTGTCAGGGCTGAGTGGCACAGGGGAAAGAGGGTGGGGATGTGTGTGTGTGTGTGTGTGTGTGTGTGTGAGAGAGAGTGGTGTGAGGAACAGTGGTTCGAAAAGAGTACAGGCTAGGGTTGAGATGACTGGTTTGGTTGGCTGCAGTCCCAGTGTTAATGGCTACAGTAAAATCTTATTAAACCCGAGTTTTAAACAGGTCACCAAAAATAGGAATTGCCATAGATTTCATGAGAAAAACACCTACAGGAGCAAATCTAAAGTTAACACATCATCGGAGATTCCCGTAGCCATATTGGTTACATTGAGAAACATTTTGCTGTCGTCGTTAGCCGTAGGGCCATCGGAAAGCTAATTTGACCACCAATTCAGTCAGTGATTAGCAGAGCATCCAAAATGTGTGGAAGAAAGGCAACATTTCAAAAGTTGAACACCAACGATTGTCTGACGTGGATTAGAAAAGTGCCAGACTAACAGAAAACAGCCGGTACTGAATGACTGTTTGGCCTCTGACAACGCTGTGCAGGCTGGCGCCACGAATTCCTCAAGCCCAATTGGTTTTCAGTCAGACGTGCACGCCGCCGTAACCCGAAAACATGTCTGACACTAAGTCCTATGCTGAGTACATAACATGGAAGACAGAAGATCACGTAACACCGATGTGACAGGAGTGAGGTTATTCACGGTCGGGATATCAGAGCAGCTTGTTATTTGAAGCAGAACCACTACTGAAGGAACCCTGAGGACCCTACATGCCGTGCCAGACCCTAGAACCTCTAATGAAGCACACACTAAGGATGTGTGAACACTCAAACACACACACACACACACACACACAGAAGAATCCCACGGGGCAGTTACAGACATAGTCTCAGATGTGTACCAGCAGCAACAGGAGTCAACCGATATCTGAACCGCATAATGAAGACCCAACACCCAGCAAAGCAGTCACTGATATAAAGACCCAACACACAGCACAGCAGTCCCTGATATAAAGACCCAACACACAGCACAGCAGTCACTGATATAAAGACCCAACACACAGCACAGCAGTCACTAATATAAAGACCCAACACACAGCACAGCAGTCACTGATATAAAGACCCAACACACAGCACAGCAGTCACTGATATAAAGACCCAACACACAGCACAGCAGTCACTGATATAAAGACCCAACACACAGCACAGCAGTCACTAATATAAAGACCCAACACACAGCACAGCAGTCACTAATGGCGCTTTTCCACTGCACAGAACCAGCTCGCCTTAGCTTGACTCGACTCTGCTTTTTTGGTTTTCCACTGGGTAAAAGTTGTACCTGTACCTGCTTCCAGGTACTTTTTTTCGTACCACCTCAGGCGAGGTTCTGAGCGAGCTGAGGCGATACTAAAATGTGACGTGAAAACAAGGCAGACTGCTGATTGGTCAGAAAATCGTCACTATTCACTGCATCATCATTGCACGTGCCAGATGTAGTATCCTGAGTAATCCCACCATATATATATATATAAATATAAATAGTTTGGCCAAAGATTGCGTGAGAGCTGTACATATTATCCATTACGAATACTATGGCAAACCGAAAGAATGCGCCGTGAGAAACAGCCACATCTCGCGGATCAAACACAGCATACACTCTATTTCCACCATTGTCTTATGTGTGTGTGGGTAGCGAGTGTTGGTAGGAGGACGTGGACCTGAATGAAACACGCTTCTCTTGCCCGGTAGATAATACAAGTAGAGCATTCTAACACGGCTCATGTAGTACGTCCGGACTCCATTCATACTACCCGGATTAATACTATATAGAACGTACTTTTTTAACGGTCGCAAAGTACGTTCTTATTTAAATGTAGTACATACTCAACATAGTACGCGATTTTGGACTCAGCCTGTGTGTCGCCGTCGCGTCGCTATGACGACCGGGTACTATTGCGCAGGTACTATCTGCAATGGAGAACGGAGCGAAAGCGAGCGGAGCCGAGTCGGGCCAAGTCGAGTCGAGCTGGTTCTTTGTAGTGGAAAAGCGCCATAATATAAGGGCCCAACACACAGCACAGCAGTCACTGATATAAAGACCCAACAAACAGCACAGCAGTCACTGATATAAAGACCCAACACACAGCACAGCAGTCACTGATATAAAGACCCAACACACAGCACAGCAGTCACTGATATAAAGGCCCAGAACGGCAGAAACTGATATATAAAGACCATCATCAAGAACGAAACACCCCCACGCTAGCAGAGTAAAACTAAGAACATCAATCAGGTTGGAGCTAGCGATGGAGGCAGTGAGTAAAAGTTTGATGTTTTTCACTGGAACTTCAGAATATATTGCTACATTAATAGACACCGCTTGTTAATAATAATTAGCCCACTAACCTCCCCACTTCACAACAACAAATATCTTAACAACAATAAAAAATTAGAATAAAAAACGTAAACATTATTTATTTTATTGGTGTATAAAAAAAAATCTGGGGCTGACTTCTTTTGATTCTCCCATGATTTCAGGCATAGAGTTGACTGAACTATTGCCAATTAGCCTATCAGAAGAGAGAGAAAGGCAAAGCAGAGTGGTACGGCAGATTCCCACCTGATGAATAGAATAATGATGACTACAATTAAGCAGATGTTGCTTTTTTAAGTGACCCCCCAACCGCTTACATTAAACGCACGAGTGATCCTGGGAACCGAATACAGCAGACTAGCGTAGCAACAGACTAGCGTAGCAGCAGACTAGCGTAGCAGCAGACTAGCGTAGCAGACTAGCGTAGCAGACTAGCGTAGCAGACTACCGTAGGAGACTAGCGTAGCAGCAGACTAGCGTAGCAGCAGACTAGCGTAGCAGCAGACTAGCGTAGCAGACTACCGTAGCAGACTAGCGTAGCAGACTACCATAGCAGACTAGCGTAGCAGACTAGCGTAGCAGACTACCGTAGCAGACTAGCGTAGCAGACTAGCGTAGCAAGCATCTCGCTCTAGTCACTGAGCCATAATACAGATAATCCCCCCGTAAACATGGTTAGACTACGTGAACCGGAATTAATGTAGCAGATCATTGTTATTATACACAGCATCACGCGCGCATGTCCGGCCTTTTGCTAAGCAACTTAAGCAGCCGATTATGATGGAGGACGACGTGCCGTAATTGAACAATGACGCCTGGCGTTACGATAGCATATGTGGAATGTGCTCCGACAAACAGGAATGTGTGTGTCTGTGTCTGTGTGCGTGTGCGCGGTTTCAGCTAGGCAAGCAGAGCCAGGGGGAATGGAGAGAACTGGACAGGAACAGTGGAGAAGGAGGACTGGAGAGGAGAACTGGACAGGAACAGTGGAGAAGGAGGACTGGAAAGGAGAACTGGACAGGAACAGTGGAGAAGGAGGACTGGAGAGGAGAACTGGACAGGAACAGTGGAGAAGGAGGACTGGAGAGGAGAACTGGACAGGAACAGTGGAGAAGGAGGACTGGAGAGGAGAACTGGACAGGAACAGTGGAGAAGGAGGACTGGAGAGGAGAACTGGACAGGAACAGTAGAGAAGGAGGACTGGAGAGGAGAACTGGACAGGAACAGTGGAGAAGGAGGACTGGAGAGGAGAACTGGACAGGAACAGTAGAGAAGGAGGACTGGAGAGGAGAACTGGACAGGAACAGTGGAGAAGGAGGACTGGAGGGGAGAACTGGACAGGAACAGTGGAGAAGGAGGGAGAGGAGAACTGGACAGGAACAGTGGAGAAGGAGGACTGGAGAGGAGAACTGGACAGGAACAGTGGAGAAGGAGGACTGGAGAGGAGAACTGGACAGGAACAGTGGAGAAGGAGGACTGGAATGGAGAACTGGACAGGAACAGTGGAGAAGGAGGACTGGAGAGGAGAACTGGACAGGAACAGTGGAGAAGGAGGACTGGAGGGGAGAACTGGACAGGAACAGTGGAGAAGGAGGGAGAGGAGAACTGGACAGGAACAGTGGAGGAGGACTGGAGAGGAGAACTGGACAGGAACAGTGGAGAAGGAGGACTGGAGAGGAGAACTGGACAGGAACAGTGGAGAAGGAGGACTGGAGAGGAGAACTGGACAGGAACAGTGGAGAAGGAGGACTGGAGGGGAGAACTGGACAGGAACAGTGGAGAAGGAGGACTGGAGGGGAGAACTGGACAGGAACAGTAGAGAAGGAGGACTGGAGAGGAGAACTGGACAGGAACAGTGGAGAAGGAGGACTGGAGAGGAGAACTGGACAGGAACAGTGGAGAAGGAGGACTGGAGAGGAGAACTGGACAGGAACAGTGGAGAAGGAGGACTGGAGAGGAGAACTGGACAGGAACAGTGGAGAAGGAGGACTGGAGAGGAGAACTGGACAGGAACAGTGGAGAAGGAGGACTGGAGAGGAGAACTGAAATACTGCTGTTCTAATATCACATCCCAGCCCTGACACTGGCTATACGCGCACACGCGCGCGTATGCTTCTATTGACGCCAGCTACGCCACTTTTCACGCCACCGGTTTGGAAACACATTCACAACTAAAGACAATTCAATCATCTTGTTTGTCTTGAGGTCATAATTGAAATGCGTCCTTGCTAGACCTGCCACTCACACTGAGACATTAATGAATTGCAATTGTCTCTGGGCAGAAAGCGTCGAGGTGACGTGGAGTGTAGCCTTGGGGAACGTCAGCTTTCACGGTCTGAGGAGGAAGACAGCGTAAGGCTTTGGCGAAGACACACGCAACGCGAAGAGAAGAGGAAGAGGAGAGCACGGGTCTCCTTAGCAAACATCATCCGGAGGAAGTCAATCAGATGTAATGTTTGGTGTTGCGTCACCAGCCTCGTAGGCACAGGAGTTGAAACATTCATTAGTCAAAGTAGAGAAATCCTGAGAGTTACTGAGTCGGTGGGGGTGGGTTGGTGGGTGGGTTGGTGGGGGCTATATAAACACTTGTGGGGGCTGTTAGCAGTTCAATTTTTGAAACGCATGAAATATTAAATGTCATGTCTGAATAACATCCTATTCTTGAGTTATGTTGAAGGAATGACACTCAAGCTGTAGAGTTGAATCTCTGTTTTCGGTTTGATGTGACGATCACAGACTTCTTGCCGCCTTGCACGAGTTGCATTTAAAGTTGCATGTGATCCCGTCCACTGCTTGATAAGAACAGGCCAGTAGAACCATTTGGCACATACCAGCCCGTTACATGCCTGTGCACTGACATAAAAGCTCAGGACTATGATACCAAACGAAATATACACAGATGAGCCAAAACATTTGCCCTAATATGCTGTCGTTACTTCACCTGCCGCTAAAACAGAGCCGACCTGGCGAGGCATGGTGAAGGTGTCCTGTGGTATCTGGCACCAACACATTAGCAGCAGATGTTTTAAGTCCTGTAAATGGCGAGGTGGAGCCACAGTGGATTGGACTTGTTGGTCCATCACATCCCACAGATGTTCAGTAGGATTTAGATCTAGGGAATACTGGGGCAACACATCTAACTCGTCATCATGTTCCTCACACCAGTAAACAGATTGGTTGCATTAAACTCTACAGTCCTAGATGGCTGACTGTTAATGTGTGTGTGTGTGTGTGTGTGTGTGTGTGTGTGTGTGTGATGAAGAGACGTAGACTGTACAGACTGAAAAGAACTTAGAGAATAACTCAACAGTCTTTGATAGCCCAAAGGTCAACCACACATGGTTCCTGTCATGGTCGCTCCCTGTCTCCTCAGCCACAGAATAGGAGAAACACCACTTAAAGTCAGACCCCACCACAAACTTAAAGTAAAGAAGAAAGCCTGGCCGGTTATTCCTTGTAATAACCCGTCATCTAGACGTGGTACATGCTGTTCAGACTGCGGGTCAATCTGGAAGAACAGGGGCTCAACAGTGTATTGGGAGAAAGTAGTATGAGACTAGAAGATTTACTGCCAATAATACCCAGCTGAAAATCCCTCTAGTTTTCTCCGCAGTTCACTCTCTGTGAGAAGGGGAGTTCATAAAAGCTAAACTTTAGAGGCACTATTGGCGGCTCCGTGGGTTAATGAGTCGGGAACGCCAACCGACGCCAACCGAGGGGAGTTGAGAAGTCTCCATAAAACCGCTGCGACTGTACGAGCGATGCCGTGGTGGGGGGGTCACCGGCTGACCAACTCGTTGTGAGATAATTTACCTCAGGACACTAATAGGCCATCGTCACCGCTGGGCATCATTACAACGTTTACAACCCTGTGTGTGTGTGTGTTTCTCTTAACTCTACGAAGAGTTAAACAGAAATTCAAAGAGAACAAGAGTATAGAGGCACATTAGACCACCCTACCCGCACGTCGGTCCACCCCCACCACCACGTAGACGCTGTAACCAAACACACCCGTCAGGAGAGCAGGGGTCAGAGTCCTTAACCTATGCCGCTAACACCAGTCATCACCTCCCCCGTTACCGCAGGCACACACCGGGACACACTGATTGACGCACACACGCTCGCATGCGCGGAATCAACGGAGGGGAATCGATGGAGATTGCGAGTAAATAATATCCCGCTGTTATTGACTCCTATAAGGGCAAAGTACACATGTCAACAAGCAGCGCAATCAATACAGCTGGTGTAGAGGTACAGCCGCGTCCCACCATCTCTCCCTTCCCATCTTTCCACTGGCACTTTAAGTGGACAACAGAAGGCCACTGCCAGAGCCGGCACGCTTTGCGCCGAAACAGAGGAGCCCGTCACCTGAAATCTCCCTCAGCGTTCTGACAGTATAACGACCCAGCCGGCTAAATGTGTCGCTCTCTTTCTCTGTCCGGTTCTCTGTTCCTCTCTTTCTGTCCCCCGTTCTTCCTTCTCCTCCGCAGGGACCGTCAACTAATTGAGAGGGTCCTTTATGGAAAACCCGGGGTCACAGGTCCGGTCTGTCCGTCCACCAGGGCCAGACCCCCGGACATCTGTGTGGCTCATCGACAGGACTTAACTGTAATGAGTTGACTGGCATTAAAACCGCCAGCTGAATTCTCCACTCCTCATAACAACCTAGGGACTTGGTGAGCCGTCGATTAGTAGGATAAAGTGAAAAGCCATAAGTCACCTGAGAGCTATATTAAAAAGGTGTTTTTTAACACATGGCGTTCCTCAATACGTACGTGTGTGTGTGGTGTTTTTTAACACATGGCGTTCCTCAATACGTACGTGTGTGAGTGTGAGTGTGTGTGTGTGTGTGTGTGTAAATAACATTGACTAGTATTGACAGAATAATAGGTATTTAGACTGTCCCGATCTGACATTACAGAACCATGAACAGTGCCCTAGCCCCGTTCCCAATAAGCTACGTTCCCAATGACTTAACGTCCTCCTATAAAACAGGACCACTTTTAACGCCATAACGACCTACATCATAGGGGGCCATTATCTTTCACGACTCACATTGTTCGCTCCTTAAAACTACGCTCTATGTATTGTCAACCATAAAGACAAGCCCGTCATTTGGCGGTACGGAGGGAGGTCGATGTGGCCAAATCAGAAACGAGGCTTCCCAAATGGCACCCTGTGTCCCATAAAGGGCGCTAGGTTTCATTAAGACAACTGGGACAGAGGTCAAATCTAGTGCACTGCGCTGCATTGAGTGTGGGGCGCAATTTGGGGCAGAAGCAGACTAGAACCGCGTTCATGTTTAATGACAAAGCGTATTGCTGCGTTGTCCGGGGTGGTCTACGGAGAAAATAACAATGTACCACTGCCGGCACCTCTCCTACGTCGCGCCTCTCTCCTACGTCGCGCCTCTCTCCTACGTCGCGCCACTCTCCTACGTCGCGCCACTCTCCTACGTCGCGCCACTCTCCTACGTCGCGCCACTCTCCTACGTCGCGCCACTCTCCTACGTCGCGCCACTCTCCTACGTCGCGCCACTCTCCTACGTCGCGCCACTCTCCTACGTCGCGCCACTCTCCTACGTCGCGCCACTCTCCTACGTCGCGCCACTCTCCTACGTCGCGCCACTCTCCTACGTCGCGCCACTCTCCTACGTCGCGCCACTCTCCTACGTCGCGCCACTCTCCTACGTCGCGCCTCTCTCCTACGTCGCGCCTCTCTCCTACGTCGCGCCTCTCTCCTACGTCGCGCCTCTCTCCTACGTCGCGCCTCTCTCCTACGTCGCGCCTCTCTCCTACGTCGCGCCTCTCTCCTACGTCGCGCCTCTCTCCTACACAGCCTCTATCCAATTAACGGACAAAAAACCTGAAAGTAACAATCAGTTCAAACAGACTGCAGCACCCAGGCCGCACTGGCAGCGTTCTAATACCGCAGACACGAACAGACCCGACACGGGACCGGTTCTGTTTACCTCTGACACATCATCGATCCAGTCATGTCATACAATGCCAGGTTGCGGACGGACAGAAATGCAGCAGGCCGCTGTGGCCCTCGGGGGCCGAGCCGAAGAGTTCTATGACAGCCTATTAGAAGCCGGCTAGGGCTCGTTCCCTGGGGGAGGGATGGAAGCAAGTAGAGCATCAATGACGGATGGTTTGTTAACGAGGTTTTTGTTTAGTAATAGTTCAGCGGTGTTGAGGCAGGGGATCATTGCTCTGAGCTGCTGACAGCCACAGACAAAGGAGACACACGACAGAGATCTATGACCTCCAATGTGTGGGACCTCATGAAGGAATACAATGGGAGAGGAATACTCAAGACACGCGTTGCACTGTGACTGGGTGAAATGGGACGTTCCGTCTGAACGCCTGCGCGTGTGGGCGTATGTGTGTGGTGTGTGTGGTGTATATACATATATACAGTGAGTGCATGTGCGTATAAATGTGACCTATAACGTGAACAAATCAATAGAAAAACAAACTGAAATCTTTGAGGGTAAAAATAAAAAGCTTACAATAATCCGGTTGCATAAGTTTGCACGCCCTGTTATAACTGGGGATGTGGCTGTGTTCAGAATTAATCAATCACAGTCAAAGTTAAATAGAAGTCATCACACATGCCACATCACCATCAAAGAACAGCAAAAACAGCACTGCACATCACCCAAAGAACAGCATACCCACAGCGAAACATGGCGGTGGCAGCATCATGCTTTGGGGCTGTTTGTCTTTAACTGTAACCGGGACCTTAGTCACAGAGGAGGGAATTGTGAACAGTTCCAAATACCAGACAATTTTGGCACAAAACCTCCAGGCCTTCCGTTAGAAAGTTGAAGAGGAAGTTCACCTTTCAGCACAACAATGACCCAAAGCACATTTCCAAACCCACAAAAGCATGGCTGTACCAAAAGAACATTAACATGTTGTAATAGCCCAGCCAGAACCCAGACCTGAATCCAATTGAACATGTGTGGGGTGCACAGGAGATGTCCTCGCACTCGCATTTGGACCGCTTTTGGGTTTTTGTGAAAAGGGTTCTGACATTTAATAATAATTTATTAAAAACCTGACAGGAGTGTGAAGATTTTTCTTATCCACTATATATATATATATATATATATATATATGTGAGTGTGTATATATGTGAGTGTGTACCTGGTAGGTATTCCAGAGGCGTATATATGATTTGGTGTGCATATTAATGTGTATAAACATTTTTGTAAATATTTGATGATATTTTTTCATGTAACAACACCGAAGGAATTACATCGTGCTACAATGTAAAGTAGTGAGTGTACAGCTTGTATAACAGTGTACATTTGCTGTCCCCTCAAAATAACTCAACACACAGCCATTAATGCAACAAAAGTGAGGATACCCCTAAGTGAAAATGTCCAATTTGGGCCCAAAGTGTCAATATTTTGTGTGGTCGCCGTTATTTTCCAGCACTGCCTTAACCCTCTTGAGCATGGAGTTCACCAGAGCTTCACAGGTTGCCACTGGATTCCTCTTCCACTCAGAGACCTTACGCTCCTCCACCTTCTGTTTGAGGATGCCCCACAGATGCTCAATAGGGTTTAGGTCTGTAGATATGCTTGGCCAGTCCATCACCTTTACCCTCAGCTTCTTTAGGAAGGCAGTGGTCATCTTGGAGGTGTGTTTGGGGTTGTTATCTCCGAAGGGACTCATGCAGCCCCAGACCATGACACTCCCACCACCATGCTTGACTGTAGGCAAGACACACTTGTCTTTGTAATCCTCACCTGGTTGCCGCAAAACACTTAACACCATCTGAACCAAATATGTTTATTTTGGTCTCATTAGACCAAAGGACATGGTTCCAGTAATCCATGTACTTAGTCTGCTTGTCTTCAGCAAA
>CM055736.1:9587706-9787706 GCA_029465975.1 Dallia pectoralis
ACTGGATCTGAGATTCTAGTGCCATGACTACAAGCTGGTAAAACTCCCAACCATCTGGACAGTCTTTGAACAGCCCATCAGGATCGGGGGAGCGGTACAAGGATGCTGGCAGTCCCATAGTCTGCTCTGTGCTTTTACTGGCTCAGAAACCTGTCAGGAAGGGCTTTAGTTTGTCATGAGTAGGAATTGGCTCAAAAAGCAGGTTCAGGAAGAGGAGGCTAGACAACGACTAGTAGTTTCAGAAGTTGTCAGAAGACACAAACAGATGGGTATTGTGAGCGGTCTGGGTTAATTCTAGTTGTTAATTTGTTTCCATATATTTACAGCTGCAACAGCTGGAGGCAGTGAAAAACCGGACATCGATATGGTTGAAAAGAGGTAAACTCTCTAATGTTGAGCAGTGCTGTGTGGAGAGTTAAGCACAGACTCCAGCGATATATGCCTGCTGGCTCCTTTTTGGCTGAGGGCGGACATTTAAAGGTCAGGGGTCAGAGGAAAGACAAGTGAGGTTGCTCGGCTGTATTCTGCTGAGCTCCACACTTCTCCGTGACTTCTGCTCCCCTACATCCAGACCATAATAACATCTTGGCTGTAACCATCAGCCCCTGCGCCCTTATTCCGTGTCTTTGTCTCTCCGTTCCGCTGTCGTTTCACTCGGCGTAGTTTTCCATCACGAATCTCTCTCCCTTCCTGCATCATGGTAGCGTTTTCAGGAGGCACGGCTGTCTGCACGACTTGTTCGCGGCGCTTTTTTTTCTTTTAGTTCTCCGGGCCTTTCTAAAGAAATCATATCTGTGACATATCAATGTCTCTTCGTGTCTGTGGAAGAGCTCACCTTGATGGAGCGAAAACAGTGAGCCGTGCCATCAGCTGAAGTGACGACTGTACTCCTCTGCGCTTGAACGTGGGTAATGTTGATCACAGGATGACGGTCAACAGAATGCGCGTGTGTGTGTGTATGTGTGTGTGTGTGCCCACAAGTTCATACAGAAGAGGCTGCAGGACTAATGATAAGTAGATAGATCCACCCATTCATCCAGCCAGGACAATAACGTGACATGCATTTGTTGCTATGCCCAGACGGTGGAGGAAAACAGCGCGGTGTAAATCGATAGGCTGTGTGTGGGTGGACAGAGAGGCCGGGGAAAGATGAGAGGAACCCAGAGAGGTACAGGGATCAGATCATGGGAGTAAAGACAGATCAACATAAAGCCCTGCCATGGCCCCGTATCACGACACAGACAGAGAGAATTGGAGAGAGAGAATTCACTCAGTAAGGCAGTAAGACGGAAAGGTAAATCAAAGAGAAACGCAATGATTCAATGAGAGAAACTGCATGATTTGTGTACATTGTCAATCAAAGGGGAAATGTTTTATATATATATATATATATATTTTAATGACACACTAGTGAATTTTCTTCTGCTTTTAAAATTCTGTTTGTAGTCCTGCTTCAATGACCTAACAGCTGTACCTCCACGCATGGGACTCTGAGTGCAGAAACCTGTGACGTTTCTCCAACATTTGCATAGATACATTTACCTTCAGCAATCTGACTGCCGATGCACCAAGTACGGCGTTCTGTGGTCGCACGTGACATGACAGAGTGGGAGATAAGAGAAAACGGGAATAGGGGTGTGTGCCGGGGACAAATGACAAGCTTTAGAGACCCGCTTGAATAACGGGACCACCCTATCATGAGGCAGCGTTAATTACAGCCAGCCTCCTGGCCGTTGCTGGACTGTCCCTGGGATCCACAGAAACACAGGGTCCCGGAAGTTGTTCCAAATCATACGGACCTCCTTATCTCGAAGGGGAAGCCAGCTCCACCGCAATGGAGGAGAGCGTAGTGCCGTGGGTTCTGCTGAGCAATGCATCTGAGTGACTGCAGATCACCACGCTGTGTTAGAGACACACACACACACAATCGGAGCCATCTCATGCTACACTAACACTCACCAACCTAATGGACCCGGCAATATAACAGCCTATCATAACTAATAGACATAAAGCTGTCTTGCATGGGAACTCATTTCCCAACACTTCCTGGAAAACGTGCAGGCCACTGACTGGCCAATGTCACCTGTAACATCAAACTCCGGCAGAACATTAAAGCAACCATAGCGGATAACTGTGTGTGTGTGTGTGTCGCGGCTGGCAGATGATAACAACCTCCTCTATGGCTGTTGTTCCCGTCCCACTCTCCTGGATTGAAGGTGACTGTCTTCTCCTCATTTATCTGGACGCGCGCGCGCGCACAAAACACACACACACACACACACACACACACACACACACACACACACACACGGGGGGTGGGTCCACTTAAAATCCTTTCCTTTCTTTAGACACCACATCTCCGGCCGCGGGTTCCCGTTAGCGGACCCCGGGTAAGATACGACGGTGGTGACGTGGGATGTGACAGAACAGGGGAACGTGTGGGATTACCGGGATGGGACGGGGGGGCTGTCGTCCATCAGATTGAAAGGACAAACTGGAAAAGCGGGCGCACGCATACATGCACACACACGCGAGCGGACCTGATTAAAAAAACAGAATCACAAAGGCAGATTGTTTGGGCCTCATCCATCTAAATTCCATTAGCCTGCGTAGTATGTCCGTATAGTATATCTGTACAGTATGTTCCATACCATACTACACAGTATTTGGCGGGGAGCCCGTAGTTTTATTCCCGGCTATCGGATAGCGACCACGCGTCTGATCGACGTTCATCCATCATTTCGTGGCCACTCCGTGTCCACCGCGACTAAGTTGAATCGGACAAAACAGACGCTCAAATGGCGTATGTTAATTTCAAATGTTTTCCTTAAAAAGCCAAAGGAAAGATTTTTAAAAAAGAAAGAAAAGTGTGTCCTGGACCGCAGCGGCAGCCGTTCACGCAGATCGAGACTGACAGCAGCCGCCCATATGGCGATACGGCTGTCTGGTGACTGAGCACGTTGGCACAGAGGACTCTTTCTACTGTACGGTGAGTGAACACTGGCATCCACTGCTGTACGACGCTCCACCGTGCCCGCCCATCCGCCAATCATCAGCCACAGGAGTGCTCCGCTACAGAGCCGAAACGGGAGACGACAGAAGCAGCAGTGTCCAGATTAAGCCGGTCAAAAGCACACAAAGCCCGGAGAGAGAGACAGACGGAGAGGAGAGAGAGAGAGTCGAAAGACAGAGAAACAGGTGGGGGCGGGGGGGTTGGGGGGTAATTGGCATGGACCTGGGAATGAAAGGACACAGAGAAATCATTGATTGGGGGGTTGGGTTCTTTGTGTGTGATCTGGGAACCCTTGCTGCATTTGCCTCGTGTCAGCCTCTGTCTGTTGTAGGAACACAACGCGAAAAATGCCAGGACACGCCGAGAGGTGTGTGTTACTCCTGCCGTGCCGTGTGGAGAGGAGATTAAACTCTCGGAGATAAGGGTGGAATGCCACACGGAGGACGCAGAGATCTACGGATACCGGGGGGATGGGGGGGTGGCGCTGTTGGGACCGAACGCACAAACGCGCGGCAGGTCGGGAAACACGAACACTTTCACGGAGACACTCGGGCTCCGATCAGGCGCTTTGGGTCGGGAGTGAAAAACGAACCACTCTTATCCAGTCAGATAACCCTTCCTTATAACCTATTGAGCTTGGACCCATTACTTCTCACAGTGCGGCTGATTTTAGACGTGCTGCACACGGACAAAAGTGCAAATGTACAAATGGCCCGGTATCTTTCTGTCGTCCCCTTTACAAAAGCAAACCGGCACGTCTCTCATCCTGGCATGTCAGCGCCTTTATTCTCAATCTGTCCTTGAATGTATCAGCCCCAGTGACCTCTAACAGGTCTGGATAAATTAACCAAACTGAGTGGCTGTGTGAGTAGATGGAGTGTGAGTAGATAGTGTGTGTGAGTAGATGGAGTGTGAGTAGATGGAGTGTGAGTAGATAGTGTGTGTGTGAGTAGATAGTGTGTGTGTGAGTAGATAGTGTGTGTGTGAGTAGATAGTGTGTGTGTGTGAGTAGATAGTGTGTGTGTGTGAGTAGATAGTTTGTGTGTGTGAGTAGATAGTTTGTGTGTGTGAGTAGATAGTTTGTGTGTGAGTAGATGGTGTGTGTGAGTAGATGGTGTGTGTGAGTAGATAGTGTGTGAGTAGATAGTGTGTGAGTAGATGGTGTGTGTGAGTAGATGGTGTGTGTGAGTAGATGGAGTGTGAGTAGATGGTGTGTGTGAGTAGATGGTGTGTGTGAGTAGATGGTGTGTGTGAGTAGATGGTGTGTGTGAGTAGATGGAGTGTGTGAGTAGATGGAGTGTGTGAGTAGATGGAGTGTGTGAGTAGATGGAGCGTGTGAGTAGATGGAGCGTGAGTAGATGGAGCGCGAGTAGATGGAGCGCGAGTAGATGGAGCGCGAGTAGATGGAGCGCGAGAAGATGGAGTGCGAGTAGATGGAGTGCGAGTGGATGGAGTGCGAGTGGATGGAGTGTGAGTGGATGGAGTGTGTGAGTGGATGGTGTGTGTGAGTAGACGGAGTGTGTGAGTAGATGGAGTGTGTGAGTAGATGGAGTGTGTGAGTAGATGGAGTGTGAGTAGATGGAGTGTGAGTAGAGAGTGAATGTGAGTAGATGGAGTGTGAGTAGATAGTGAGTGTGAGTAGATGGAGTGTGTGAGTAGATGGAGTGTGTGAGTAGATGGTGTGTGTGGGCCAAAGGTGAAGGGGCCAGTCCGGGCTGTGTGGGGGCCAGAGGTGGAGGGGCCAGTCCAGGCTGTGGGAGGGCCAGAGGTGGAGGGGCCAGTCCAGGCGGTGGGAGGGCCAGAGGTGGAGGGGCCAGTCCAGGCTGTGGGAGGGCCAGAGGTGGAGGGGCCAGTCCAGGCTGTGGGAGGGCCAGAGGTGGAGGGGCCAGTCCAGGCTGTGGGAGGGCCAGAGGTGGAGGGGCCAGTCCAGGCTGTGGGAGGGCTAGAGGTGGAGGGGCCAGTCCGGGCTGTGTGGGAGCCAGAGGTGGAGGGGCCAGTCCGGGCTGTGTGGGGGCCAAAGGTGGAGGGGCCAGTCTGGGCTGTGTGGGGGGCCAGAGGTGGAGGAGCCAGTCCGGGCTGTGGGAGGGCCAGAGGTGGAGGGGCCAGTCCGGGCTGTGTGGGGGCCAGAGGTGGAGGGGCCAGTCTGGGCTGTGTGGGGGGCCAGAGTTGGAGGGGCCAGTCCGGGCTGTGCTCTCTCTGCTGAACCAGGTCTCCCAGCGCTCATCTGTGTACCTTATATGTCCTCTCTCTCGTGCTGCTCTCTGTCCCTAGTAGATAACGGCAGGTGGGCTGGCTGTGGCGAGGCTGAAGGTCAAAGTAAGGAGAGAGCAGAACCGGGTAGGACAGGACGGAGTGCTAACGCAATCACTGGGATGAATTCAGCCCCACTGACCCATCTCTCCTCCTGGTCCATATCCAGAATAATACGGATCATCACAGATCATTTCTGAGGATCTGGTTTCCTCATACCATCACAGATCGGGTCTTGTCAGCACAGTGCCTCATCGACAGCAGAACCGCAGGGCACAGGCAACGACAAGGTCACTTCCCCGTCCCGCAGTCCACACCAGCACCTTTAAGGGCAGTAGAAACTGCAGCATCCCCAGTATCTGGTATGATTGCACAGGGTAATTGGAGAACACCGATTCACATGAGAACCCTTAGTAATCAATCTGGGCTGATATTGGAGTCTAAGGTCATCAACATGACGTGGCCATTCCCGCCGAACGCTCTGGTAATCTCCGCACCCTGTGCCTCTCCCTCTCGCCACACCCCGGTCCGGACTCATCCCCCGGTCCACACGGCGGCTGGCAGGCTGGCGGTGGGCCGTCGTTCCCCCCGTGGTGCCGGCTCCTTCCTTCCTGGTGCCCGACGGAGCGAAGCCGAGCCATATGACAGAGGAGAACCAGAGGTGTGCTCCACGAGCATGTGTGAACATCGGGGCCCCGGCCCACAAAGGCAGCGCCGATCTGGACTGGCCACCTCTCAGCGACCCCCCCGCCACCCCCACCCGGCCCGGCTGAAACACGGCAGATCACGTCGGGGGCCGCGGCAGGAGACGTGGAGATAATGGGATCAGAAGCAACCTGACTGGCAGGGACCCGAGGCAGGGACCCGAGGCAGAGACCCGAGGCAGGGACCCGAGACAGAGACCCGAGGCAGAGACCCGAGACAGAGACCCGAGACAGAGACCCGAGGCAGGGACCCGAGGCAGGGACCCGAGGCTGATGCGTGTCGTCGTGAAATAAAGCAACGTAGCAGCAGCTGTTGTGTCAAGAGCATTCTGTCCCTCACCCACTTCCTCCCTCCGTCATCTCACTTCCTGTTTTCCTTTGTCAACCTCCCCGCTCCATCTCTCCCTCTGGCGCTGTTCTCCGTAGTCTGGACTATTCCCTCTTCGCAACATGCAGATTGGGGTGTTGAACGGAGGTTAGGCGTTTCTTCTGAATCCACACCAGGGTTAGGTCGGGTCCGGAGGTAAACCGGGCTGTTACCCAGAAGCGCCCCCTTGGACTCGTGTCCCTGTGTCGGTTTTCATTTGCTGGCAGAGAGCAGCCGCAATGCTGGTGTTTGAACGTCCCTGGGAGGAGGCCTAATGGACCAAGCCACACAGAGGTGGAAATCAATTGAAACACACACTGCACAGATGGACGGATTGGAGGGACACAGAATCACACACACACACACACACACACACACACACACACCAATTAAAACCGGATGCGGAGAAGCAGGAGAAAAACTGTGGTTTTATTGGTCACACTCAACCATCTGACACTATTGGGAAGAGTTCCTCGTCTTCAGTCATGTCAAATAGACAATATCGGGACATGAAAGAACGAAAACACCAGAAGACGATCCACTGACACACGGTACATTCAAATCATAATTATAACTGACACACAGCCGTGTTATTCAACATACAGCAGAATATCTCGCCTCCATCCAACTCAACCAAAACCCCCACAGCCTCACATTTCTCATATATCAAAGGTACAATGACTTCATTCGCACGCACCCACACGCACCCACACACACACACCCACACACACCCGACCCTGAAAGGGACAGTGGAGTCCAACAATGTAAAGGTTAGTGAAGAACAAGGCCTCACTACAAACAGCCATTTCATTATAACAAGTTTTCAGTGTTCATTATGAGACCCATGAAATGACCATTAGAGTCCAGTGTTTAATGGTAGGTATTTACATGACAAAGCCTGGCCATGATGATGATGGTGACCAGGACATATAGAAAGTATTTAACCACAGGCCATTAACACGCGCCAGCTCCGTCACAAACAGAACACTGTGCCCTCTAAGGTGTGCTTTCTTCGACATGTACATCAGAGTTCTGGGAGAACGTAATGTGCCATGGAAGATAGAACCTGCCATTTAGGACCCGGATGGAACAATTAGCACATTTGGATTCGGAGAAGGTAGGAAGCTCGTTCAAGGGAGAAAACGTTTGTCTCTAATTACCTGCGATGCACGAGGCTACGAGACTCAGGCGAGAGTTGCTTGCTCTGAGGAGTCGCGTGTGTGTGTGCGCGCGTGCGTGTGTGTGTGTGTGTGTGTGTGTGTGTGTGAGAGTGTGTGAAAGTGTGTGCGTAAGTGTGTGTGTGCGTAAGTGTGTGTGTGCGTAAGTGTGTGTGTGCGTGTGTGCGTGCGTGCAGTCTCAATGAGAGTCTTGAGCATCCAAACCTTGGAAGAGCTGATGGATTGTTTTCATTTGCGAAATGTAAAGTTGTTTACACAGATGCAGAGAAAAGCCACTTAACACCTGTTGACAATCTCACAGTAGAACCTGGCAAAGCAGGGTTCATTAGGAGTGTTTAGCTGTCATTTCCAGAGGCTTTACAGAATGGCCAGGATATTAAGGAAGGCAGGCAAGACTTAGTACCGTAAGGAGATAATTCTGGGTTCAGGAACGACGAAGGTAAACATAACCTTTAACCTATAGAAGTTTCACTCCCTGGATAGATTTGGTGGCTAAATGGCATAGGACAAACTGAGCAAGGATAGAAATAAAATAAAGTGTATAAGGCACCAGAGGTATTTGGAAGAAATTGGGCAATAGTGCTATGGCTGTTCCCTAGGGCTGGGCTAGAGGATAAGGGCAGGGGTATACAATTGGTTCTAGGGGATAGAGGTAAGTCTAGGGTACAGGACTGTGTCTGGGATAAAGTGCTGGGTCTAAAATAAAGCATTAGGTGTTGGGTTGTTGGATGCTACCTGACTGGTTCGGTTTCAAATCTGCCAAACCCTCAACCCTCACAGTTATCCCTTTCTGACTGTATTTGACCTGGACTATTTTATTTAATAAGACTCATAATTATTATTATTAAACTAGACTATTATACGTTCACCCAGCACACCCAGAAGAGGACTGGTCAATCTCAGAGCATGGTTCCTCTCTAGGTTTCTTCCTAAATTCGACCCATCAGGGAGCTGTGATGTGTGCTCTGTCGGGTTCAGGCTGGGTGTTTGCAAAAAGCACTGTGTGAAAACATTGTTGTAAAAAGGGCTTCATAAAATACATTTCATTGATTGATTGATTGATTGGTTCTGGGGTGTAGGACTCTGTCTTTGTCTCTGCTTCACTGTGCAGTGAGGAGAAGATGACTAGTGAATGCTGATTACACATCTCTAATCTAATGAGAGAAGCCCAATGCTCCAGTGGATGGAGATCCCCAGAGGACCGGACGGCAGCCAACAAGCACTCTGTTAAAGGCCACGCTGACCCGCTGAGGAGTGAGAGTGACACTCAGCAACCATGTGTGTGTGTGCGTGTGTGTGTGTGTGTTCACTCAGGCAACTGGAGATCCTAATGATTATTCTGACAAACAGAAACAGATATATGGTCAGACAGACCCGATGGACAGAGAGAGAGAGAAGGAGAGAAAAACAAGTGGACAGAGACAGACGGATTGAGCGAGAGAGAAATGAAATGAGAGAAAAATGGAGTGATTGAAAACGAGAATGATTTAGGAGAGACTGTTGGGAGAGATAAAGAGAGATGGAGGGGGTGGGGGTGCGACCACACAGGTGTTCTAGAGATGGGAGCTCCCTGCTGGACAGCAGGGAGCAAACAGATCAGAAGAGGGAGATGGAACTCAGGGGAGAACAATGGCCAGGGTAGAGGAGATGAAACAAAGGCCAAGGACAAGAGGGAGAGAGATTAGGAGAGTGAAATCGGGATCAGATAAAAGAGGACAGGGGGGAGAGGGGGAGAGAAAGAGGGGGAGAGAAAGAGGGGGAGAGGGATGGGTAGGCAAAGTTTGTCACTCACCATCGATTCTGCTGACCAACTCCTCCAGGTCCTTGACTTTCCTCTGGATCCCCGGCTGGGCAAATGTGTAGTTGTCCTTGAGAGGGGAGACAATAAAAGAAAGGGACAAGAGAGACGGAGATGAGATTCACAGCGAGGTTAGGCCACACTTCATAGCGGTGTGTGACCGCGGCCTTGTTTGATTTGAAAGCCTACCGAACCAAACTGTTGCTGAGCAGTCACGTGTGAGAAACGGAGGATGTGTGAGTGACGAACGGTGATGGGTAAAACTAATCTAGGAAAACTAGGAATATAACCGCTTGGGCTAACAGCAGTTAGCATGACGAGGGACGAGGACACACCTAGATGCACGGGTTAGCTGCTACGCAACAGCTGATAATCACTCTGTAGTCATGTGTCTCACACACACACACACACGCGCGCAATGTGCACATCGGGACATTTCTCCCACAAAAATGCTGCATATCCACGTTGGTCAATCGGTGTTCATTTCGCTGACGGGACCGATTCATATTTTTCCCATTTGTCGGCTCCGGGAGTAGATCCAACAACCTATTGGTCACAGGTGAGATGATCTAACCACTCGGCTACTCTGCCCCCGCCCTCAATCTAGATTTGATGACCAGCGTAAATTGCTTAATCAGGGCTTACTGTCTCGAGGTGGCTGAACTGTGTCTAGAAAGGGACATTGGTTCTCTATGATGTGAATATACACTCATAACCAAACATGTTAACACGTACAGTATATGGAGGGAGAGAGGAAGAGAGGAAGATACAGTAGTAAGCTGCCCTGTTAACTAGAGACGCACCGATTATGAAACTCTGGGCCGATACCGATCCCGCTGTTTAAAATAACAATTAGGCCGATGCAGAATAATTAATAGTTATTATTTTGCTTTTATCGTTATTTATTCCCTCTTCTGTGTCGGGACACAAATACATCATTATTACAAATAAACAAAACTGTTGTAAAGTTATTCAGCCCTTCAGTAAACTTAAATGAAATTCAACCATACTCTGAACAAAATTTCTGAGACACAACTGTTAAAAACCGGCCAGTGCCATCGGCTAATGTCATCTTATGGTGGGCCCATGTCAGTCACCAAGGCAGGCATCTGCCGGTACCGATGTTCTGCCGGATGCATCGTGCATCCCTACTTTCAACCATGAAACACAAGCTACGAAGAACCCAATCCCCCGTGTAGATGCAGATATCAGACAGCGGATGTGCTTAAGTGCTGAGACCATTAGACACACATATATTGATGTCGAATGTCCTTTAACCACAGTACGAATACAAGACAGCTCTTGAACAGCTAATTATTTCTCTTTATAGAACAGAGATCGGGTACATCCCAAATGGAAACCTATTCCCTACATAGTGACCTACTGCCAACCTTAGCCCTGGGGACCCTGGTCAAATGTAGGACGCTATTTGAAGAACAGGATGCCATTTTGGACACAGATGTTATTCATCCAACATTGTGTGAGACTGGTGCCTTTATAACGAGCTACATCTCAGGGCGTCTTTACGTGTGTGCTAGACAGGCTTGCAGTAATTGGAACAGGAGTCAGGTCATTGACGAGTCACGTTCACCTGAGGTCTGTCCTAATGTCTAAACTGGAAGGACAAAGTGAATTGCGCCTCTGTCTTTGATCACCACTCGTCAAAGAGAGGCAGAAGACCAGAGAATGAAAGACAAAGCGACAGAGAGGCAAAACAAAAGAGAATACGAGGACGAGAGGAGAGAGACAGAGAAAAGTCGTTAACCGATAAACAATTCGTGCCTGTCCTTCAGGCACAGCTGAGCAGCCTGCACTGAGTGTTCCGGAGTGTTCCGGAGTGTTCCGGAGTGTTCCGCAGTGTTCAGGAGTGTAGTGGTCATAAATATGGAAGAGGCTCTAGATACAGAACACAACGGTATTGACAGAGGGAGGTGCCAGTTAGAGAACACTTCAGGTGAAGAATACACTACGCTTATAAAGACAAAAGGACTGCACACAGGCAGAAAAACATGTATATATATGTATGTATATACACATTTGAATGGCTGTTTTTCTATCAAACTTAAAAAGACTAGTGGTCAGAGAAGTCCTGCCCGCCGATAACTCGGCTGTTCAATGGGTCAGAAATGGCCTGAATTAGCCAATAAGAAAGCAGAGAGACATTCCCAGTGCAATTGTCATTGCTTTTCTTCTGCTAATCATCTACCTAATCAGCTTCACCCACGTTTCCGGTGGAGCCAATCACCCATCTCGGCGTTGTCGTGTTGTTAGAGGACAGCTAAGCTGCCCTGACTTCGGGCAAAGCAAGGCAGTGTTAAAGTGTTCACTGTGATAATGTAACTACAGCAGCTAAGTTACAAGACAGCTACTTTATAAAAGAAACGTTGCATTAAAGATGCATTCTGTGATTTTCGGCTGCTTGCGTTGTCAAGCCAACACACGTCCCCCGGATACTGTGTGTACCATGTCTCGTAGCTGCCGATATGCGCACGCGTCATCAAAACAGCTCGGATTCCAACCCCACATTTCATGGCTAACAGATATATGGTAATGATTCCAGTCACATTGTACACATACAAATGACAGAATGTGAGGCTGTATAAACCCTGCATGCCTAAGTGTTACGCTAGCTCGTTAGCTTTGGTTTCATATGAAGCGGATGAACCCCAACTTGTGTACGCCCATTGATAGGATATACCGGGCCAGAGAACCAGGGAGTAATGACTCCAACCACATAATCATAGAGGGGTTTAAATCTGACCCAAAGACAGTTTGATGGGCTACAGCCTTGTTTAGCCTGGTTGGATCTGAGACTCCCTGGCTCCACCTGCAAACGAACAGTAGCCATGTCCTCAGGTGGACAGACCATAATAGAGCTGGTCTCCACGGCTACGGCTGCCTTCCGCTATCACACCATCTCTCTGCTTTTCGTTCCCAGGCAGAAGTTCTCCTCCTCTTTATCTTTCTCCCTTTCCCTCCCTCGCTCCGTCCTTCCCTGTGCTCAAATGCAATTACCTGTTAAGCGAGTGAGCAGTAGGCCAGTTTGATGTATTAAGGCTAGCCCAGAGCTAGCCCAGAGCCTGTGGGGAACAGTAATTACATCAGCATTAAGACATTGGCTTTAATGAAGTAGCTACCTGTCTGGATAGGAAGTCCTAAATAGGGAGTAAGGGATGTGCCAGTGACGTGCGGGTCAGAGGATCCTTCTCCAGCACCCCCCCCCCCGTGACTGCTAATAGCTCATCCCAAACTGCCCCGGCTATAGGTGATAAAGTGAAACTCTGAGGACCAAACCAAACACAGATTAGTTCAGATGGGGGTTTGCAGGCATCTTTGCTGCCCTATATTACAATAACGAGAAGAGCGAAGTGTTTCTCTAAACTATCTTACTGCACACTCGCACAATAACATAGTAGAATCTGTTCCTTACACTGAATTGCCACACACTGGATTAGCCTTCATATTAGATCAAAGTCATTCAACCGCCCTCGACCGACCAACTTGTGATTTTTTTTTTCTATTTGGTTAAGCGTTTTTGTTGTGTACTCTGCATTTTGAAGCAGGACCTAGTCGGCAAGATGCGTTTTACTGTGGGTAAACATTGTGTGTTAATGATGATTGTGACTAATAACATGTAATTCCCTTCCAGGCAAACTGCTGCTGTTAAATGTGTCTCTCGCTGAAGATCCAGACCCGTCATCAGGAAGCTCTAGGCCTATAGACCTGTGCAAACTACCAAGTTACGATGGTACTCTAAGGTGGACAAAGCAGTATGAATAAACCTAGCTTGCACACTTTAACCTAGCCTAGCTAGCGCACTTTAGCATAGCTATGGCACTTTAATCTTAACCAGCTAGCGCACTTTAACCTAGCCTGGCTAGCACACTTAAACCTAGCCTTGAGGGGGATGCTAGTATGGAACATTTGACTGTGCTGAAGGGCATTAGTGTGCGGCAAGGTGGCCTAGTGGTTAGGGAATAGGGCTTGGGTCTGGCAGGTCCGTGGTTCTATTTCCCCCACCATCAAAACAACCTTAGTCGTTCTGTCCTTGAGCAAGCCAGTTAACCCTAAATGCTCCCCGGGCGCCGTTGACGTGGAAGTCGAATCAGGTAACCGATTAGGGCTGCCCCCTGCACCTCAGGGTTGGGTAAAATGCAGAGGACACATTTCAGTTAAAGGCATTCAGTTGTATAACTGACGCTATTGGTCTATTCTATATTCCTGAACCTAAGAAATAAAGGGCAGGCCGTAACATAAGGATAGGGCATAGAGGGCGGGCATCTATATAACCTGACCAATAGCACTCTGATACCACTCTGGTAGGGGTTAGGGCACAGAGGGCGGGCATCTATTTAACCTGACCAATAGCACTCTGATACCACCCTGGTAGGGGTTAGGTCATAGAGGGCGGGCATCTATTTAACCTGACCAATAGCACTCTGATACCACCCTGGTAGGGGTTAGGGCACAGAGGGCGGGCATCTATTTAACCTGACCAATATCACTCTGATACCACTCTGGTAGGGGTTAGGGCACAGAGGGCGGGCATCTATTTAACCTGACCAATAGCACTCTGATACCACCCTGGTAGGGGTTAGGGCACAGAGGGCGGGCATCTATTTAACCTGACCAATAGCACTCTGATACCACCCTGGCAGGGGATAGGGCACAGAGGGCGGGCATCTTTTTAACCTGACCAATAGCACTCTGATACCACCCTGGTAGGGGTTAGGGCACAGAGGGCGGGCATCTATTTAACCTGACCAATAGCACTCTGATACCACCCTGGTAGGGGTTAGGGCACAGAGGGCGGGCATCTATTTAACCTGACCAATAGCACTCTGATACCACCCTGGTAGGGGTTAGGGCACAGAGGGCGGGCATCTATTTAACCTGACCAATAGCACTCTGATACCACTCTGGTAGGGGTTAGGGCACAGAGGGCGGGCATCTATTTAACCTGACCAATAGCACTCTGATACCACCCTGGTAGGGGTTAGGGCATAGAGGGCGGGCATCTATTTAACCTGACCAATAGCACTCTGATACCACTCTGGTAGGGGTTAGGGCACAGAGGGCGGGCATCTATTTAACCTGACCAATAGCACTCTGATACCACCCTGGTAGGGGTTAGGGCACAGAGGGCGGGCATTCCACATCTCTCCCCGGCAAAGTCAAGAATCTCACGGTCAATTGGGGACTAACGATGTTTTTCGACGATGCCATTGCTTTGTGACGGCGTTAGCGGTAAACACAACGCTCTGTGTAGACAAAAAAACTATTGTTTGTGTTTGTTTGCGCGTCTATTGACAAGGCGAACGACACCCAAGGACAACAAAGCACCTGCGGCCGTCTGTGTGTCACGGTCGGCGTCAGCTACGGAGATGACAGCTACAGATAAACTGGGCACACAATAGACCCGCTGAATACTGGGCCACACACATCTACACACACCTACACACACCTACACGTGTGAGCAAAAAGCTGCAGGAGGGACGAGGCCGTATGATGAGGACACAGCTGTATTGACGCACATCAATCAACTCCCTATCTAGCTCTCTCCTCTGATTGTGTGTTCGCGCGCGTGCGTTCAGCCGGGTCTACTGTGACTTCGGGTTATCTGTGGCAGGTGAGAGGGGTGGAGCCTAACCTGGCTCCTTATTGTGTGAGAACAATCAGGGATCAAAGGCTTATGTGGAGAACATCTCAAAGTCACGGTCCTGCTGAGAAGCTCACCTCCACCCCGCCCACCCCCACACCCCCTTCTGTCAGATGGCCAGGGCTCTCATGCATCTCTTATCGGGTCCTGCGTGGTACTTAAAGGGTTCCCTGAGACTTATAGTTAGAATGTGTGTGGGATGTTGCAAATGTACAAGAGTGAGAGAGAGAGAGAGAGAGAGATTGAGGGGGAGATGGAGAAGAGAGTATCTGGGTGTGTGTCCGTGTGTGTGTGTGTGTGCGCGTGTGTCTGTGTGTGTGTGTGGTTGGGGGGGCGTAAGAAATGGAGGGACAGGCTTCTGTACCAGCTGTGTGATTGAGTAGCTAGCTGAGCTGAAACAGAGGCGTCCAGCTGTCAATAAATGGGAAGGAAGAGTGCTGCAGTCAGCTAGAAAAACTACCTCTCCCCTGCCTCCCTGTTTCACAAACACTCCCTCGCCATCTCATTCTCCTTGTCTCTCCTAACTCCCCCTCCCCGTCTCCCCCTCCCAGCTCTGTGTCTCCCCTAACTCCCCCTCCCTGTCTCCCCCTCCCAGCTCTGTGTCTCCCCTAACTCCACCTCCCTGTCTCCCCCTCCCAGCTCCGTGTCTCCCCTAACTTCACCTCCCTGTCTCCCCTAACTCCACCTCCCTGTCTCCCCTAAATCCACCTCCCTGTCTCCCCCTCCCCGCTCTGTGTCTCCCCTAACTACACCTCCCTGTCTCCCCCTCCCAGCTCTGTGTCTCCCCTAAATCCACCTCCCTGTCTCCCCCTCCCCGCTCTGTGTCTCCCCTAACTCCACCTCCCTGTCTCCCCCTCCCAGCTCTGTGTCTCCCCTAACTCCACCTCCCTGTCTCCCCTAACTCCCCCTCCCTGTCTCTCCTTACTCCCCCTCCCTGTCTCCCCCTCCCAGCTCTGTGTCTCCCCTAACTACACCTCCCTGTCTCCCCTAACTCCCCCTCCCTGTCTCTCCTAACTCCACCTCCCTGTCTCCCCCTCCCAGCTCTGTGTCTCCCCTGACTCCCCCTCCCAGCTCTGTGTCTCCCCTAACTCCACCTCCCTGTCTCCCCTAACTCCACCTACCTGTCTCCCCCTCCCAGCTCTGTGTCTCCCCTAACTCCACCTCCCTGTCTCTCCTAACTCCACCTCCCTGTCTCCCCCTCCAAGCTCTGTGTCTCCCCTAACTCCACCTCCCTGTCTCTCCCAACGTCCCCTCTCTGCCTCCTCTTCCCCCATTTATCCCACTGTCCTATTCTTATTCCTCCCTACCTTCAGGCTATACCCGGGCTGCGTGTCTTTAACTTTTGTTTTTCTCAGTCCTTTTGCCCCCCTTCCCTCTCCCACTCCATGTTTCCCCCAACCAACCCCCTGGCTGCAGTTGATTGAATCTAATTGGCAGAGGTGCGCTGGGTTGAGAGAGTCTCTCAAACAAAGACAGTCATCACCCGGCCCTGGGCTCCGTAAAGCCACCCACACAAACAGGCACACGCAGGCCAAGCTAAACCGGGCAGAAGCTGTGCGTCATCCTCCAGTCCAAACCTCCCTGAGCAGTAATACCAGGTTAGCTAGCAGCCCCGACCTACTTCTCACAACAACGCCACGATGCGTGGCTAAACCCGAGGAGTAGAAACCGCCACGCTCCCGTCGTGCGGCGGGGAGGGGGTGGCTTTAGCTTAAAGCTAAACCGTTTGTGCGCCTGTTTGTTCCTCCCAGCGCAGAGTGAGACGGACAAACACGCGGCGCTCCCCGTCCGGCGCACGCAGGCTAAGCTGTGGAATCAAGGATGAAGTGCCAATCGATGCTAACTGTGTAATAGATGGCTGGCCGGAGAAAGAGGCACCCGGCCCAACCCGAAGAGCAGATCTGACTGCCTGCAGCTTCTGTCAATAACACGGTTCCAACACAATCCATCATCAATGGCCAAAGCAGATAGCCACGACAGTAACCCCACCTTATGCTTCGTTTGGGCCGTGGACGCAAATATTTATCTTGAGCGCTGGGTTTAACATCTGTCTGGAAATGCAACTCGTTTTACATGAGAACGAGCAGTGTTTACGGTTATAGAGTTTTGTGCGATGGCTATAAGCCGGCCAGATGACTGTGGTTGCTGTTGTAAAAACATAGCCGTAATTCTCAATAGCTTAACTTTGTTTTTGCATAGTGGCAACAGAAACTAGCAGTGAAAATGATCTTCATCCACAGAATTGTTGCACAATATCTTTTCATCGTTGGTATCTGTAACCGTGCCAGTTTCAGTCAGATTTACTTTCAGAACAATCAAATCTAAAGCACGCACTGGCAATGAAACATGTTTGTGCCTTTAAAATAGCAGAGTCTCCAGTCAGCTGCTTGTGCAACAAAACATTTTATTTTAATTTGGTTTAAGGGTTATGACAAATACACTTTAAATGTATAACCACTTGGTTAAATGGTTATACAATAATTGTGCCGAACATTCTCATAAGAAGTAACCAAGTCTCTGGAAAACCATTTAAGCTTAATTTCAAGCTCAACCCCAGTGGATTTTCATATTAACTCCAGAAGAGCCTTTTCTCCTCCCGATCTGATATTATACAGTGGCCGTGTGTGTGTGTGTTTCTTTTGCCGCTAACCTCTAGAGACTTCTAAGGTAACTGCTTCCAATTTCCTTCCCTGTTTAGTTAGATATAGAACCCCTTTTAAAAAAAGGATAAATAAACAAGCGGCTCATTAATATCACTGAAAATGTGTTTCAGCGACAAGTCCCCATGAGGGACCTATTTATTTAGTGGAATTAATAAATGCGTGCTTCGGCTCCATTGTCCTGGCTTAAATGCCCCATTTCATCAAGTGCAGCAGTTCCTACGGAAGTGCCGGAGAGTGGGGTTCTGCGTGTGTTTCCTGTGACTTTGGCACTATCGTGTGTGTGTGTGTGTGTGTGTGTGAACACCCAACACCCTAATGGTTTCTAAACAATCTTTATGGCATTGAACACCTTTGGTACCTTAATTAGCTAGTTTGTGATCCATACACTCTCTCTTAGCCTTGACCTTTCCTTTTATCTGACCACTGCCACATCCACAGAGGACGGGATGACAGAAAAAGCGGAGAGGAATTGGGGTGTCTGAAAAGCCATTAGGGAACATTTCGTGTTTAGGTGTTAAATCTATTTTTGTGGGGTATCCGCAGGCCGGCTCCGTCACATTAAATTCAAGACATTTAAGACCTTTTTTAATGCCACTTGGAAAGCAATTTCATACGCATTTTGAAGGTATGGGCTCACCTCAAACCTGCTAATATTATGCTCCGGAAAATATCCATATAACAAGTTGAAAAACTATAGCAGAACGCTATTGGCTGAAAACATGACACCAGCTACGTGTGGTTAGGCAACATATAACTTAGTGGAAATACAGGGTTCTGCATCTGTATTCATAAGGCCTTCTTCTCAGCCACGGTGGAAATAAACACGTCCCTTCATGATTTTCAAACCTTTTTAGAAAGTGCTCGCCACCTACGAAAAGCATTAGTTACAGTTTGCTTTAGTAGCACAGATGTCATATACCGGTATATATATATATAAAAAAATTGACAAAACCTGCCATTTCAATATCTCAGATAAGCCCTAAAAAGATTAACTTTGACGACGAAAAAAAATAGACTTATTAGATTTAAAAGAGATTTAAGTAAAAGACCTGAATATAATATGACTATCTAAGGACCCAGATACATGGTATCTGTGGTTTAAAGAGAATAACCAAAAAACAATTAACTCCAAACAAGAGTTGGACACACTGCAGTGCCAGTGAGGGTGTGCCAGGCCAGTTATATTGTCTGGTGTAACAATCTCCAACCACACATTCAGACTGACAACCCAGAATGCCAACTCCAGCACTCTGGCCCCTCCCGTACCGGGGAGACTCACCCAATCAGCCGCTCTCGTCGTCGTGACAACATCTGTCTGTTTACTGATCACCTAACCGTGCTAATCAGAGACAGAGTCTCGCGGGGCCTCGCGGCAGCCTGTACCGCTTCGCCACATCGCGGGGGGATTTAACGTCATCGCTCGCCTGTCACTTGTGAAACACCGCAGCTGGCAACCCCTCGCTACTTCCTGTTTGTGTTTAGGTACCTGTAGGAGAGTGTGTGTGTACCTCAAGATGAACAGTGCTTCCCAAATGTGTGTGTGTGTGTGCTTGTCTGTGTCAAAGTGCGTTCTAGTGTTTGTGTGTGCGCTTGTGTGTGTGTCTGTGTCAAAATGTGTTCTAGTGTGTGTGTGTGTGTGTGTGTGTGTGTGTGTGTGTGTGTGTGTGTGTGTGTGTGTGTGTGTGTGTGTGTGTGTGTGTAGGTGAGTACTAGCGTGCGAGTGTGCGCGCTGGGCCATCTAGTTGTGTCGTTGATTGAGTGCCACGCTAAGAGCCTCTGGGGAACAGAATCTAAGAATCTCTTTCAGGCTGGCTCCGGTACCAAACACTTTCAACTCAAGCAGGCAGGATTAGGCTAAATTGTGTTAGCTTCCGCACAGGTCACCGTGTAATCTGGCGCAGGTGGCAGGGAAGCCCGGGTAGAGGGGCATCTCAACAGACGACAGGATCTGTTGGCTAGTTGAGCGCTGGGTTCTCGACGTACGTTACGGCAACAGTGAATGTGATACCCGCTGACCAGCAAGTAATGAACGTTGGCATGTCGAAACAAAGAGCTAGCAGCCGAGGGCCCTCGCTACAATAAAAGTCTCCCCGGGAGAAAAGCTCTCTGAAAACCTCATGTTACTGAGAACCACAAAATGGTGGCTTTCACATAAACCAAGGAATCTGTGAATAGCAGCCCTACGGTTGTCAGTCTCCCTCAGGGTGTAGTTTGTCAAACAAGACACAGATTTAGTGTTGGTTGTTAGTCGTCCTTTGTATTTTCAGTTTTCAGAAAGACAAAAAAAACATGCTATGCTGTTCAACAAACAGTAGTTTGCCGCAAAAAAGCAATGTTCATCAACACAATATCTTTAAATGATTACAATTATTATGAAGATTGCTTCACATAATCTTCTGAGCAAGCATTAATTTCTACTACAATTAGCAGAGGCTCAATTCAAATTGGCTCAGACCCACACAAGCGGACACAGTCCCTGTCACAAATAACAAAATACACAGACACTGAACATGAAGCTACTGAACAAGCAGGGACTGAACACGCAGGCACTGAACACGCATATACTGAACACGCAGCTACTGAACACGCAGACACCGAACACGCAGACACCGAACGCGCAGACACCGAACGCGCAGACACCGAACGCGCAGACACCGAACGCGCAGACACCGAACGCGCAGACACCGAACGCGCAGACACCGAACGCGCAGACACCGAACGCGCAGACACCGAACGCGCAGACACCGAACGCGCAGACACCGAACACGCAGACACCGAACACGCAGACACCGAACACGCAGACAGCGAACACGCAGACACCGAACACGCAGACACCGAACACGCAGACACCGAACACGCAGACACCGAACACGCAGACATCTAACAGACAAAATATCATGCTAGTGTGCACCCAAATGATTTTGATGAAACACAAAAACATGCACATACATGCAAGCACGTGTACACGCACACACACAAACACACACACAAGCGCGCACACACACACACACACACACACACACATCTGAACAGGGGTTGAAGGGTATGACTGTTCCCGGGTTATAACTGGGTGTTGTGAACTTATAAAGAAAAACAATGAGTAGAGAAAATCATTAGTGGCTGAGAGAATCAGCTTTGTATACACAATTTACTGCGGTAATTAGGAAGAAAACAGCACAAAAGGTTGTAAGGCTGAGAGTGTATCTTAATGTACTGCTGTCTCAGAAGAGAGGTGAGTCACCAGCATACAGATGGCCTTGTCTAGGATGGAGTATGACTGGAGGGGGAGACTGGAGGGGGGGGAGACTGGAGGGGGGAGACTGGAGGGGGAGACTGGAGGGGGAGACTGGAGGGGAGAGACTGGAGGGGGAGAGACTGGAGGGGGAGAGACTGGAGGGGGAGAGACTGGGGGAGAGACTGGAGGGGGAGACTGGAGGGAGGAGACTGGAGGGGGAGACTGGAGGGGGAGACTGGAGGGGGAGACTGGAGGGGGAGACTGGAGGGGGAGACTGGAGGGGGAGAGACTGGAGGGGGAGACTGGAGGGGGAGAGACTGGAGGGGGAGAGACTGGAGGGGGAGAGACTGAGAAACAAGGTGTGACAAAAATAAGGCAGCCAGGTCCACCCCGTGGTACCAGGCTTATCGTGTCAATAAAGTGTCTGGAATTGAGAGAGACGCCAGCACTGGAGTAAAAATGTGTGTGTCTGTGTGCGAGTGCGGGTCTGGAGGCGAGTGGGTGTGCGAGAAAAAGGAAAGGAAAGGAATACAGAGAGGAAGGGGCCTGAAGTAATAGAGAAAAAAAGCCAGTCCTGGAGGAAGTGAATGAAAAGGTCTTTCGCAGCACTTCAGATGCCCGGGTGTAATTATACATCATTTCCTTGCTAGCGACAGATCCCAACGTGTGCCCAAATGACAACAGCGAAGCCACCTGGGAACACTGTAGGACGTGTGGGTAGCAGCACTCACCGATGAATGGCTGCATGGATGGCTTAAATAAAGCCCCAGCTATAGGCTAGCCACCTACATGCCTGTTCATAAAGCCGTCTGGGGCCAAACACACATACACACACACACACACACAAACACCAACAAAATCCACACAGCTGGGATGCTGTCACGGCCGTAAATCAATTACAGACAATGAGCGTGACAAAGTGAGGTGGAGGAGGGGGCGGGACTGTTCCCTGGGTGATGCGCTTAACGCCGCCTGCTGCTAGGGCTGATGGGTAATAGCGTTGTGTGTGGCTACGATGCAACGGAAGAACATATTTATCATATCTGAGGAGATGAAAGACTGGGCTGGAAAGACTAACCTGCTCTTAGGGGACTCTTGACGTATTCATGTGTTGGCCACACACACACACACCCGCACGCACACACAAGACCTCCTGTGGAGAACTGGAGACTACACACTTCGTTCCTCATTCACCAGCGAGGGTATTGTCCAAAAACACAAGCCCACACACACACACACACACACACACACACACACACTGTAAACAGTGGAAAGGAGAGGGCTGTCCTGGTACCTGAATCCCATCCAGCAGCTTGCTCATGCACCAGAAACTGTCAGCCTCGATGTTCTTCAGTGCCTCCTCCTGCAAGCTGGACACGTCAAAGTTCTCCACCTCCTCCTCTGTACGGAGAGAGAATGAGGGAGAGAATTAAAAACAGACCTTGCTGAATCCTGTGCAAATCCCAGCATGTTCATCTGAGATCCCTGCTTCAGCAGACGACGGAGAGGGATGAGTAGTTGTTGTTGAGGAGAGCCTGAGGAGTCTCTCCTGGGTGGAGTGTTGGGGGGGGGGGTACAGATGGTCCTCCTCAGTGCTTCACAAAGGGGGTCTCTCAAACTGCACCTGTTACAGGGAAACGTCTACTTCCTTCAGACATCAATTACAGCCCAGATTCTGCTGGCTGACAGGCGAAGTGTTTTGTTTGTGCTCCGTGTAGAACCGCGTACAACTACATCTGCCCATCGCACCACTATCACA
Organism: Dallia pectoralis; assembly: GCA_029465975.1. Taxonomy (NCBI): domain Eukaryota; kingdom Metazoa; phylum Chordata; class Actinopteri; order Esociformes; family Umbridae; genus Dallia; species Dallia pectoralis. Next base: position 9,610,333 of record CM055736.1, read on the forward strand.
TTTACACAACGTAAAACAATGCAGCATTTCTACAGGACACTATGTTTGAGACATTTTACTCATTTAGCTGAGACTTTAAACCGGAGCAACAGTATGCGCGCTGCATTTAGACAGTCTTTCCGGAATAGATCAAGCGTGTGAGATTGAAAATTGGAGCGATAGTTATCGAACGCCATTAAAACGCTGTACAGATTATAAAGGCAGGCATCAGCAATTAAGCCCATTTGCGGATTTGAACGTATTAACTGCCGACATGACAGTTGGAACGCTCGCGTAACCGTTCACGTGTTGACCGAGTGTCAACCAGGTTTAATTCCGAGCAGGTATGATAGAATCTGTTATCCCCGGTGAGGGTGCCATACGGAATCATTAACATATAATCAGATTGATTAGGCGAGGCGTGAGGGGAACGCGTTGTGCTTGACAGATACAGCTGGCTGGTGACTGGGCTGCTTTAGGACTTACACCACACCCGAGAGAGGAATACTACCGTCAAGACGATGGTCATTAAATTACACTTAAATGCACCTTCACTTGCATCACTGGTTCATTCTATCAGGTGTGTGCACAAAGCGGGCGTGTGTGTGTGTGTGTGTGTGTGCGATATGGGAGCCTTGAGATGAGAACTTCAGACAGGCGTTTCACAGACGCCCTGCCAGCTCTGCATGGTCTCCTTGGCAACAGCAACGAGATGCTGAAGGTGGTTTGTGTCGGACACGATCGGTCATTGGATTCAATGTTTCAGATCTGGCACGGGCCCAGGTTTCAGTCAAGCCATCTGCAATGCACTCACCCCAGCTTCAGAGAGTACATCAGTGGTCTAACCATGGCTTCAGTGAGAACATCTGCATATCTCCTCTCTGCAAAGTTCTAACCATGGCTTCAGTGAGAACATCTGCAGTGCTCTAACCATGGCTTCAGTCAGGACATCTGCAGTGCTCTAACCATGGCTTCAGTGAGAACATCTGCAGTGCTCTAACCATGGCTTCAGTGAGAACATCTGCAGTGCTCTAACCATGGCTTCAGTGAGAACATCTGCAGTGCTCTAACCATGGCTTCAGTGAGAACATCTGCAGTGCTCTAACCATGGCTTCAGTCAGAACATCTGCAGTGCTCTAACCATGGGTTCAGTCAGAACATCTGCAGTGCTCTAACCATGGGTTCAGTCAGGACATCTGCAGTGCATTTGTCTTAATGCACGAAGTTCTGAGTCTGTTCATCCTCAGTCTGACCAGTAACAAAAGGGAGGTGAGTTGCAGCCCCACTGTGAGAAAAGCAATGGAGAAGAGAGATGACAGCCAACCTGCAGAAATCAGCAGGAATCAGGCTTTAATGGCCTGACAAGTAGAAGGGATAAAAGATGGAAAGATGATATATTGATGATTAAACAGGTAGATGAAAGACGAAAACCAGTAGAGCCTTTTGAAAAGCCACTAAAACCCTTGTTCTGCATTGCTCAAATGACTGTTTTTCTTGTTTCACAAACCAACAGCTCCCCCAGTGGTCACTGTAGAACGTGGCAAGTGATTGTGATACAGCGGTGGATTACAATATGAGGGGAAATGTATCCATTGCAATGTAGTGAGATCTGAGTATATTTTAAAGTGCTCACGTTCTCAGTGTTCTCTGCAATATTAAGTCCGTGTCTCTCTCTCTGTGTACATGTCTCACTCCCTCAGTCCTATTCTCTTTTTCTACAATGTGCAAGTTTTAGAAAACAGCTGATTCTGCTATTGAGGTGCCAGAACGTATAAAAGTCTTAACTCTTTTGAGGGGACCTGCCCTCCCATAACGGTGGAGGGCCACTATCCAGTGACAGTTCCCAGTGACAGTTCCCAGTGCCAGTTCCCAGTGACAGTTTCCAGTGACAGTTCCCAGTGACAGTTCCCAGTGACAGTTCCCAGTGACAGTTCCCAGTGACAGTTCCCAGTGACAGTTCCCAGTGACAGTTCCCAGTGACAGTTCCCAGTGACAGTTCCCAGTGACAGTTCCCAGTGACAGTTCCCAGTGACAGTTCCCAGTGACAGTTTCCAGTGACAGTTTCCAGTGACAGTTTCCAGTGACAGTTTCCAGTGACAGTTTCCAGTGACAGTTTCCAGTGACAGTTTCCAGTGACAGTTTCCAGTGCCAGTGACAGTTCCCAGTGACAGTTTCCAGTGACAGTTTCCAGTGACAGTTTCCAGTGACAGTTCCCAGTGACAGTTTCCAGTGACAGTTTCCAGTGACAGTTTCCAGTGACAGTTTCCAGTGACAGTTTCCAGTGACAGTTTCCAGTGACAGTTTCCAGTGACAGTTTCCAGTGACAGTTTCCAGGTGTTATTTCACAAACAACATATTTGACCATGTCGAGCACAACTATGTAAGACTATGCACTACTTTTATTATAAATCTGTGACACCCAAAACAAATTTTGTGACATGCAGGCATGATTTAATGTTTGCTTGGGTATGTATTAAATCCATGTGCACCGCAATCACCCAGTTCATTCTAGATGAAAGAAACGCCTTAAAAAAACACAAATATCTTATCATTGACCTCCATCGGTAATCAATTAATGTTGCAGTTACATTTACAAGGTAAAACTGTTATACATGGTCACGCTGGGATACATTGTCAGCTGGGATACATTGTCAGGCTGTGAATATGAATGGAAAGACCAAAGCAAATGCTGCAGATCAAAGAATATAATATAGTGTTTGAATATCCCAGTAAGCACAGATGGATCAACAATTTGGAACTGGAAGCTGCATCACACAGCTCAGGCACCGGCCAACAAAGACTGTCCCTCAAAAGACAGTACCTAAACAAGGAGACTTGTGAGAAAGGCCACAAAAATCAACAATCACCTTGTAGAAGGTACAGAGTTCCGTGCTTTTAAGGGAAATAATGGAGGACAGGTCAACAACGTCAAAACAAATTGGCAAGAAAGAAGACGCTACTCAAAAGGTACACAGTAAAAGCACGAGAGTGACCATGCTGCATTCTGGGAAAAGGTGTTGTGTTAATATGTAAGTGTTGAGTGGTCTGGACCTTACACTGGTCTTGCTCTAACACAGACAACACAGGCAGTGAAGTATTGTGGTGGCATCATCACGTGGTGGGGCTGCTTCTCAACTAATTTAACAGGAAATGGATCTCAATCACGTATCGTTCTATAAACCTTTTAACAACCTGTAGTAAATCTGCAACGAAGAATGGGCCAAAACTACTTTGACACAATGTGCAAAGCCGGTACAAACCTACCAAAGGACTTAACGCTGCAATTCCAATAAAAGATGGCTCTATCAAACATCAATATGTATCGAATAAATACTTAAACTAGTAACATAACAGATTTCACAACATGAAACCAATGACACCTTACAATAACTGACACACTGTATATAAAATAATGTACAATCCATAGACTCAGTACTGTCTCTTTCTCCATAGATACGTGCACACACAACACACACACACACACACACACAGTAAAGTGAAACGGCCAGTGAGCATCATACTGACAGGACAACAGTGAACAGGGACTGCAGCCAGACAAGGTGAAGGCCATGTCAGCACAACACAGCCGTATCAACACACACACCACACACACACACACACACACACACACACACACACACACACACACAGCAGACACCCGCACGCACAGACAAACACACGCAGGCGGATCCCTAGAGCTTTTTGTTGTGATCATCTGGGTTCATTAACCTTTCTCTACAGCCCATAGAAGGGAGCGACGCGGGCCCTGGTTAAACCACCACTCCAGCTCTCTGGACAACAAATCCCAGAATAGAACTAGCCCAGCTCCACCACATCCATGGGCGCGTCACAAACAGCACCCTAAACTGCACACTAATGCCGATATGATGTACTCATTTTGACTCAAGTCCGGTATTCAAGTACTTGCCGAGAAAAAAAGCTGAGTTTGGGCTGGAGCCCAGGTAACCAAGCGTGACCAGGACCTTTTGACAGGCGATAAGGAAGACATGCATGTTTGCATTCTGCTTTAACGGCAACGGGATCTGTTTACCTCTACATTATGGCCAGAGGCTGATGCAGAATGAGTGGGCTGACTGCTCCAACTAATGCTCTGCAATTGGAATGTCAACCATGTTCTCCAGTACAGATTAGAGTGTAGAGAAGATGTGGATGGGAGAGTTTCAGGTATAGAGATAAAATATATCTCAGTTAAAAAAAGGCCAGGCTTTCAGTCAGGTCCAGTATCATCCTCACGCAGATTATATTCTTCATCTGTCTAACCTAAGCGAAGTGACTTCCCATTGGCCAGTGACACCGCAAAATCCGGTCTGCCTGGGGCCGACTTCCTGTTTCCTGTTGGCCCCGACGCTAGTCAAACGTAGGGAGACAGGCTGTCCGAGGCTGGCCGGTGCCAGATGTGCCCCGTGCCTGGGTTGGCGCACACTGTGCTGGGTAACACTTCCAGAGAGAGTAGGAAACAACATGCCATCTGGTCATAGCAGTATGGGCCTTCAGTGGTAATATGGGATGATGTAATACTTGTGATGTGCATTGTGATCATTCATAGTACCACCAGACTGAGTGGGGAACGGCGCTACTCTCATTCCGCATTATAGCAGTTCACGCTACCAAACTAAAAGACGCTATTTTGTTTCTTCTTCGCCACTAGCACTAAAACATCTCACCTCCCACTGCCGGCTTGCCTCTGAAGCTATTTGGAGTTGGTGCTGGTTTACAAAAGTCTCCCGTTTATTTCATTTGCAATTGAGTCCTCGTTTTATTTTGTCCCACTAAACATCTCATAGCTTCCAGTTGTCTCAACCCTCTGATATGATGATTGACTGATATTAATAAAGTCAGTGAACGTTGGACTGGGCACAATGTTATTAAGCGCTGTTAGATTAATTACATATTTTCACTCTAATACAAATGCCTTCCGATACGTAAATTGTCTTCTTAACCACCCGTAATCTGAGAAAATTGTGTAGACGTCGTTTTGAAGGCTGCCAATACCTGTCAGGTTTGTTCGGATGCGTCTTTACCATATTGGATATTCGTTAAAGCCCAGAATGGATCCAGCCACAGAAGTCAGCCACCTCAATGAGATTAATCCATCCCGACTCGCAACCCAATTAAGTTGAAACCATCCTCCAAACTAGTGTTTGTTAATTACAATCGCCAAGTTCCCTCTAAGCTAGGTAATTGAAACAGTTGATAATTAATATGAGAGTCAAAACTTGGCAAAGTTGTCGTTGTCACACCGGCAGAGAAACAAGTAATGCTCGGAGCGTAATTATACCGTGTTAGAAAGCGTATGAGAGATGAGAGGTGTGAATCCATCTGTGATTTATGGAAATAGACATCTGGAGCTAATGAACAAAGAGCCTGGGATGGCGGCGCGAGCTGCAGACTGCATTTGCGTCTTCCTCAGCCAGACGACGGTCACGGTGGAGGCCCGGGGCCCTGACTGAACCCGACCGGCGCATTCAGCCGCCGCGCGTCTCCAACCTGCCCGAGACCCCACCGACCCAACGCAGCGGCTCGCTTGCCAATGTCCGATGCGGCTGCCGGACACGTTGCCATGGCGATGGCAGAGCGGAGCTGCCGTCTCAGACGGTTCTGCAGCTTTCTAGGTGAGAACCCGGTCATGAAGTGTGGGAGCAATAATAATAATTGTTTTAAATGTTTCTGCTGTTTATGTTCCCGGTGTGGCCTGTTGGTTGTATCATAAGAATCTAGGCTTCCAACTGTAACTTAGAAAAACAAGAAGCGTTACAAGATAACTATACACAGATGAATTAGAGCGACCTGACCTGTACAATAGGATTGACAGTAGATCTTCAGCATGCTAATGTAACCTCACCACACAACACACTCCCGTCGTGATAGGATTGCGAAACGTCGACAGCCATCCCTCTATAGGAGCTGTAGCTAACAGGAGGCAGAAGAGGAAAATAAAAGTGGGGATGTTTCCAGTGTGAAAGATGGAAGCAGATCACACCATTGAGAAATGAATGTGATACAATCTGCAGGCTCACAGAAACCATTAGACATACAGTACAGTTAATGGCAGATACGACGCCCTCCGTCCCAACCGGTGCCCGGTTCCCTACATTGTGACTGGTGTGACGTAGGGCACTACAACAGGGTGCAGATTGGGACAGAGGCGGGCACTTAAAAAGCCCTCTGAGTGGAATGTTAATTGATAAATTGATAAATATGGGGAGTAGCTCCACTCCAAATCACTATTGATGCAAATAAATGGACAGAACGGAAGATGACGCACCAGCCGGCGAGGTGACATGACAGCGTGTGTCATCCGATAAAGACGACTCCCTCAATTGCATCAGGTCAAGTGTATCGGATTTCGACAGGGTGACACAATGATGAAGGAGCTATTTTTCAGGGCGGGAAATCTGTACAGAAATCCAATTTCTGCCTTTTTATAGTAGAGTAATTAACTTAATCCAGAAATATTCAATAACCACGATTATTCATGGGAAATGTATTACTTCTTGACAGGGCGATATGTCTGAATCATTCTCGCCTCCAGTGCATTTTATGGAATCGGGAATAATGAGAAAATGTGTGGAGAAAGTCTCAAATGAGATCCGACGGTCGAGATCCCGCAAAAGGCCGCGGAAATAATGACTTCTGCAAGGTCTTATTGAAGAACATATTTCAAGAGGTGATACATAGTAGGCCTATACAATATTCTCTATAAAAATGTATATAATAATAGTATATTTAGGAGAATAGTTACTTCTGCATTTTAGAACAAAGACTTGAAATGGAACCAAACAATAAACCAGGATACAGTTTAATGAATATACTAGAGGATGGTGTATGTATATGACATGGGAACCTACTGGCCAGAAGCAGTGGGCCAGTAAATGTTTGTTGGTTTTAGCCCCCGCGGTGACAAAGTGAAAAATCCTGGAATTATTTCCCAGAAAACGACAGTTCACCCAAATTGCTCCCATAACATGAAAAGCCCTCAAGGCAAAACAGATTGTACATCGCCAATAGGAGAAATCCGAACTCTGAAGGTTCTGTTTTGTTTCCAATTCCCAGGACCCGGTATCAGTCTTTTAGACCTAGTTCGGTCAATGAGGAAATCAAGCAGGGAACGACAGAAAAAAGTTGGAGATAGAGTGAGAAAGAGGGGGCGAGGGGGGGGGAGATGGGGAAAGAATCCTACTGAACGCCAGTGGCCGTGCCAAAGCAATTACTTAACAACTCGTTAGAGCAAATAAAGAACCTTAATCAGCTCAGCGTTAAAATCAGCGCCTGGCGATGGGAGACGGCGAACAAACCGATACTCATTAACTACTCAACGACAAGTAACACCCCAGTGCCCCTCCCCATTCTACTGCCAGACTCGCCCCAACTAATCTGCTACTCAATACACAGAGCATGTAACAGACAGCCCAATGACAGACAGCAGAAAACCCACTGGCCCGATGTTGAATCCCACCCGCCAGAACAGATGGAATGACAGCCAGGAGGGCCCTGTCGTCACAGTCGATACGGCCCGGCGACGTAACACACAAACGGCCCGGGTGCTACGGACAGAGCATGCGAGACTCCGCCCGGCAAACGGGCAGAACGTAAATTGAACTAAAGAGACTTAATTAGGTCAAACTTGTCTCTGTGATAATCGGTTTATGTGGGTTCACTCGCCGTCAAAGCGGGACAACATCCTCCTACAGCTTGATTTTGTTTTCCTCCCTGCATTCACTACACTTACACATTTCTGTCGTTTTTTGGGGGGTAAAAGTCTGCACCGGACAGTGTTAGGAATATAATACATTTTAGGTTAAGGCATAAACATGGGTTGTTTTACTTTCATGTACCTACATGGATTAAAAAAAACTGTTTGTGTGTGTGTGTGTACCTGCACTGATGTGACTGGTCTTCCCCAGCACACCAAAGAAAACAGGAACGTTTCCCAGACACCTTTATACTCAGCAAGTCTCCGTCTCATCTCTCTGATTTCACTCTCCTCTTGGGGTCTGGAGTTAAATTGCCCGGTGTGTTTGATCACACAAACACCGCTGGCTCCTGATTCACAGGCACTCTACTGGGCTTACATTAGTTCTGTTTAGAGCATCTGTCAAATAGGCTCAGCATGTCATCTCACAGTAAACCAGAAAGCCATGCAAACACCTGACAATGCTAGCACCTGACAATGCTAGCACCTGACAAGCTAGCACCTGACAAGGCTAGCACATGACAAGGCTAGCACATGACAAGGCTAGCACATGACAAGGCTAGCACATGACAAGGCTAGCACATGACAAGGCTAGCACATGACAAGGCTAGCACATGACAAGGCTAGCACATGACAAGGCTACAGGGCTCTCAAGTGTCACGCAATGAGCGTGACAGTCACTCATTTCAGTGTTTTGTCACGCACTCCCGCCACACATTGTATTTCTCACGCGGAAAAAATATCTATAATATATTTAATTTGCCGCAGCGCCCAACATTTCTCTGGCCGCGCAGCTCTCATTATGGAACCGGCACTAATCAAGCGCGTCTCCCCTGGAGTTCTTCAGTCTAGCCCTACAGTCAATGGTCTAGCCTGCCACTTCTCAGCCAATCAAAATAAAAGAAACGGGCTACACAATAGCCAATCAGAAAATAGCACAATTGTATCTGGGTAAGTTTTAACGCAACAACGAATGAAAAAGAAGCATCTCCGGGAATTGTTCACGTGATTCTGGTGCAATCTTTCGAAAGTTTTGTTCACCCACCCAGAGGAAAAACCACTGGAGCTCCGAGCATCACTTTGAGCACGTGAGTACGGTAAGTCATGATCTCCCTTTTTAATGTTACTACAAATACACCTTTTCTATGGATTGAGTTGTCTTGCTGATGAAGGATAATAGATACAATACATTGTAAAAACTATATCAGTCACAATATATTCACCCCTATGTCATCCGGTAGAACATAAGAGCATCAGAAACAGCACTAGTAGATTCAGAGACAGCTTCTATCCTGGATGCTGAACTCTACTCAACCATCTCACTCTCCTAAATGCCACACTTGTCACTTTTTAGAATTAATCCTTCACCTAAAATTCATCTTTTTTTATTTTACCTCGACTATTTATGTACTTTATATTTAAAAAAATCTATAAAGTTGAGATTACTTTGAGCACAACAAATTACCATGACTGATAAATATTATTTAATATGATTGTATGACAATAAACTTGAAACATGAAACTGGTATAACCCAGAGAAATACTATAAGATGCCTTTATTTGACTAACTTTCTATATGTCTTCTGTCACACTGTCAGGAGAAAAATTCAATGTGGGTTTCACCACCAGAGCTACACTCAACAGGCTCCTTGAGGCTAGAGAGGTCACACCACAGAAGGCTCAACAATTCCAGCAGGCAGCACTGGCCTTCTTGGTCAAAGCTGTGGAGTATGCCATGGAGAAACTCCCATTGAAAGATTCTCTCCTGAAGCATGCACGATTTGTTGATGTGCAGCTGAGAGCTGAGTGTGGGGTTGAAGATGCCCTATACTTTGTATACAGGCAAGGGTTTTCACATTCGGATTATATATTTTTAAGTTTAATGATCATGATCACAAAACAAATCTGTCTGTCACTGTATTCGAATCAGTCTTGTACACATGTGGTCTTTTTAAGATTTCAGGAACTCCTTCCTTTTCATGACCCTAAGGAACAAGACCAAGTAAGTGAGGAGTTTATGGAGTACCAACTCATGGACATTGCCATGCCTCAGGTCCCAACACTCTTTGACGTTAAGGAGTTTTGGGGAAGAATGTCCTCAACAAAGAACAAGGTAAGAAATATTTTGCACACAACATGACTTGCTCAATATTAATTATGCCCCTGGTTCCTTTTTTTAAAGGTGACTGGGTTGAACTGATGCCGAGAGGGTATTCTCCATGGTCGGTTTGAACAAAACCTCAACTCGAAACAGCTTATCTATGGATGGGACATCATGAAAATGGCTGGGCTTGAGCCGAACTGCTTCAAATGGGAGCCAACACCACACATGATAAAGGAGTCCAAAAAGGCAACAAACATCTACAATAAACAACACCAGTCATAATCTTGCACGCGCACGCACACACACACAGAAATTGAATAAATACTTTGTATTTGGGTGAACTGTCAGTGCCATGTGTCAAATATTTTCTTCTGCAAGTCTGAGCAATTATTAACAACAAAAACACAAATAATAATATCATTTATGAAACACACCCATTCCCTCGAGGGCGGCGGGCGGGGAGCGATATGTCACTCTTGCCTGTCTTCAAAACTTGAGAGCCCTGAGGCTAGCACATGACAAGGCTAGCACATGACAAGGCTAGCACATGACAAGGCTAGCACATGACAAGGCTAGCACATGACAAGGCTAGCACATGACAAGGCTAGCACATGACAAGGCTAGCACATGACAAGGCTAGCACATGACAAGGCTAGCACATGACAAGGCTAGCACATGACAAGGCTGACACTGCTGAGGGCACAGTTTACATTATCTGGTTGTCCTTAACACTCTTTTGCGGCTGTTTCTGTTGTTTTATCTATATGGAAATTAGCAATTTGGCAGACATATTGTCATGTCATTTGGCATTATCACACACCACGTTATCAAGACAATCATCTATTTCTATACAGTTACACACTAGCCTCGTCTTTTTTTCATTTTATTCTGCACAGTGTTCAAAACAAGTACACGCATAGCATTACATTCTACTTACATTCTTTCACACTACATGATTATGTGCTTTCATGGACTTTCTAAATAAATGTGATGTTTTTTTACCTATGGTGTAGCTTTTTTTTAATTCAAGGAAGCATTTACAGATGGGATGAATGCAAATGCAAACACAAAATGTGTTATCGACACAAATACAAAAAAAACTGTTGAAAGTACAAAGTGTGTATATCATTTGTTCTTTCGGTATTCAATTGAGAAACCAAAAAAACAATTAGTTATTTCGTTGTACAATTGAGAAACCAAAAACATTTAGTTATTTCGTATTTCGGAAACGAGCCAAACATGGAGTCAATTGTTATTGGCACTAGTTGAGTCCTCCACGTTGATACTCTTGCCGTGCACCTCATAATAAGGTTAGATTGGATTCAACGTTATTGTCATTGGAAAATACAAGTACAGTACAACAAAATGCAGTTTGCATCCAACCAAAAGTGCAATAGCCCACGTTTTGAGATTTAGTTTTTTGTTTCTCAATTGAATAACGAAAGGATTTATAGTTTTTGGTTTCTCAATCAAATAACAGAAGAAGGAATGATATATTGGTTGTAAAAGCAAATCTTTAGGTCTATATCAAAAATGCTAAAATAATACGATATCGTTTGTCCCAAATTCTAGGCTTAGACGTACCTTGTTTTCCAGTTTTATGTTGGCACATTTCTACTAATACAGCAGATAAAGTTGTGGCTAGCAGGTGTTACTGCCGCTAAGAAACTGCTAAGCTAAAAATGGAAACCTCCACACACTTTATCATGGCTTTTGTTCATAGTGTACATCTATAATTTATAGGTGTTACTCTTTCATTTTGCTGTTCTTTATGCTAGAATGATCCAGCGTGACACTGATTAAACGTAAGGAGCCCCTGTCGCTTTATTAATTAGTTTGCTGAATAATTATTGTTCTGAGGTGGTATAATGCAATAATTACTATGTGTGAATTGAGTGAGTATACAATAAAAACAATTATTCTAACCAATCGGCATGAATCTGTAGACCTGACATGAATGGACTCCAGAATGAGCTTGTGCGTCTAGGTTATCAGTGTGAATAAAACAACAGATGAGTAATCTATCCAACTCTGTCACAGTGTATGACCTGGTTCATATCATATACAGCAAAGGCAGAGATCTGAGCAGCGAGTCTGTTTTAAAAAAATACAACAAAAGTATGTAATCAGGGACTATTTCTGAGAGTCACTTCAACATAAGATCTCAACATAAGAGCTCGACCCTGCATCCTCTGCTTCTTCGGCTTCTCTCTCTTCTCTGCTCTCTCTATTCTAATCGTCTCATCTCTCTCCTTCTCCCCCGACCTCTCTCTCCTTCTCCCCCGGCCTCTCTCTCCTTCTCCCGGGCCTCTCTCTCCTTCTCCCCGGGCCTCTCTCTCCTTCTCCCGGGCCTCTCTCTCCTTCTCCCCGGGCCTCTCTCTCCTTCTCCCCGGGCCTCTCTCTCCTTCTCCCCGGGCCTCTCTCTCCTTCTCCCCGGGCCTCTCTCCCCTTCTCCCCCGGCCTCTCTCTCCTTCTCCCCCGGCCTCTCTCTTCTTCTCCCCGGGCCTCTCTCTTCTTCTCCCCCGGGCCTCTCTCTCCTTCTCCCCCGGCCTCTCTCTCCTTCTCCCCGGCCTCTCTCTCCTTCTCCCCCGGCCTCTCTCTTCTTCTCTCCCGGCCTCTCTCTTCTTCTCCCGGCCTCTCTCTTCTTCTCCCCCGCCCTCTCTCTCCTTCTCCCCCGGCCTCTCTCTTCCTCTCCCCCGGCCTCTCTCTCCTTCTCCCCCGGCCTCTCTCTCCTTCTCCCCCGGCCTCTCTCTCCTTCTCCCCCGGCCTCTCTCCTTCTCCCCCGGCCTCTCTCTCCTTCTCCCTCGACCTCTCTCTCCTTCTCCCTCGACCTCTCTCTCATTCTCCACTGGCCTCTCTTCTTCACCATCGCCTCTCTCTATCCCTTTCTTACTACTCTGATGCCCTCCTGGTCATGACCAGCAGACAAACAGGATGGAGCTCTGGACAGCCAGGAATCTTGACTCTTTTAACCTCCATCCCCCCTGCCCTGCCAGACCTCCCTGCAACACCTCCATAGTCTCCAGGCCTGCCGACCAACACCAGTGACAGCCTGTTTTAGCTGGACCTCTACACGGTGCACTGACATCAGAACAGCTGGAGAAAGCCTGGCATTCTGATCCCAGGTCATTGTCCAGGAAACACGCAGAGACTCCATATTACCCATCAGTCTATTCAGTCTCCAGTGACAATTAACCGAAGACCAACAGAGCTCATCTTCACTCCAGAACATTCAATCCTAGGGAGCATCTATACAGAGGCAGAGAACCATGCAAATGACATTATAGATCTGCTGGAGAGATCAATTTCCAAGGAGGCCACAATAAAACCCCTGCCTGGACCCTCCAACTCTTGGCTTCCTCTTTAATTACCAACTTGTATTGTGTCCTAATAGGAAAGCAGCTTTGCTCTTAAGGAGGGAAGGCGGAGAGAATGGGGGATAATAGAAAAAACAGCCTCCTCTTGGAACACAGGTCTGCGGGGGAGAAAATGAAGAAAAGTGAAAAACAACCAGGTTTGAAAGCCAGAGAGGAGATCGGGAATCAATGGCCCAGGACAGGCAATGAGATGGAAACTAACAAGAGAGTCAACACCTTGATATAAACACAGAGTTTAACCTGGACCGGAGCTGCTGTCAGGAATCCCAGGACACTGCCCCAATCTGCTTTTAAATATAGGTAGGGTTAACGTTGTTAGTCCGAAAGAGATTTGCTTATTACAGTGAACACGTACAATCGGGGCTGATACGAGGCCCACGTAAAGGCATATGGCTCTGAGATCAAACCTGCAAACTAAGTTCAGACATCAGTCATCAACAGTGAAACAAATGCGGGCAAACTGCTCTAATGTTCAATGTGAAATAAATCATCATTTTATATTTACATTTCTCTGTAAGACCCAATTGGGACAACCATGTGTGAATTCAACGGGCCATACAAGGGCCAGGTGGGGCCCCAGGTACAGGACAACATTCCTGATTTTCCCCAATGAATTCGGCCTTGCTGGTACCTCCCAAATATGCTTTACGGGATCTAAATAAGTAATACTGCCAATTTCAATTGGAACGTGATCCATTCCAGCAACTGGCAAACCATTCCAGGCATTGACTCTCTGGGCAAGTAGTCCTGGTCCACATCAACCAGAACTCATAGAACCGTGCGGATGGGAGACAGTAATTCATCTAGACTATTACGTGAAAAACCCGATGGGGCCAGAGTGACGTCAGTTCAATAAAACAGTGCCACAAAACATACCTTGCGTCATCAAAGAGACGAAAACATTTCGAAAGTAGCAGCAACAGAAGGGAGCTGGTGAGGCGTGCGTTGGGTGAGAGAATAGTGTGGCGTTGTCACCGAGAAACGAGATGAGGAGAGAAGACGCACTGAGCTGCAGCAGAAGCTTTGATCCCTTCTGCTAGACGTGTTTAGATGGCGTTAATGAGAGCCACAGGTGTCTAATACAGGTGAACGTCTTCATCGCTTCCTTGACAGTGACAGGTGCAGTTCACATTTCACCCGGGACGACACTCTGACTTGCTCACACCTTCCGAGACCCACTTGGTAGTCATCTGGATGAAGCCAACGGCCTCCGTGATTGAATGACACTAGGAAGAGAGCAATGCTAACCGGGAGCACTCCGGTGGCATGGTAAGATATCTGAAATCTCTACCCAGCTGATAAGCCCCACAGTGGAAATGCTTGGTTTACGAAACAATCCAAAAGTCAAGTGCGATTCTATCCGAGAAACAAACGACCTGCTGCACCTTAACTTCATTCTGACCAAGATCGGCGCTGGAATGTCAGACAAAGGGCGGGATCCCTTTTCAGTGTGCTTTTGTCAGCGCTTGACAATATCAATGGGGTGACCGTGTTTTCTGGAGTGTACTCCCAATTTCGTATCTCAATTCGTACGGTAAAGAAGTAAAGGTTAAACATCGTAAGGGTTTTTTACGCAGATTAGGGTTTAAGTTGAGGGGAGGAAAAAGCACTAGCTCTGTGGAAATTACACTCACAGCTCGTATGCGTCAGCATTATTTACAGGCCCCACCTTCAACACCCAGACAACCAATCAGAAACAATGGCCTGCAGAACAAGATCGATGATGAGAAAAACAGCCACCTGCATTCAGCACCTGTAATTAAACTGAACCACTACGCTTTGACACCCACCGAGACCAGGCAAGGTGAGGAAGGCGGGGCAGGTAGGCAGGCGGGGCGAGGCAGGCGGGCGAGGCAGGCGGGGCGAGACAGGCGGGGCAAGATGAGGCAGGCGGGGCAAGATGAGGCAGGCGGGGCAAGATGAGGCAGGCGGGGCGAGATGAGGAAGGAGGGGCGAGGCAGGCGGGGCGAGATGAGGCAGGCGGGGCGAGATGAGGCAGGCGGGGCGAGATGAGGAAGGCGGGGCGAGATGAGGAAGGCGGGGCGAGATGAGGAAGGCGGGGCGAGGCGGGGCGAGGCGAGGCAGGCGGGGCGATGTATTAAAGCACACTCCACACATTCATTGTCGCTAACGCTGAATAATGCCACTGTCGAGACTGTAAACCAACCTGGTCTAAGCCTTTTGAGGCATGCAAGGGAAACTCTGTAACCGATGCCTGCCTGTTTGTCATGTGAATTGTTTACACATCCACCGTCGGTCCCCACCGTGTGTGTGTGTGTGTGTGTGTGTGTGTGTGTGTGTGTGTGTGTGTGTGTCAGCGTAAGGTAAGACCCTCGTCTGTTGTTCCATAATGCATGGCTCCTAAGAGCAGCAGGAGTAAGTGGTCCTGGCAGTCTGCCCTGGCCTGTACTCCCATGTCATCATGCATCTTTAACACACAGTGATTCGACTGAGCAATCTACAGATAGGACCAACCACGCAATAGGTTGTCTACACACACACACACAGACACACAGACACACACACAGACACACAGACACACACACAGACACACACACAGACACACACAGACCTTTCATTTCATTTTCCAGTAGAGACAAACCCGTGAGAACAGAAAGCATGCTGTACTAACAGCCTGTGAAATGCTCCTAAAGAAACGGGAATTAGGAGTATAAAACCATCTATTTCCTTTACAGGCTGACTGATCCTGCAAGTCGGGGGGACTTCTGACGAGATCCAGAGACTAAAACCCAGTACAACATCTCACACACACCAAGATAATCTGGCTCAGAGAGAGAGAGAGAGAGAGAGTCCGAAAGAGAGACAGTGAGAGAGAAAAAGAGAGAAAGTCCAATACTAACAGCATTAAACTCTTGTGAAACCTCCAGCCTCCAGCCCACCCATCTTTCTCTGCTCCCCAGAGTGATGGCGTGAGGGAGGGAACATCCCAGTCAGAATGAATGAACCATCAGTGCCGTTCCTCCATGAGGCACTGTGTTACATCGGGTCATCACCACAGTCGGTTAGCTGCGATCAGCATCAGTACCCGTCTGGTCCCTTCAAAGTAAAAGTCTACCCGGTTGGGGTCACGTACACGTGTGTGTGGTTTCACCTTCACAGATAGATTTGAGACCTTCTCCCCACCTCCCTCAAGTGTTCAGTACCTCCACACATGTGACTCCATACCTTCCCATCGTTCAGACGGACACATCATTAGACTGCGTGCTCCTCTGCCCTTATAACCCTTCATCAGCCACGCAAGTAATAAACAACCGATGACCGTATACGGGGAACAGGAATGAGACGGAAAACAAAAAAAAAACAAAGGAGGAGAAACGGAGGTGGGAGAGAGGAGCCGGACTGGGGGGGAACGAGAAGCGACGAGAGGAAAGAGCTGCAGAGGAAAAGAGAGGTGGAAGAAGGAGAAAGGAGGAAAAGTAACGCCAACAAGCACTTTTTGTTTGATCCGATCCCCACGATCCGGCGCCTCCTTTAATCCTCCCACCTTCAGACCGCTCACTGGAGGGGGCACAGTGCCCATTTATTCATCATCTACGAGTAAACACACACACACACACACACACACCCCCTTGTCTCCTTCCTTTGTAATCTCTGGGTCCGGGTATTACTCTGCCATTAGTCTAGAAGGGGATCTGATGCCTTCCCATTGTCGCGTCTCTCGTTAGCGATCGTTAGTGTGTATATTGCATAGGGGCACGCCCCCGCTGTGGCGCTCATTAGTTGCCTAGCGATGGCAGCAGCTCGCCACGACAGAGGGACCGAGACGCGGGAGGGGAGAGGGGGACGGCGGCCGCTAATTGTATGCAAGGGAAAACGTAGCATGTGCTATTAATGAGATCGTTGTGGCGAAACAGCTAAAGGTCAGGGGGAGGGGATAGATGCCGAAGGAACGCCGGCGACCTCTGAACTTGTGAACCTCACACAGCATAGTAAACAGTGTTGAATACTCATAACAGGCCGCCAGTTGAGGCGCGCTCGTCTCTGCATGGCAATGTTTGCGTCGTTAAGTCTGGTTCACACAGCACAGGAATATGTTACCAGGCTTCATCAAGGAAATGAACCAAATGCACTCAACGAATAATTGACACCACAAACAACACAGCGAGGATCACGAGACACCAGGAAGCGCCCCTGTGAGACCACAGTGGATTCAAACGGAGTAGAATACCGCTTGGTGCAGTTGTTCTCCCTTAGAGAATAGCAGCGGAGCTCATGTACTTGAACATAAAAACACACAGCACTCTCCAGTTGTTGTTTTTATATTCCAGTGAGCAAACTGAAAAAAGACATATGCCCATATAAAAGGAGAAATGCGGATGAAAGACGAGGGACTCAACAGACATGCCTTCTTCGTGCTGTAACATGACCACCATCTTATCTGATTGTGCTGTAACATGACCACCATCTGATCTGACTGTGCTGAAACATGACCACCATCTTATCTGATTGTGCTGAAACATGACCACCATATGATCTGACTGTGTGCTGAAACATGACCACCATGTGATCTGACTGTGTGCTGAAACATGACCACCATCTGATCTGACTGTGTGCTGAAAAAGGTCCACCATCTGATCTGACTGTGTGCTGAAACATGACCACCATCTAATCTGACTGTTCTGAAACATGACCACCATCTAATCTGACTGTGTGCTGAAACATGACCACCATGTGATCTGACCAAGTTCTGAAACAAGACCACCATCTAGTGTGGACCGAACGACCAGAGGAAGGCGTACGAGACTCACCGATGTACTCGAATACATAGACGACGAAGAACGGCGTGACCAGGTCGTTGATGCCCTGGACGTAACCGCTGGCCGGGTGGCGGATGGCCCAGATGAACAGGATCCGTTCAAAGATCTGAAGGACAAACGGGGGACGCAGTCAGATTTTAAATGCAGTAAAGTTCATGTAGAGACACATCACAGCTACATCTAGAGTTAGTTTACACAGGCTATCAACATCTGGAGTAGCATCA
This sequence comes from Dallia pectoralis, assembly GCA_029465975.1. Classification (NCBI taxonomy): domain Eukaryota; kingdom Metazoa; phylum Chordata; class Actinopteri; order Esociformes; family Umbridae; genus Dallia; species Dallia pectoralis. The sequence goes on from CM055736.1 coordinate 9,628,509, forward strand.
AGTAACAGAGACTCTTTCAAGGTGGTCATCAATCGGCCCGTACAATGTTGATAGAGGAAATCGCATGCAAATGAGGAATAACTCCTCCAATTAGAGGAGTGAAGCCTTAAATTAAGTTCTGATTTATATATGCACAGGTTTGTTTTTACACATGAGAGCTGTGGGACCCACTGGTCACCAATCAATCAAAAGAAACAAGGTGACAGTTTGAATGCAGGTTTGAATCACATAGATGAAGGCCGCGCGGCGTTGGTTGAAGAGAAGAAAACATTTACAGAGGGGATAGGTCATGTACGTGTGGGTGAGCTGTACATGGGAGGGGAGAGTGTGTTCAAGAATGTTCTAGAATGTTCTATTAATGTTCTCCCAACTGAAGACCGCATAACAACTCAACGTCAATCTCCAATCAGCGCTTTCTCGTCCGGTGTCCCAGCCACCGCTGAGCACGACTAACTTCTCCCAGTCCTACATTTGTTCACGCTATCTTTTCCAATCTTTTCCTGTGAGGCAAACTCTTCCGTCTTGCTTTGCTGGCTGTGTACGAGTGGTGTATCGCTGCTGTCAGCCATGCTAAATCGAACCAGGTTTGAAGTTCAGTCACACAAAGAGGTTGAGTCGTGGAGAAAGTCAGTCCTGGAGCGTGTCCCAAATAGCTATCAATTGCCTGTGTTTAGTGCACTATATCTGAACGGAAAGCTATCGGCCCCAATCCAAAAAAGGGCACTATCCAGGGACTAGGGTGCCAATCAGGGAACTCGGATTGGATTTTCATTCTCTTTCTCTTCCTTCAAGTCGAGCCACTGAGCCGCTGCGTCTGCCTCTTGACGTGGAGCATACAGAATGCTTTTTCAGAAGGCTTTTCTGTCATCTTCCAGATAAACTCATTTCTCAAATTGTGATCAGTCTGGCCGTCCGTAATAACATGCCGGCTAGCCTGCCTGGGGTGCCGGAATCTCTGTGCGAGGCTGGCGCCGCAGTGATGTGAGGAGTTTGGCGACATCCCTTTTAAAAAGTGGTTAGTGTGGACTTCTCCAATGCTGTCCTTCCCCCAAGCTTTCATCATCAAAGTCACATCTATCAATGCGGGGTAGAGAGGGGGGAGTGGGAGGAGGACGGGGTGGAAGAGGACAGGGGCGGGCTTGTGTAAGTTTCTCCTTCAAAAACTCCGCCCTCTGCTTCACCCAGCCCTCCGCCTCTCACCATCGTCTCCTCATCTCTCACTTCCCTCAGTCTCCTCCCCTCTCCCCTTCCACCACATCTCTACTCATCCACGCAGTCATTCTCCTCTCATCAGTATTGCCCTTCTCCTCAGCCCTCCCTCCTCTAAACACACACGCACACGCGCGTCCTCTTCAACCACCGCCGCCTCCAGCTAGAATTCATGGCTAAAGGGACTACAGACTCCTTCAGAAGCCCATCAGAGGGTGGAAATTAGACAGTAAACCAGGTGGATGAAATCAATGGCCCGAGAGAGAGAAAGAGAGAGGGTGAGATAGATAGAAACAAAACCAGAACTGAAAGGGAAAGAGAATTAGAGCGAAAGATATAGTGATTCAGAGACAGACAGAGAAAGAAAGACAGTGGCCAAGAGCTAAGACAGTATCTATCCATTTGCTTTGCCGACAAACTTTCTGATCCCAGAAAGCATCTACTGAATGTTAAATGGATTACCTGTCAAGTATTTTTATTTGCAGTAATGTCTATGTGTTAAATGCTTATAGTGTCCTAATGTAAACTGCCATTTACTTCCCTGCTGGACCGGAGAATGATAATGTGGCATCATTGCTTTACCCAGACCACAGCGGAGCAGAGTGACAGATGAGTCATGTTGATCTCATGTTGTCAACGTCATATCCGTCGCCTGTGATCCAACACGACTGACAGACGTTGCCCACGGCGACGACCTCTCAAGGTCAAAAACAACGCTTTATCATCTTCTAACGTGACCGGAGCCACTGGAAGCCGCCACTGGAAGCTGCCAGTGGCTAACCAGGAGAGCACCATGGCCCACCACTGAAGGACAGACGTAACATCTACACGCTACATGTTCAACACATATGCATGTGGTAGTGAAACCATGAATAACCATCACGCAGAAGATTGAAAACAGCACATCAGTTATTCAAAAGCTAATGTCACAATGCAAGAAAATCCATAACCTGACAAAAATCGCCGTTCAGGGCCAGAAGACAAATACTGTTACGTTTTCCGCCTATTTTTCTCCAATATATTTTATGTGAATAAAAATTATTTAGATAGACAAAAGCTAGACTCAAATTGAACGGTTCGGCACGGGCAACAATCTATTGGCCAATGTTAATGAATTATAGCCGCTAACTTGATGGGAAAGCACCACAGGACCTCACTGATGATGTGTGAACAGCATGTCGACAGACAAAGTGGTCCACAGAGGCTGGGTTCACGTCCAGCGCAGGATGTCCGTCGGGGAGGAACCTTTCCCCGCTTGGTGTGTTCGCCAGATGCCATGTCGGAGCCAATGTGCCATCAAAACAACCACACGGTCCTTTGCACCGTCATTCAGAGTCTCGGGGGTGTGTCGTGTTCACCGGCAGGTGCCGTGAGAATCATAAGTAATACACAGGGCTTTTAGACAGCTCTGCAAACGCATGCTCCGCCATAACAAGGCACTTTGAGCCGGAAAATTAAAAATATAGCACATTAAATTATCGCTGAATATTTCAATGCAGGCCTGTGGCCGGCGCCGAGAGAAAGGGAAGAGAAAGCAGGAAGGGAGAGATGAGAAAATTAGGAAGCAAATGAGTGAGAAAAAAAGTAGGAAGTGGGGTGGAACAGAGCGAGAGAGAGAGCGAAGGATATACAAGTTTGGGGACAGAGAGGGGAGAGAGGCCAGATAAAGTAAGAAAAAAGGAGAAGAAAATAGTAAAGAGGAGGAGAGTGGGAATTATAAAGAGAGAAAGAGGGTTTTATTGAGGGTAGTGGGAGGACGATTTGATATTGCAAATCAAGAAAAGGTGTAGCTAAAGAGATGGAAGAACTGAGTAAAAATGGTAAAACAAGTGCAATCACAGTCCTTCACCCTCCAACCTCTTTAGGCTGCTCAGTAATTCATTTATTCATTATTAATGCATGCAACGCATTCATCTGCACAGAGACCCAGAGCAAGGGCCCCGAGATGTCCTAAATGCCCCATCAGGAGAGAGCCAAAGGGGCTATAGAAGACTGATTGAGGACTGTGGATGGGGAGTTAGTGCTGCTGCTGGGCAATTTGTGTTTTTGAGGTTGTTTCATTTATGGAAAGCTTTTTTTTGCATTTGATTTTTGAAAATGGTTGAGTTCCCTGGTGAATGTGACTTCGGTTTTGCACACACACTTTAAATTGCAGAAATCCCATCAGATGCTGAGACGGTTGATTATTTAAAATTTTGCTTCCTTGGACAACCGTATCTCTTTACCGATCACCTGTCTCACCTCCGTCAGCCATCTCCTGTCTTACCTCTGTCAGCAATCTACTGTCTCTCCTATCTGACCATATCTGTCTTCACTACGCCATCTCTAACTCTGACGCCACAAACTAAATATGACCAGTGATGAACAATACCCAGAGTCAAGAGTTTTTTTTTTTTACCTAAAATCTTTATAGTTCAATTCAAAGTATGCTGTGACGACTTTCAAGTGAAACACTCTGTTGTTGTGTAATTGTAGTGTATAAGCTCCTCCTCTTCCTGTTTCAAATATATATTCATACAAGAGTCCAACAGGTACTCATACCAGAATGCAACAGATACTCATACCGGAATTCAACAGGTACTCATACCAGAATTCAACAGGTACTCATACCGGAGTCTTTATGACACCAGATGTATTGATTCCATATTCTGTGGAAGTGTGCGTGTATATGTGTGTGTGTGTGTGTGTGTGTGCACATGCACGTGGAACAGTGAAAGCATGCACAATAAGACTAAAGGAGAAGTCAGAGGTCTTGGTGAGAATCTGCCTGAGCAGTCAGAGTCAGTGCAAAGGTCTCACCTCTTGGACAGAAGCTTGTTGAAAGAGAGGAATAAGGGGATTAGTTCTCGGTATGTCAATGTGAATCTGCAGAGACAAAAGAAAAAACACAAAGAGCAGAGCAGCCAAGGTTAACACAGAACTGGAAGATGGGTGAGGCTGGTTAGTGGGTCGACTGGAATGAGGTCCAGGCCATGTACTGACAAGCAGAGAACTGGATGTCTGAACTGGGTGGAGGGGTAATGTGGCTCACCAGCATGCACCAGGACTAATTCCTATAGAACCACTGTGTGCCAGTACAGAGCAAACACACACACACACACACACACACACACAGAGAGAGAGACACACACACACACACACACAGAGAGAGACACACACACACACACAGAGAGAGACACACACACACACACAGAGAGAGAGACACACACACACACACAGAGAGAGAGACACACACACACACACACAGAGAGAGAGACACACACACACACACAGAGAGACACACACACACACACAGAGAGAGAGACACACACACACACACAGAGAGAGAGACACACACACACACACAGAGAGAGAGACACACACACACAGAGAGAGACACACACACACAGAGAGAGACACACACACACACACACACACACACACACACACACACACACACACACACACACACACACACACACACACACACACACACACACACACACACACACACACACACACACACACACACACACACACACACACACACACACACACACACACACACACACACACACACACACACACACACACACAGCAGCTAATTTTATTATATTTGTGATTTGTAATGAGCTACTACACTATATGTGTAAAGACTTCTGTGATTTGTAATGGGCTACTACACTATATATGTGAAGACTTCTGTGATTTGTAATGGGCTACTAACACTATACATGTGAAGACTTCTGTGATTTGTAATGAGCTACTACACTATATATGTGAAGACTTCTGTGATTTGTAATGGGCTACTACACTATATGTGTGAAGACTTCTGTGATTTGTAATGGGCTACTACACTATATATGTGAAGACTTCTGTGATTTGTAATGGGCTACTACACTATATATGTGAAGACTTCTGTGATTTGTAATGAGCTACTACACTATATGTGTGAAGACTTCTGTGATTTGTAATGGGCTACTACACTATATGTGTGAAGACTTCTGTGATTTGTAATGGGCTACTACACTATATATGTGAAGACTTCTGTGATTTGTAATGGGCTACTACACTATATGTGTGAAGACTTCTGCTTCTCACATGTTTGGTAACACACACACACACACCTCTGTATAGCCTGAGAATAGCCGTGTGAAACCATTTCACCACCACCCCCCAGTTCAGAATGTGGCGCCTGCAGGCAGACGGACAAACAATGACCAAGGGGCTGACTGACAGAAGAGGCGGACCGGAGAGGAGGTGCTGTCAGGCAGACAGGTGAGAGTCTGCAGCCTCTGTAACCATCCTTACCTCTGTGACCTTAGGCTGCATCACTAGAAACTCAGGACTCATCCGGGGAATGTCTATACAAATCTGAAGGTGTGGAGAAAACAGTTCAAACACACACACACAAATCCGGGAAAATAAATTAGAGTTAGAGCACTCATTTAAGGACACTTCCACAGTGAGGTTGATCCAAAAGCCTGTTTCCCAGCCGTGGATAACGAGAAGACAACGTGTTGTTTCCTAAACATTATAGGTGTACACAGAACATGACATTAACAATTACAGTGTAGAGTTCTCAGGCTGAAACCCTGTGACATTTGAAGCCACTGGATCATCCATTGAGATTGAAACATGTCAACTCCCGAAATACTTCTGTAGAAGAGTGCAACTGTTTAAAAGTCACCTCCTGAGAGGGCGTGGGAGGAAGAGAAAGATAGACAGATGGACGAAGAGACAAAAAGATGCGGTAGAAAGTGAGGTATTCAGTTAAAAGATAGAAGAGAGAGCGGTGGGGAAATGGCAGACATGGGGAAACTACACTGGAAGGAGACTGTCAGGACAGACGGCTTGGCCTGTCAATGTCTGGGAGTTTAGCAGTGGCTCAGGACCAGACAGGGATCCTGTGATCAGACGGAGAACATCCTCTTCCAGTCAACACAGAAGTGAACTGAGAGAACCAACCTCCTGACCCCCCACGTCACGTCACGTTCCACTCAGTTTGCTGGAGGCCCAGAACTCTAACATTTGAAAGAAAATATCTGTTATTTTTGGCATGGAGACACTGCAACATAGTGTGTGTGTGTGTGTGTGTGTGTGTAAGAGCGCCAGCAGGAGTCATATCCCTGACAAACAGAGAAGAGAGCAAGTGGGACAGAGAGAGATAGAGACAAACAGCAATCCTTGTCCAGCCGTTCGTGGTAGCCCTGCTGTGTGAGGAAAGCAGCATGAAAAATACACTTATCACCAAATAACCTGATCTGTAATCCAGACTGCTGGCTCGATCCGCCTGTCCTCACACACGCGCACACGCACACACAAACATACACACACACAATGTTGAGGGAAAAGCTGCAGCTTTAACTAACCTGTAGATGGCTAAGGAAAGAGCAGGCCACATTATCAGCATCTGCAGCTGGAATATTAACAGCTTGTCGGGACACGCCTCCAGCGTAGCAGCCAATCAACAGTGTCATTACCTGTCTGTATGTGTCCTGATGATGCTCGTCGTTACGCGAGTCGTAGTACTGCTCTATAAAGCCAAAGTATTCCTGTCTCTTTCTCCGTAGCGTGCTCTCTCTTCTCTCTGCGTTGGCCGGCAGGTAACCCTGGGAACGGGACAGAGAGAACCACGAGCATCAGGACCACACTGGCAACATCGCCCGGAACGGACTCCAACGCAGGCTTGAATCAATTAACTGGGATTAACGCCCAAGTGAGGTCAGCCAAAGGGAACCTTGTGCACAGTCAAGATAACTGTTACTCTCAACACAGGCCTGACATGCACTTTATACACACACACACACACACACTCACAGACACACATACTCAGAGACACACACACACACATACTCACACATACTCACACAGACACACACACACACGCAGACACACACACACACACTCACAGACACACACACACACACACTCACAGACACACACACACACTTACACACTCACACACACATACTCACAGACACACACACCCATTATCCACACACACACACACACTCACACACACACACACACACCCATTATCCACACACACCCATTATCCACACACACACACACCTTATACACACACACACACTTGTCACGCCGACCATGGTGTCATGACATCCGTTAGAACCGACTACACCTACGTCCCATATGGCACCTAGCCCCCTGTGTTGTGTACCGGGTTGGACCAGAGCCCGGTGGGGATTGTGATGATGTGACTAGAGTGCCATTTGGACCACATCCGTGGTCGAGCACTCGACAACCGACACACTTTCCCGAGCACAGTGAACGGGGCGAATGTATCAGCGCGCCAGGACAACTTGGAGCGGGAACTGTTCAGGTTGTTGGCGGCGTGACGAGCAGAACGTCGACCCAGATCCAATAACAGATGGACACGGTTCGCAGCAAATAGGGTCAGGACCAAACGGGAAAATAACACGAAGACAACAGAACAGCAATCGCAACGACAGAAAACGACAACACACACCTCCCTCATCTGCGGCAAGAACGCGTCTCTTTAGAAGCGCCTGCCCGAGCTAGCAACGGAGAGCCCGCTGGACTCGGCCTATAGAGACAGAGCATGAGATCGGCGTCTCATCCTTCAATACCGCGGCCCAGACAGACAGCCCTTACAACAAGATATATGTGTAGCAGTCAGCCGCCCGGAACAGGCTGTAGGGGCCATTACCATATGCCCAGGGTAATTACACAGAATTGATGATGCGCCATAAAGCGTGTGTGGGTGATGTCTAGTGTTGGTGCCATAGAGGGAAGGTCAAGTAGCTATAGACTGAAGTGTGATCTGACTGGTGACAGGTATCCAAGTGGATCGGTTGGTTCTGCCGGGTCGCGCCATGCACTGCCTCAGATGAAGGCTCACGCGGGAGACTGCAGCCTCTAACCTTTACCGGAATGAATTTAAACGTTGACACGACTTGGTCTCCTACCATTCCATTACTGACAACGGAAATATTTTGGAACATTAAATGAAGATGTCGCCTGGTGACTCTGGCTTTTATTTATCCTAATAGGACAGTAGAAATCATCTGACCAATCACTGTCCACCGGCCATTTTAATGTGTATATTTATGGTTGGACGTTGACATTTTAAAGCCGTGGAATGAGGAAGAATATAGAGCCAGTGGGAAGTGGAAATCCTATTGTCCTGTTGACAGTTTGGGAGTCTGGCAGGGGTTTCTGTGTATCGGAGTATCAAGCACAGTTTGGGTTGGACTCAAACATTGTTTATAGTTGTGGATATCGAAGAACTTTGCCGAGGGCTGGCAGTTCCGTTGGTTGGTCTCCAACTAGGGGTGTGCGATATGACGATATATAATCGTGGACTATTAAAATGTCTCCACGATTCACTTTTTCGGAAATATCGTAGAATCGCGCTCCAGTGCACGTTCTATTAGATGCAGATCTATGGCGTTTTTTCAGAGCTAACAACATGCAATGCGCGATGCGCTATATGTCAGCGTGTTAACACTAGAAGCGCCAACAGCCCATGCCCCCGGGCGTTGCAGTTAGTAAATAAAATAAATATATAATGTTGAAAAGCTACAGCCTCGTCCTTCCATGACTTTTCCTAAATACGTGCATTTTACCTTGTCCCGTTTTCAGAAACTGGACGCGTTTTGGTCTGATCTCGTTTTGGTCTGATCTATATTGGACTCGTTTTGGTCTGGTCTTTATGAAACTGGATCCGTTTTGGTCTGGTTTATATAAAACTGGATCCGTTTTGGTCTGGTTTATTTAAAACTCGACGCGTTTTGGTCTAGTCTACATGAAAATGGATGCGTTTTGGTCCGATCTATATGAAACTGGATATATGTAACCGATTAATTTGCTGCGGTCTCATGTGCACTCATAACATCACTAATGAACACTCTGCGCAGTGCAACCGGTTAGTATGCGTGTCCTGCTCAGGCAGACAAAAGCTGCGAGATATACATAGATAATAGATTGATTGGCTTGGTTGAATTTGAATGAACTAGAAAAAAGAGGTAGGCCTACGTTTATAAAGAAATATATGTTTTACTAAATAAACAGAACGAAAATATAAAACGAAATTGATTAATGTATCTACCGGGTAACAGCAGAATATACCCGACCGTGACCAATATACAAACTGTAAAATACGTGTTTCATTGTCTACAGTGCCTTAGTTACTGGACTGTAATTACTATAGGCTAATACATTTTACAAATGTAAATGATCGAATTATACACTGTAGCCTAATGTTTTTATTTCAAGAGTCTGTGTTGCAATATATACGGCCAATCATGCCCAAATCATTTGATTGCGCGTCTCTTGTGATCTAAAATGTTTTAGCATTTATTACATCAAAATAGGACATACAGTTTGATGGATTTTCATTTATTCGATCTTTAGAAATTTAAATATCATATCCTGTGCATTTTAAAATCATGGTTTTAATTTTGTATTGTATGGTTACATAAGACAATAAATAGGCTACATACTATTTTAGTAAAATGTTTTACTTCATAATTCATTTAATTCAGGATGATAACACAGTAGATCATCTGATGCTGTAGATGGATGGCAGGTTACACAGTGAATGGATGGTGAAGCTGCGGATGAGAATGGGTGCTTCTTTGCACAATTGCACTTCCATTAAATATACACGTGATTAAAATATGCTACTTTAATTTTTTTTTCCCTTTTATGTTTTGTTACCTTGTATGTCTATATTTTTTAAATGGAGATATAATTTGCTTGTATTGCGGCTCAGTAATTTGCAAAATAGTCTTAAAAAGCAACATGAAAAAGAATCGTGATAAAATCGCGAATCGTGATTTTTCCTGAAAAAATCATTGATATGATATTTTTCCCATATCGCCCACCCCTATCTCCAACTACTCTCAAATTCACGGACGGATCCATCGACAGAGCTATAAAGAACGCTCGACCGTACGTAATATCCAAATGGCCGATTTAAACGTAGAGGCTAAAAACGGTTATAGAAATTTCAAGACAACTCGATAACAAGCACATCTTTTACGGGGGATTGTGGGGGGGCTTCGAGGTCAGCATGAACAAGCGCCATATAGGGAGCTATATACCCACAGAACAATGTATGAAAGGCATAAATAATGCATTATTTAGAGGTTTTCTGGTGTCGGATTGACATACTGGATCCCTCCAGAGTCTGTATCACTGATAACTTCACATTATGCAATCTGTAAAAACACCGCCAATGTTAAACACGATAGCATTATTTATTAAGTGCAATTTCTCGAGTAGAACAAAGAGATAAATTCCGCTATCTCTCACGCATAGGGAATTCACACTCACACATTACTCAATTAGTTCCACCTTCTCCCCCGGGAGACCGTCTGGAGATTTGCGAGAGGAAAACTTCTTAATTACTACGTTTCCCTCAGATTGTTTTGTCTTAGCGAGATAGCTACAACATACAAGATATCACCTTATAATAGCTCCCAGTTCTAAACGTTAGATTTCACTTCACAAGCTTTTGTCTGAGAGAGTGAGAGGTGGCCGTTAATCAAACTACCAGTATTGTCATTCTATAAGTACCTATTTAGCTTCCAGTGGATAGCTTTGCTAAAAGGAGAAAAGAGGCATTCTTTAATATAATCAGAGACCGTTCGAAAAGCAGAGCGAAGTCAACCTCTATAGCCCCGAAGACATTACTTTGGTATATGTATTAAGAATTTATAGTAGGAACATTTTACACATTCCCTCATCTTAATGAGTCTCTGTCTATAAATAATATACTAATTTGACAAGTAATACTAGATAACAAAATTGTTCAAATAACTGAAAAAAACGATCCAGAAACTGGGTAGTCAGCAAGAGCAAACTAAGAAGAACTACACTGGCTGAAACCATCAGTATATTCATACTGGTAAGGCCTTCTTATTATATACCTTTGGCACGTGGTACAGGTTTCAGTTTCATCACGGTATAAGGCCCAGTTCAATCGAAAGGCGTAGATCTTGGTTCCTCTCTAGGTCTCTTCCTAAATTCGACATATTAGCGAGTTTTTCCTAGCCGCCGTGTCTCAACTCGTTGAGGCGTGTGCTCTGTCGGGTCCATGCTGGGTGTTCGTATTAGCACTTTGCGACAACTTTGCTGTGAAAAGGGCGTCATAAAATTAATTCGATTGATTTATATATTGATTGATCAGGGAAACATCTGTGGTAGCTGCTGGTTTTCTATTCCTCCTTTTCCACTGTCATTCTTTACCTCTTTGAAGTTAGCAATATTCAAAAAGTTTGATTAGTGTGATTGCATTTACTATTTTCTCAGCACAGCTGTGCGTTGATAAGTAAGGAGGGTATGCATGATGCCAGGGTCCTTGGTGGGTTGCCTTTTCTTGAAAACTGGGTGTTGGCTAGGACTTCCCAGGAAAGGGATTTTCATCAGCATAGAAGTGGCAAATGATCTAAGGGACTCCTAGTTGTGGCAGTTTTTTAAATTCCCATGGACATGTCTTCAATGTCTGCAGTAACTTCCCATGGACATGTCTTTAATGTCTGTAGGAAACTTCCCATGGACATGTCTTTAATGTCTGCAGTAACTTCCCATGGACATGTCTTCAATGTCTGCAGTAACTTTCCATGGACATGTCTTCAATGTCTGCAGTAACTTTCCATGGACATGTCTTCCATGTCTGCAGTAACTTCCCATGGACATGTCTTCAATGTCTGCAGTAACTTCCCATGGACATGTCTTCAATGTCTGCAATAACTTCCCATGGACATGTCTTCATAAATGAACCACTTGTCATTCCGTTCACAGGAAGCTCCAATGCCTTCTTTTGTTGTCACAATCTTAAGTTTGTTACGCAGGTTGGTGAAAAGAGTCTGAGTGAGCCTTTGTCTTGGCACTATTTAAGATTGCCGGTTCATTTTCTGTCAGGACGGTCACATGATAAGGCAGACAAACCGTAGTTACATAAATTCTAGTGAAAAATCTGAAATAAGAGGGGTCCTCCTCAAGTAAAAACCAATGACTAATCCGACCGTGAAAACCAGCTAATAGAGCTTGAGGAGGAATTGCAGGTAGAGCGGTCTTAGCCAAGAAAATAGCCGGTTTCTCAGACACAGATTAAATCAAGTGTTGGAATTCACCATTGACCTAGAATGTTTTAACCTAGCCTTGACTTAAAGTGTTTAATAAACCGTACCAAAAATCAAACAGGGGGGATTGATATGTTCCGTTAGCATTTTGTGCAACGCTTAGTCAGTGGAAATAAAAATCAATTACCGGTAGCGTCAACCCAACCAACACTTATACCATAGCATGTGTGTATATTTTGACAATAAGAGAGTAAAAGAGAAAGGAGCTGATAGCGGCCTACGTATCAATGACCAGCCCAGACACACCTGAAGACCCTCATAAGTTACTGTGAATTCTCCTTCTCAAGAAATCTTTCCAGGAGAACATAGCCTGGCATCTGACACAAAAACCAACAAGCACACACATAACTACAGTCAACAAACTATCTGTTCACCCACCGCTCTCCCTCGGAAAAACAAGCTGAAGGAATCAATTTGGGGAGTAAATGAAATCTTTATTTACCAGCGAGAAACTGACAAACAAAAATGATTTCTACTTAGGCAAGCGTTGGAGAGGGCTGCTGAAGGCTGAGCAGGGTGTGTGTCGGTGTGTAGAAGATAGTGTGAAGTCAGCAGGATGGAGGGGATTGATTGTGCATTAACACGACAGCTCTTCAAACGGTGACGGCAACCTTCTCTGCCTGAAGAGTCATCGCTTTTGTTTAAGGACAATTCCTCGCTGTTCGAATTCTCGTTGAAATGTTGGAATCAAACACACACACACACACACACACACACACAGAGACAATTAAAGAATACGAAAATCGCTGAGGAGTCCGAGGTCACTGTGTTGACGTGAGGCATGAAAAGCCATTTAAAGTGTTTCATGTCGACAGATAAACACACGACCACTGGAGGAACAGGTCAAGGAAAGGATGAAGATGTCCATGAAGTCACCCGCCAACTTGTCCCACAGACAGTTTTTCCACCTGGCTTAACGATGTTAGCCTGACTCAAAAAACATTTGACTATGGACAGAAAGAGCGGCAAAAACTCTAATGTGTGGTTGAATTGTTAATTGCCTCGAGGTTGAACAAACAAAAAGAAATTCAGATCGTCTGTTATGGCTGCGTCTCAGGGCAACATGCAGCTCGGTTTCCCTTTGTAGGGAGAAATCGTTTGCTAGCTTTACGGTACCCGACGAACGCAAGAGCCGGCATAGAAGCATTCCATCCTAGTCCTGCTTGGACGTTTTGCCACCTTGGCCACGTCAGAGATCGCAGAGGGACGTCATGGGAACCACTGTTTTTGCAATTGGCGACTTAAAACGACGCCTGTCCTTTAGCACAGTGCATAACGTTGCCTGTAATCCAAGGCTACTGGTTGGGATAGATGTGGTCTATTGGGACGATGTCACTGATGCACGTATTAAGTAAACACTCCTCTGTGTTTTTGTTCCCTAATCGCGGCGAGGCCACGGATCTAGTTAGAGAAAACCAGAGCTAAACGCCTCACAGGCTCATGTAAAACATTTGGGGCATCTTCTTAAGTTTCTCTAATGTCTCCATCCTAGGTCAACAGAGAAAAATAGTTGAAAAACTCATGCAAATATGAAATCACCGAACGTATAACCTTGACACACGCTCTCAATGTCACTCCCTAGAGAATTGAACAGCACGGATCAATGTGGGGTGATGGATTGAAGCTTCAGCCTCGGGTCTGAGAGACACACACAAGAAAGAGTTGATGCCCAGAAGGCAGAACCACACACAAAAGAACAGACAGCAATAACACACACACACACATAAATGTTGGTGTGATTGAGCAAAGCTCCAGCTCTGGGTGTGAGTCTCACCTGTCACACACAAACACCTTGATCACCTGTCTGACCTGTGTGTGAGCACATTGTGTAGGCTTATAGGTCTGCATGCAAACACCTAGGTCGCTTAGATCACCTGTCTGACCAGTGTGAGGACATAATGTAGGCCTATAGGTGTACACACAAACACCTAGATCACGTGTCTGACCTGTGTGTGAGGACATTGTGTAGGCCTACAGGTGTAGACAAAAACATCTTGATCACCTGTCTGACCTGTGTGTGAGGACATTGTGTAGGCCTACAGGTGTAGACAAAAACACCTTGATCACCTGTCTGACCTGTGTGAGGACATAATGTAGGCCTATAGGTGTACACACAAACACCTAGATCACGTGTCTGACCTGTGTGTGAGGACATTGTGTAGGACTATAGGTGTAGACAAAAACATCTTGATCACCTGTCTGACCTGTGTGTGAGGACATTGTGTAGGCCTATAGGTGTGCACAAAAACACCTTGATCACCTGTCTGACCTGTGTGTGAGGACATTGTGTAGGCCTACAGGTGTAGACAAAAACACCTTGATCACCTGTCTGACCTGTGTGTGAGGACATTGTGTAGGCAATATTATGCCTTCAGAACAACTCCAATTCTCCATGACCAGTTTTTGTTTAGACAGAGCCCTATCACAAAAGCAGCTGCGATCTACTTCAAAGTCAGTCAATTTCAATGTGGTGTTTCCATAATTATGTCTACCCTCTGTACGTGACAACGTTTTGTGGAACCTACATGGCCCAAGGGTGCCACTTTTAGAACAGTGGCCAAAAATCACCTACTGCATTTTGAAGAATGTTATAAAACTGAAGCTGTGATAAAAATGGTCTGTGTTTAATTTCTGTACCAACACACAGTAAGATTATGTTTTAGGATTATAAAGCATATGCAACAATCACAGAATTAGAGAATTCCATGAGTGCAGTTTAGATTGCATGACAGATAGGTCATTAGTTTAACGGTCTGATGGCATTTAAGTCGAGGCTTATCGCCCCCCCCCTTCAGTCCTAGTCATGATGCTTCTGAACGATCAGCGCAACGGTGGGAGCGTTAAGAAAAGGCTTCGGACTCTCGCCTGAGCGAACCCATCGGTGAGTAGCGGGGACGGGCTCTCTGTCCTCCTGAAGTCCACGATCAGATCATTTGTGTTTTTACAAAGAGGCAAGGGGTTGTTAAACCCGTCTACAACCAATCAGATGTGCCGAATGCCCTCTCTGCACCTGGATGCATTAAGCACTCGTCTGGCCTTGTGGCCACATCAATACCACACAACCAGTAAGCTGTGCTTTTACCAGCACTTAACGTTTAACTATTCTGCTCCATTAGGGGAATGTACACATTGCCACGGGCGGCGCAGACATTTTTAACACTGAAAACCCACTTAATTTACTTCCTCCGGGCGCCGAAAGCCAAGTGAGACGTTCTTAGTTTTTATCGCAGAAACGCCCCATAATCTTTCGCGGCTGAACATTTCCTTTGTGTCACATAGTCGAGACAAAGACGTATAGATACAAACCCGTAGCCGAGCGTAAAGAAATATCACCACTGAGAATGGCATAATCTTGAAAACAGAAAAAGGCTTGTTCACCGTTTTCCTCCAGCTTATAACACCCACCCATTTCCTAATTATGTTCCAGACAGTGATGTGTGATTTGTTTCGGCCGGGTTTTCGAATGCATCTGGGGGGACTCGGTGGATTGTGATTCAGCATTTAAAATGCATTCAGACTAGAAAATGTCTGCTTGTCTCTTTCAGAGGAGGAACTACACCTGGCCCTAAACAGCCCCTGGAAATGAACAAATTGAATATCCAGCGCACGGTCTGCAGCAGAGAAGGTCACAGGGGACGCGTCTAGAGTGAAGTTTTATTAAGTGGCTCCAAGTTTATGGAATAGTGCTGGTGTGTGGGGTGAAGGTAGAATACATTTTCAGAGCCACTCCTGTCTATCGCAGAAAGGCATCTCGGCAGAGAGGATTTAAAGGTCAAGGGAGTGTTCCGATATTGGGACGGCAGGTTTGGCATCTCTTTATGTTTTCTTTTCCTTTTTTGTCAAATCAAAGACATGGATCCCTCATATCTGACGCCTGTGTTGTTTAAGAATATACGAAACATTCTGCAACACCTACTGTGTTGTTTAGGAATATACTGAACATTCTGAAACACCTCCCGTGTTGTTTAGGAACATACTGAACATTCGAAACACCTCCTGTGTTGTTTAGGAACATACTGAACATTCTGAAACACCTCCTGTGTTGTTTAGGAACATACTGAACATTCTGAAACACCTCCTGTGTTGTTTAGGAACATACTGGACATTCTGAAACACCTCCCATGTTGTTTAAGAACATACTGGACATTCTAAAACACCTCCCATGTTGTTTAGGAACATACTGAACATTCTGAAACACCTCCTGTGATGTTTAGGAACATACTGAACATTCTGAAACACCTCCCGTGTTGTTTAGGAACATACTGAACATTCTGAAACACCTCCCGTGTTGTCTAGGAACATACTGAACATTCTGAAACACCTCCTGTGTTGTTTAGGAACATACTGAACACTCTGAAACACCTCCTGTGTTGTTTAGGAACATACTGAACACTCTGAAACACCTCCTGTGTTGTTTAGGAACATACTGAACATTCTGAAACACCTCCCGTGTTGTTTAGGAACATACTGGACATTCTGAAACACCTCCCATGTTGTTTAGGAACATACTGAACATTCTGAAACACCTCCTGTGATGTTTAGGAACATACTGAACATTCTGAAACACCTCCCGTGTTGTTTAGGAACATACTGAACATTCTGAAACACCTCCCGTGTTGTTTAGGAACATACTGAACATTCTGAAACACCTCCTGTGTTGTTTAGGAACATACTGAACATTCTGAAACACCTCCCATGTTGTTTAGGAACATACTGAACATTCCGAAACACCTCCTGTGTTGTTTAGGAACATACTAAACATTCTGAAACACCTCCTGTGTTGTTTAGGAACATACTGAACATACTGAAACACCTCCCGTGTTGTCTAGGAACATACTGAACATTCTGAAACACCTCCTGTGTTGTTTAGGAACATACTGAACATTCTGAAACACCTCCTGTGTTGTTTAGGAACATACTGAACATACTGAAACACCTCCCGTGTTGTCTAGGAACATACTGAACATACTGAAACACCTCCCGTGTTGTCTAGGAACATACTGAACATTCTGAAACACCTCCCGTGTTGTTTAGGAACATACTGAACATTCTGAAACACCTCCTGTGTTGTTTAGGAACATACTGAACATTCTGAAACACCTCCTGTGTTGTTTAGGAACATACTGAACATACTGAAACACCTCCTGTGTTGTTTAGGAACATACTAAACATTCTGAAACACCTCCCGTGTTGTCTAGGAACATACTGAACATTCTGAAACACCTCCCGTGTTGTTTAGGAACATACTGAACATTCTGAAACACCTCCCGTGTTGTTTAGGAACATACTGAACATTCCGAAACACCTCCCGTGTTGTTTAGGAACATACTGAACATTCTGAAACACCTCCTGTGTTGTCTAGGAACATACTGAACATGGAACTGGAATTTCCCTCTGTAATATTGTTCGCCACATTTCAGTCTGAGATTCCTATGTTTTGCAGATCAATAGTAGCCAACAAAAGGTTGTAAACTTTGCAGGGTCCTTGGTCTATCCACATGGGGTACTTGAGAAGACGCATGAGACCATCTGCTTATTCGTAGTATAAACATAAGAAAGGACTTCAGGAGCAGGCAGGGAATACAAAATTTAGTTGGGTGACACAATGAGGAAAAGTTAGGAACCACTGGTATAAATGACATCCCAAGCTTTTACCCACGTGTATTATGGCTCTGGCCCCAAGCATTAGTACGACGGAGGTTCTGTGAACCAGACTCCTCCAAGAAAAACAAATAAACTCCTCTGAGAGCGAGAATGCATTTGGACCAAGCAAGAGGAGCAGCCAGGCCAGTATAAGGGGTCAAAGTGAAGGTATTAAATGTCTTGTTGATGACAGACAAAAAGCAGTAGAACCTGATAGGGTTGTTGGATCAGGGTGATGTTGGATCAGGATATCGATACTAATATGAATCTGACTCCCATACTGTATCACTGTGCTGTCATAATCAGCAAAAGGCAAGGTGACGCTATTCAGTGAGGTCTTATATACTGGAACCACGCTGCATCAAAAGCATCACTGCCATTTACTGCTAAACGCTTTAAAGGCTGGTACGCAGAAGCAAGCGGCTAGGATTGATTGTCATCAGAAATCCATCTTCTCTCCAAAAGACAGCTTTCTCATTTCAGTCCTCAGACAGAGCTGGCGACCTCTGACACTCATTTGTCTGGCCTACAGACGGCGTTCGTACCCCCAGGCGGTTTTATGAGCCCTTGTCTTTGGGACATTAACTATACACAGCAATTACTGTAAAAGTCCCACCTCCCAAAGTAATGCTCCCCAGGCATAAGTGTTCCCCAGCCAGAAGTCACTCTCTAGTCAGGTCACTGTAAACCGCCACAATAGCTTAATGAGGAAACATTCCACCTCTTGAATACATTATCTGTGCCTGGCAATTAATTTCTAAAAGGGAGGTTAGAGAGAGAGAGAGAGGGAGGGAGAGAGAGAAAGAGAGAGAGAGAGAAAGAGGGAGTACGCAGGAGGGTAAATCAAATTACAACACAGACAAAACAAAAAAACACAAAGCGAAATGCGGTGATGTCTGGCTTTGAACCGACAGTAAGCCACGGCAAGCTATTGGACCGTGGATGCTGAGTAAGCACAGCCCTGCCATAGAGACGGGCACACACTAGAAAACTCGGGATAACGTGGGATCACGGAACCACCATAGAACATTAGGCTAATTAGAGAAAGTAATAAGCGAATTTGAGACCGCTATACTACATTTTAAAAACAACGTCTACGCCCACAAACAAATAGAAATAAGCATTAATTTTATAGACATAACTTACCGAAAGAAGCTTCCATGTGATTGGACGAACCTGGCGCGGAATTCCAGACCAGCTCAACTTCCGCAGTTCCTCTAAAAACAAAAAGATAAAGTATGCCAATGTCACACCTTCAGCCAACACAAGAATGCTGAAATAACATATAATGCCTCCAGAAAGCAAGAGACAAGACATCTAATCTAGACACGTACAGAAATTCCCTATTTCACAAGACAGCACCAACCTAATGCATTTCTCGTGTTCGCTTTAGGGAAAACATCTTAGCTGAACGACGCCACTAGGAATAGTGCCTATTTTCCCAAAATACCGAGAACGCTCACCTCCAGAGGCCACGACGCCAGGAAATCCTCTAAATCCCCTGACGTTTCCGGCCTCGCAGTGGCAGAATACAAACTGTACAACCAGAAGCCTTTCGCTGGGCCATCTATGACAGTCACAACATGAGTAGGAGCATTTAAATAGGCCTCCAGCCACAACCTCACCATGGTGGATTCTGGGACCCAGGAGCGGTCGCACGAACGCAATCTCACAGAAAGGTGCAAATTGAACCTCTAAATTGGCAGAGAGGAGCTCCCCTAAGGTGTATAATAAAATAAATAGAAATAAAATGCGCTTTAATGCTGGATCTGTCGCTACGGACGTGTTCAAATTGGCCCTATAATTCCCTATAGTGCTGTGGTCATAAGTAGTGTAGACCGGGCGATAGGGTTTTCACAGCGTGCCCACTGAATACATCAAAGCCAGCGAGGCCAGGCCAGGCTAACTCAGGCATAAAAGCCACCGTGTCTTTGAACAAAGCCTTAAGAGCGTTGCAGTGGACAGTGATTGCGTACATAATTGCACGCGTGCATCCATTTGTACACTACACAACAGGACCCTTTAGATACAGAGAAAGACCACATTCCAGCGGTCCCTCGACTCACACGAGAGCCCTCGTCTACACAAAGGACAAACAGATTGCATCGCAGTAAATACTCGCTTCCGCTATATCTGCATGGTACCAGACGCGGTTCACCTTGTCCTGACTGGAGAGCCTAATAACGAGTGTCCCAAATCGCGCCCTTCCCCCAATACGGTCGGGCCCTAAAAACGGCCAATACGAGGGTGCCATTTAGGACGCGTGGGAGCATTTTCCCGCGTCGTTCATCCATTATTCAGAAATAGCGATGCCCCCCCCTGCCCGCCTCTCTCCCAAGTTTAACACTGTTTCATTAACATTCCACTTGCCACCTCCGCTCCAAATTCCACACAAATTCAACCAGAATCTTTCCGATGTAATTGCATATTGTGCATTGTCTCTCGTGTTACAAGAGCGGGGCAAACTGATTTGAGTGTAAATTAGGTGACACCGATAGGCAAAACAGCACAACGCCACCTCGGTCTACCTCGCTCCATCTTTTGTTCTCTCCCTCGTCACCCCCCCCCCCCACACCTCATATTCCCAGATCCCAATCTCCATCGCTCTTTTCCCCTTAGATGCATCTCGGAATTAGGTCTAAACTCCCACCTTGACTCAATTTCAGAGAGCGCACGCGAGAAATTGGTATAAACAAACAGAGAAACGTTGATTAGCTACAAATTACTTTGCCCGGTTCAAAAACAAATGCAATAAAGTATACCGTTAGAGATGAACTGAAGACCCAGGGTCCACGGCTACACAGAGCCAGATCCATTCTCCTTAACCACCAACAGGCCTACTAACCATAAGGGCTTGGATATGGTGTCAATAGAACAATGTATATCCGGGGTCACGTATGATACATTAAATCACAGTCTAACAGCCTGCGTATACCAGTCCTCTGGTCAGGCCTAGTCATGTCCATGCACCTGTCATTCATTAAATCACAGTCTAACAGCCTGCGTATACCAGTCCTCTGGTCAGGCCTAGTCATGTCCATGCACCTGTCATTCATTAAATCACAGTCTAACAGCCTGCATATACCAGTCCTCTGGTCAGGCCTAGTCATGTCCATGCACCAGTCATTCCTGTTTCAGTCTGAAAAGAGCATGGGCGTGCAGCACTGGCTAAAATCGAGAGGCTACTCGAACGCGACCGGCGTCCTCGTGCTTCCAAAACGCCACAGGCGTCCAGAAAAGATTTCACACAGACACCCTGCTGTTCCGGAACTGGTAAACTGGAGATGTGTGTCCTAAATCGGGCTGTCAGGTGCCGGCGTTTCAGATTAAATCAGCCGTTTCAGATCCTGAATATGATTAAAACATTGTGTTTGGTAATTGAGCCAACAGTGGTCGCTTTCCAGGGCCTCATTACAGCCAGAGGGAAGGAGAGGGCAGAGGAAGAGGAGGATGACAGAAGACATGATATGGGGACAGATGAAGAGGAGGTGGCCGGAGGGAGAAGGAGAGCCAGAGGGAGATCCAGAAGGCTGGACGAGGAGGCAGGCTTTAATGAACTCCGAGACTTTGCAGGAGAGAGAGAAACTTAATGGGAATTGGAAAGTTATTCAAGTCATTAAACGGGGCTCCTCGGCGGTGGCTCTCCTCAGTCGTCACCTTTGAACCCTCATTTGCGCTGTCAGGCCCAGGAATTAGTCGATGAATCTTACAGGCCGGTGCTTAATTAAACTATCTGTTATATACTCCCCACCTGGCATTAATCTTACAGCTGGCGAGGGGGTAGGCACAGACGTGAACGCGTGCTCCCCAGGCACCAGTGACCTCGAAAGAGGCCTGTGCTCAATGGTCATAAGAACCGTGTGTGTGTGTGTGACTTCCTGCGCTGGCGAAGGCGTCTATGCTCGTGAGGGTTGGAGGTCAGACATTTCCCTGGCACCATATGTCCGACCGAGAGAAAGCATCTGCCTTGACGCAAGCGCTCATCGCAGACGGGAACACGGAACACCGGGGAACCAGACGGAACACTCCCTGTGTGCTCGCAGCGTTCTAAACACCGCTCTGAACAGACGAAGATGCTAACGAGCGTTAGGGCCACCTACCGTGCTTCAGATAACAAACGCTCGGGTTACAATCCATTAATACATACGGCTGAGGTCAATGTGTGGCTTGTTTTGGATAGACGTGCCGTGTAGCCTAAACGGTTGGGTAACGGAGTGCTATAAAAGTATCGTCATCTTACTCAGGATTTCCTCACATACTGTCGGTGGTCTCTCCTTACAGACTAGGTTACATCATCTCCCCAAGGACTCCTTCATTGATGAGCAAATTCCATCGGAAATTCCAGTTACATGGGGCAAGTAACAGCTCACACTTTGTTTAGCTGAGCCTGGTTATAATTTGCCGATGACATTTCGTTGGCAGCAGGTGCCGTATCGTTTCTCCAAAAGCAAAGCTTTTCCAAATATAAATCATGCGTGC
Organism: Dallia pectoralis; assembly: GCA_029465975.1. NCBI lineage: Eukaryota > Metazoa > Chordata > Actinopteri > Esociformes > Umbridae > Dallia > Dallia pectoralis. The sequence goes on from CM055736.1 coordinate 9,650,951, forward strand.
ATTATAAATAAAATACAAAACGTCTCAAACACTAGTCGAACTAGGTCCCTGGAGATTAAAACCTAGAGCTAAATCAAAAGCATAAGCCGTAAAGCTCAGAGGAAAAGTTTTAGGGTTAGCCAAGTATGAACTACACAGTCGACTCACGCAAATCTCCCCACGCATTGGTAAGGGCTCAATTTAATAATTATACAGGCAAAGATTAATCGAAGGAAAATGCCGAAGACTGTGAACGACAGAATGACTAGTAACGATAGGGACCATGCTATTTCTCTGACGGACGAGAATCACACACAGAATCACCAAAAAGCTTCACAACTAGAATGACTTCCTGTCCCAAACACCCTGTCCTCAGACTACTAGGGCCATGGTTTATTCATGAGCTCACACCCGATAGGACTTGGCTACTGTAGAGTTTCGAAGGTGGTCGTATCGGTGCTTTTTACAAGGTGTACCTCATGTTTGAACGGTGAAACAGCTGTATCCCTATGGGACAAGTCGATGTAATGGATGCTAAATACGTTAAATATCCACTGTTTGAATGCACAGTCCCGAGACAGACTGTCGTCGCTTCGTTCCCGGAACCTCTTGATCTTCGAGCTGGCAACGCTCGTGTTGATACGACCGCAACCAGATGGGGAGTCAAGTGCTTCGATTGGAGTCCAAATACAGTGTGTGTGTGTGCATAAGTTTGTGTGTGCATGCACACGTGTGTCCGTGCACATGAACGCATGCAAACCTGCTCTCCGGTATGTGACAGGGGGAGATAAAAAAATGAATTGATAAAAGAAAGGAAAGACGCAGACCATTTATCAGCAGGGAGGAGAGCTGTCTGTGAGAGCTGTCTGTCAGTGCTGCCTGAGTGAGGTGGTGACTGGCAGAGGACGGCAGACGTTTGGCAGACCGGAGCAATGCACTATTCAAACATCAGCTAGACAGAAGGGGCATTGGGGTGGACAGACGGCCAGGAGGTCCGCCCACCTGGAAGGGCCACAATACAGACCTATGCTTTTTCACTTTCCCACAGAAGCACGCAGTGCAAACACTTCCTGGCCTTTGTTATGCGCGAAACCTGGAGACGCACATCTCAGAGGCAGCCGAGCCCCGTTTCAGACACAAAACGAGGACGGCGAACCAGGCGTATCGGTGACTACTTCTGACTCATCGACGGCGCGGCTAACAAGGACGTAATACGGTTTGATGACTTCATTCAGCCGTAAAACAATGAGCCACGTTCAGCGGAGTCCGTCTGTGCGAGAGAAACAGAGCGAGGCGCTGTTTGTGCAACTAAAGCACGGGAGGCGACAAGCGACCAATGAGGAGAGCCTCGTAAGCCAATAACAATCTTGTGAAACTACGCCCGTCCGTATTAGCAGATGGACTCCAGACAATGAGATGCATTTAAAGTAGAAGAACGGCGTACCCGTACCCGACATCTGACTGGGGTTCTAAGGGGTCCCGTGTAGACCCCGGTCGTCCAGGCTCACAAAGTCACCGCGGAGAGAAGTGAGAGGCTCTTTAGACTGATTGCATTAGGAATTCCGTTACTTATTATTAACTTTTGCCTCTCCTGAATTTCATTGCCTTGTATTTGATATTCAAATTTCACGTGACACATATTTCAAAATCAATTCGTTACCATTTTTCTCTCACGCGTCGGATGAGATTCAGTAACAATCAATGTGTTGAGGCCATAAACGGAGGGTAAGTGCCTGGCAGGAATTACCCAGAACCCTTCTCCCAGATATATTTCGGTTATGGTTTGGTTCATGGCAGTTCGTAAACATAAGTCTTTGTTCTACCAGGTGTTGCCAGAACTGCTGCATAACACTGTAATCTAGTGAGTCATACTACTACTCTTAGACTCCACTTCCCTAAGTGGCCTGTCAGCTACAGTACCAAACATCGACTGCTGAACACTTCCACAGGGGGGAGAAAAGTCCACCGGGATTCAATACATTTCGGGGTTGAAGCGCCAGTCCCAAAGTCAAAACCGGACAAGCAAACACAATACACGCAATTAATGTTGTGCGTTCTACAGGGGGTATTGACAATGAATTACCTCAGAGCAGCATTAAGAGACAAGCCTCAGCGAGAAAAAATGAACAAGGAACAAGGCTAAAATTATCTGAGGGAGACGACGGGTAGATGGCAGGCCGAGCCACGTGGCAGCGGTTGGCATAGAGCATCGCAATGAAGAACACATCCTCATTACGGGACATCTCATTAAGCCCAGACACGCACGTTTCTAACAAGGTCAGAGCAGACAACCACACACACACACACTGGTCACAAATTAGCACTGAGGTGTGAGGAATACTGTATAACACCAGAGAAACTGGAGGTAATATAGTGATATAGTAATATAGTGGTGTCACCTCTCCAAAATGGAGACCAGGTCTTGGTATGAGAGATAAAACGGCTTTACACTATTCTGTAGACACTGCCTGAATAACTCCTCATGGCGTTCTAATTTCACACGATCTCCACGCCCAACGAAGAAATACAGGTAACTGTCAAAACGACAGTGTGAATCCTGAGTACCAAGTACAGTGAAAACGGATGCTTTGACACAACAACACCAACAGCTGACCATTACATTCCAGGCTAGGTAGTCTGCTTGTCACCAAATAGTGATCCCAGTGACTTTGGGAGCCTGGTGATCATTAACAATCGTTTGGCAGGAGCTTCGGTGTAGGAGACTGCACAACTTGTTGATGTTTCATCGGGAAAACTGGGACCATCTGAATAAGTATTGAAAACTCTGAAGTGGTGCCTGACACAGTGTCTCACAGTCACCGCCAACATATCATCATGTCGCGTCATTTGGCATAAAATAATCAAGTTAAAAACATCTGCAGAGTCTGTGCCGAGATGCGGTTACGATGGCATTTGTCATGGCGTTTCCTTTAATTCAGCGGTTACCTGTACCTTCTAAATCTTTCCTGTACCGAATGGACAAAATCTGTCAGAATTGAGTGGAATTGAATTAGACGACCACTTTGAGCCTCGGCGTCAGCTATTAACTCCGGAATGGTGACACGCTAGTAAGCCTATAATATTGGTGAATTGCTGTGTAACAGGATTGTCAGCTGTAGCTGTGGAATGAGAGGCGGTGGTAACAGGACGTAAGACCGGAGAGAGTGAGAGAGCGACAGATATGCAAAAGAGAGACGGGGAGAGGGTGTGGGGGGGAGAAAGGTAGAGGTGGAGAAGGATGGAGCAGGAAGAATGAACCAGTCGATGGAGGCTGCTGCAACAGGACAGAAGGAGTTTCATAGATCAGCAGCTCCCCCAGCTGTAACCGGCAGAGAGAGGCATATGAATGGAGATCGACCGACAACAGGAAGTGGCCGATAGAAGCAGAAAGAAACAACAACAAGGAGAGAGGGAGAGAGAGAGAGAGAGAGAGAGAGAGCGGGAGAGAGAGAGAGAGAGAGGGAGCGGGGCTGGAAGACACAGAAAAATAGTCATATTGTAAAATGGGGGTTCAGTGCACGGTGGCGCGCTAAGGAATGGAGAGAGAGAGAGCCCAATCAGAGGAAAGAGCATCACCATGGAAACGGCTGTGTTGCCACCATCAGAGACAGAGAGGTAATTGGCTGATGTCTGATGCTCACCCGCTCTCCTCAGTCTCTCAAAATAACAAAATGTAAAAGCTAACCCTGTGACTCCGTGAAATCCGGCTCAAACAACTAGGCTGCGCACGGCGGTATGTGAAAACCCTCATTAGGAGCATGGACGGGGACGGGGACAGGGAGAGAGATCTCACTCTGCTACGGACGCCACAGGTCAGATGTTTCAGTCAGGAGACAGGGAGGGGCACAAGTTTAAGACTGCCGGAGGAGCTGTTCAATCGGACGGAAAAAAACGACGTAGATTAGGTTAACATCCCGACTTGTGTCTTGTCTGAACGTAGCGGCCATAGACCACCACCAGATCAATGCTGTCACAATTATTCAGGCTGCCTGCGGTTAGAACGATGAAAACAATTGTTATGTGCCACAAAGTATTTGGAAAAGCTTTCGGTTTGTAAGCATTAGCTTCGAGCTACATATCGGATTAACTAGTGACCGCAGAATATCCGCGTCGAGAAAAGTCCTTTCTGCTAATAAGCAGGCTGGATGACTGCAAGTAACCTAGAACAACGGGTGAGTTGGCACATTATGAGTTGGCACATTATGAGTTGGCACATTATGAGTGGGCACATTATGAGTGGGCACATTATGAGTGGGCACATTATGAGTGGGCACATTGTGAGTGGGCACATTGTGAGTGGGCACATTGTGAGTGGGCACATTGTGAGTGGGCACATTAGGAGTGGGCACATTAGGAGTGGGCACATTATGAGTGGGCACATTATGAGTGGGCACATTATGAGTGGGCACATTATGAGTGGGCACATTATGAGTGGGCACATTATGAGTGGGCACATTATGAGTGGGCACATTATGAGTGGGCACATTATGAGTGGGCACATTATGAGTGGGCACATTATGAGTGGGCACATTATGAGTGGGCACATTATGAGTGGGCACATTATGAGTGGGCACATTATGAGTGGGCACATTATGAGTGGGCACATTACAACTCCTCAAACTATCAGCCCACTGGCTGATATAGCCCATAACAATAGATAGCCAATAGGGCACAGTTCTACCACAAGTGGTGGGGGATGGAGATATCAGTCCTGCTTAGGCTTGTATTGAAAAGGGCAGCCTGCTTGCTAAAGGCCAATTAATATTCTCATAATATTCCGTCTTTCTTACCGGTTGCCTTTTCTGACTTGACATAACTTATACAGAGGGAGTGGGGGTAGGTGGGAGAAGGTGAGAGGTGAAATGGAACAGATAGAACGGAGAGAGGTTGTACGCTAGATCCAGTCATAATGTGTCTCTGTGATGATAAATGGGTTTCTACTACTCTTGCCGTGGTCTGGTTGACCCAGCTCTCTGAAGCTCGCTTTATTCGACTATGTCAGCCTACCTAGAAGTCACAAACGCTAACATAAAGAGGGTCTGAATTACTGCTTAGAATCAAACGAGTACAAATGACTTATTATTTCACAATAATAAAGAAAAATCGGAGCAAATAGCATATTAAATGTGATTATTAAGCCTAACAAATACAGAGAAACAAAAAAATTCTGAACGAAAACACTGACAAACACACAGAAGTTATAACAACAACCTGACATGGTAGTTTAACACCCAGACCAAGTATTAACAACAACCTGACATGGTAGTTTAACACCCAGACCAAGTATTAACAACAACCTGACATGGTAGTTTAGTACCCAGACCAAGTTATAACAACAACCTGACATGGTAGTTTAGTACCCAGACCAAGTTATAACAACAACCTGACATGGTAGTTTAGTACCCAGACCAAGTTATAACAACAACCTGACATGGTAGTTTAGTACCCAGACCAAGTAATAACAACAACCTGACATGGTAGTTTAGTACCCAGACCAAGTTATAACAACAACCTGACATGGTAGTTTAGTACCCAGACCAAGTTATAACAACAACCTGACATGGTAGTTTAGTACCCAGACCAAGTTATAACAACAACCTGACATGGTAGTTTAGTACCCAGACCAAGTTATAACAACAACCTGACATGGTAGTTTAGTACCCAGACCAAGTTATAACAACAACCTGACATGGTAGTTTAGTACCCAGACCAAGTATTAACAACAACCTGACATGGTAGTTTAGTACCCAGACCAAGTTATAACAACAACCTGACATGGTAGTTTAGTACCCAGACCAAGTTATAACAACAACCTGACATGGTAGTTTAGTACCCAGACCAAGTATTAACAACAACCTGACATGGTAGTTTAGTACCCAGACCAAGTTATAACAACAACCTGACATGGTAGTTTAGTACCCAGACCAAGTATTAACAACAACCTGACATGGTAGTTTAGTACCCAGACCAAGTTATAACAACAACCTGACATGGTAGTTTAGTACCCAGACCAAGTATTAACAACAACCTGACATGGTAGTTTAGTACCCAGACCAAGTATTAACAACAACCTGACATGGTAGTTTAGTACCCAGACCAAGTTATAACAACAACCTGACATGGTAGTTTAACACCCAGACCAAGTTATAACAACAACCTGACATGGTAGTTTAGTACCCAGACCAAGTTATAACAACAACCTGACATGGTAGTTTAGTACCCAGACCAAGTTATAACAACAACCTGACATGGTAGTTTAGTACCCAGACCAAGTATTAACAACAACCTGACATGGTAGTTTAGTACCCAGACCAAGTTATAACAACAACCTGACATGGTAGTTTAGTACCCAGACCAAGTTATAACAACAACCTGACATGGTAGTTTAGTACCCAGACCAAGTTATAACAACAACCTGACATGGTAGTTTAGTACCCAGACCAAGTTATAACAACAACCTGACATGGTAGTTTAGTACCCAGACCAAGTATTAACAACAACCTGACATGGTAGTTTAGTACCCAGACCAAGTTATAACAACAACCTGACATGGTAGTTTAGTACCCAGACCAAGTATTAACAACAACCTGACATGGTAGTTTAACACCCAGACCAAGTTATAACAACAACCTGACATGGTAGTTTAGTACCCAGACCAAGTTATAACAACAACCTGACATGGTAGTTTAGTACCCAGACCAAGTTATAACAACAACCTGACATGGTAGTTTAGTACCCAGACCAAGTTATAACAACAACCTGACATGGTAGTTTAACACCCAGACCAAGTATTAACAACAACCTGACATGGTAGTTTAGTACCCAGACCAAGTTATAACAACAACCTGACATGGTAGTTTAGTACCCAGACCAAGTTATAACAACAACCTGACATGGTAGTTTAGTACCCAGACCAAGTTATAACAACAACCTGACATGGTAGTTTAGTACCCAGACCAAGTTATAACAACAACCTGACATGGTAGTTTAGTACCCAGACCAAGTTATAACAACAACCTGACATGGTAGTTTAGTACCCAGACCAAGTATTAACAACAACCTGACATGGTAGTTTAGTACCCAGACCAAGTTATAACAACAACCTGACATGGTAGTTTAGTACCCAGACCAAGTTATAACAACAACCTGACATGGTAGTTTAGTACCCAGACCAAGTTATAACAACAACCTGACATGGTAGTTTAGTACCCAGACCAAGTTATAACAACAACCTGACATGGTAGTTTAGTACCCAGACCAAGTTATAACAACAACCTGACATGGTAGTTTAGTACCCAGACCAAGTTATAACAACAACCTGACATGGTAGTTTAGTACCCAGACCAAGTATTAACAACAACCTGACATGGTAGTTTAGTACCCAGACCAAGTTATAACAACAACCTGACATGGTAGTTTAGTACCCAGACCAAGTATTAACAACAACCTGACATGGTAGTTTAGTACCCAGACCAAGTTATAACAACAACCTGACATGGTAGTTTAGTACCCAGACCAAGTTATAACAACAACCTGACATGGTAGTTTAGTACCCAGACCAAGTATTAACAACAACCTGACATGGTAGTTTAGTACCCAGACCAAGTTATAACAACAACCTGACATGGTAGTTTAGTACCCAGACCAAGTTATAACAACAACCTGACATGGTAGTTTAGTACCCAGACCAAGTATTAACAACAACCTGACATGGTAGTTTAGTACCCAGACCAAGTATTAACAACAACCTGACATGGTAGTTTAGTACCCAGACCAAGTATTAACAACAACCTGACATGGTAGTTTAGTACCCAGACCAAGTATTAACAACAACCTGACATGGTAGTTTAGTACCCAGACCAAGTATTAACAACAACCTGACATGGTAGTTTAGTACCCAGACCAAGTTATAACAACAACCTGACATGGTAGTTTAGTACCCAGACCAAGTTATAACAACAACCTGACATGGTAGTTTAGTACCCAGACCAAGTATTAACAACAACCTGACATGGTAGTTTAGTACCCAGACCAAGTATTAACAACAACCTGACATGGTAGTTTAGTACCCAGACCAAGTTATAACAACAACCTGACATGGTAGTTTAACACCCAGACCAAGTATTAACAACAACCTGACATGGTAGTTTAGTACCCAGACCAAGTTATAACAACAACCTGACATGGTAGTTTAATACCCAGACCAAGTAATAACAACAACCTGACATGGTAGTTTAACACCCAGACCAAGTTATAAAAACAACCTGACATGGTAGTTTAACACCCAGACCAAGTTATAACAACAACCTGACATGGTAGTTTAACACCCAGACCAAGTTATAAAAACAACCTGACATGGTAGTTTAGTACCCAGACCAAGTTATAACAACAACCTGACATGGTAGTTTAGTACCCAGACCAAGTTATAACAACAACCTGACATGGTAGTTTAGTACCCAGACCAAGTTATAACAACAACCTGACATGGTAGTTTAACACCCAGACCAAGTTATAACAACAACCTGACATGGTAGTTTAGTACCCAGACCAAGTTATAACAACAACCTGACATGGTAGTTTAGTACCCAGACCAAGTTATAACAACAACCTGACATGGTAGTTTAGTACCCAGACCAAGTAATAACAACAACCTGACATGGTAGTTTAACACCCAGACCAAGTTATAACAACAACCTGACATGGTAGTTTAGTACCCAGACCAAGTTATAACAACAACCTGACATGGTAGTTTAGTACCCAGACCAAGTATTAACAACAACCTGACATGGTAGTTTAGTACCCAGACCAAGTATTAACAACAACCTGACATGGTAGTTTAGTACCCAGACCAAGTTATAACAACAACCTGACATGGTAGTTTAGTACCCAGACCAAGTTATAACAACAACCTGACATGGTAGTTTAGTACCCAGACCAAGTTATAACAACAACCTGACATGGTAGTTTAGTACCCAGACCAAGTATTAACAACAACCTGACATGGTAGTTTAGTACCCAGACCAAGTATTAACAACAACCTGACATGGTAGTTTAGTACCCAGACCAAGTTATAACAACAACCTGACATGGTAGTTTAGTACCCAGACCAAGTTATAACAACAACCTGACATGGTAGTTTAGTACCCAGACCAAGTTATAACAACAACCTGACATGGTAGTTTAGTACCCAGACCAAGTTATAACAACAACCTGACATGGTAGTTTAGTACCCAGACCAAGTATTAACAACAACCTGACATGGTAGTTTAGTACCCAGACCAAGTTATAACAACAACCTGACATGGTAGTTTAGTACCCAGACCAAGTTATAACAACAACCTGACATGGTAGTTTAGTACCCAGACCAAGTATTAACAACAACCTGACATGGTAGTTTAGTACCCAGACCAAGTTATAACAACAACCTGACATGGTAGTTTAGTACCCAGACCAAGTTATAACAACAACCTGACATGGTAGTTTAGTACCCAGACCAAGTTATAACAACAACCTGACATGGTAGTTTAGTACCCAGACCAAGTTATAACAACAACCTGACATGGTAGTTTAGTACCCAGACCAAGTTATAACAACAACCTGACATGGTAGTTTAGTACCCAGACCAAGTATTAACAACAACCTGACATGGTAGTTTAGTACCCAGACCAAGTTATAACAACAACCTGACATGGTAGTTTAGTACCCAGACCAAGTTATAACAACAACCTGACATGGTAGTTTAGTACCCAGACCAAGTTATAACAACAACCTGACATGGTAGTTTAGTACCCAGACCAAGTTATAACAACAACCTGACATGGTAGTTTAGTACCCAGACCAAGTTATAACAACAACCTGACATGGTAGTTTAGTACCCAGACCAAGTTATAACAACAACCTGACATGGTAGTTTAGTACCCAGACCAAGTATTAACAACAACCTGACATGGTAGTTTAGTACCCAGACCAAGTTATAACAACAACCTGACATGGTAGTTTAGTACCCAGACCAAGTATTAACAACAACCTGACATGGTAGTTTAGTACCCAGACCAAGTATTAACAACAACCTGACATGGTAGTTTAGTACCCAGACCAAGTATTAACAACAACCTGACATGGTAGTTTAGTACCCAGACCAAGTTATAACAACAACCTGACATGGTAGTTTAGTACCCAGACCAAGTTATAACAACAACCTGACATGGTAGTTTAGTACCCAGACCAAGTATTAACAACAACCTGACATGGTAGTTTAGTACCCAGACCAAGTATTAACAACAACCTGACATGGTAGTTTAGTACCCAGACCAAGTATTAACAACAACCTGACATGGTAGTTTAGTACCCAGACCAAGTTATAACAACAACCTGACATGGAAATTTAACACCCAGACCAAGTTATAAAAAGAACCTGACATGGTAGTTTAACACCCAGACCAAGTTATAAAAATAACCTGACATGGAAATTTAACACCCAGACCAAGTTATAAAAAGAACCTGACATGGTAGTTTAACACCCAGACCAAGTTATAAAAAGAACCTGACATGGAAATTTAACACCCAGACCAAGTTATAAAAAGAACCTGACATGGTAGTTTAACACACAGACCAAGTTTTAACAAGAACCTGACATGGTCGATCAACAACAGACATGGTAGTTTAAAAAAAGTGGTGCATGATATTTAGCTTCCGAGATTTAACTTTAGGAGTTTAGTTAATAGAATGCTGAACAAGCTAGCTGTTATCTACCGGTATACATAAAGTATAAAGTGCGGTTCAGAATTCCCTTTATGGCTTATCCTGCCTGAGGTATAGATATAAACAAGCACAAAAAGCTTTGTGTATATATAAGTTAAAGGATTAAATACATTGAGATAAAAACAAACCAGTGAAACTCCATTTGAAACGACATACTTTCTTAACAACATTTATGATACAATTTTACAAAGATGGAAATCTCACAGGCAATCAAAAATACAAATAATGCTTTATTTGTTTATTTAAAAAGTTCTGCAGATCAGGTACATTTTGCTTAATTTAATCAACTGGTTAATTAGACAGGTCAAATAGTTAAAGGACCATGGAGCCAAAAGGATTAAGGATTAACAGAGAGATTGAATCGGACAGGAGCAAGGTGGCAGACCGTTTTAACACTATATTTCACATCAGGGCCTAAACTGCATGAGTAGAAAATGGCTGATCACCGTGGACTTCATGGTAAAGTCAGGTGCACTGTTACTGAGAGTGAGGACGTGCAAATGTATTTAGTTACAAAACATTATCCCAAATATTTCAGGTCAGGTCTGTACAACATGCACAAATAATAAATTAAAAACCTCTGTCAAAACAGGGAGAGCCCCAAATAGTGTAGTCTTCCTTGGGTTAAAACACCAAACGAATAAGGTAAATACATGCCAGTGCTTGATGTGGGCACATACGTGCAAATGTATTAGGAAGTTTGGTTGAAGAAAATATAATTTCAATGCAACTTTTTTTTAAAGAACCATTAGTGTGACTTCTCACGCACGAATGCAAAAGACATGCTAATAAACTCATTTAGGATATTAGAGCAAATTAGTACTTGAATAGTTGTTCTTGGCATATTTCTGCCCAAAAACTCGGCATATTCCCAAATTCGATCGATTTAGTCCTTTGTTGGAGAACTCTCTCTTGGGAGTACATATATTGTGTCAAATATATTTCTACTGCATGTCTAAACAAAATAACTGACCTGAAAATCCAGAATCCCAAACGATTGGACCACATGGATTATACTTTAAAGCCCACCAGGCACAGCTCTACAAGCTCAGGGTCCAAGTTATATATGTAAGGAACCCATCAGTTGTATATGTAAGGAACCCATCAGTTGTATATGTAAGGAACCCATCAGTTGTATATGTAAGGAACCCATCAGTTGTATATGTAAGGAACCCATCAGTTGTATACTTGTGAACCTAGGTGCTGTACATATAATATATAGAAATAGAGTTCTCCATTAACACAATGTCATCTACTAGTGAACCTGGGTGCTGTACATATAATATATAGAAATAGAGTTCTCCATTAACACACTGTCATCTACTAGTGAACCTGGGTGCTGTACACATAATATATAGAAATAGAGTTCTCCATTTACACACTGACATCTACTAGTGAACCTGGGTGTTGTACATATCATATATAGAAATAGAGTTCTCCATTAACACACTGACATCTACTAGTGAACCTGGGTGTTGTACATATCATATATAGAAATAGAGTTCTCCATTAACACACTGTCATCTACTAGTGAACCTGGGTGCTGTACATATCATATATAGAAATAGAGTTCTCCATTAACACACTGACATCTACTAGTGAACCTGGGTGCTGTACATATAATATATAGAAATAGAGTTCTCCATTAACACACTGTCATCTACTAGTGAACCTGGGTGTTGTACATATCATATATAGAAATAGAGTTCTCCATTAACACACTGACATCTACTAGTGAACCTGGGTGTTGTACATATCATATATAGAAATAGAGTTCTCCATTAACACACTGACATCTACTAGTGAACCTGGGTGTTGTACATATCATATATAGAAATAGAGTTCTCCATTAACACACTGTCATCTACTAGTGAACCTGGGTGCTGTACATATCATATATAGAAATAGAGTTCTCCATTAACACACTGTCATCTACTAGTGAACCTGGGTGCTGTACACATAATATATAGAAATAGAGTTCTCAATTAACACACTGTCATCTACTAGTGAACCTGGGTGCTGTACACATAATATATAGAAATAGAGTTCTCAATTAACACACTGTCATCTACTAGTGAACCTGGGTGCTGTACACATAATATATAGAAATAGAGTTCTCTATTAACACACTGTCATCTACTAGTGAACCTGGGTGATATACATATAATATATAGAAATAGAGTTCTCCATTAACACAATGTCATCTACTAGTGAACCTGGGTGCTATAGCTTTAAGGCAGTTGGAGCTTATTCTTGTTTAAGCGGCTACACTAGAGAACCACATGTTCCTAGTTAATGGGGTTTGAAAAAGATAAGTCCATAAGAAGGCACTTTCTTTTTTGGCCATTAGTTCGTGCTTTTGTTAATTCAAGCTGTGTTTTATGGAGTAATAACTTTTGTTCTGATACTTTCTAGCTTTGAAGCTCGAATTATACTAAGCTACTTTATGCTAACAATTGCCTTGCCGTAGTAGGAATCTTGTCATGTACTTAGATGCTTATGTTCGAATTTCAGTTTTTCACTGATAAGATACAGACTATATTGTGCATATGCAAATTCATTTTCGTTGGTGATTAGTTTTGATAATGTTTACAAGTCATTTTCTACCCTGGTTAGCTATGATGATGGTTTAGATATGGAGTATGCATTTACACAAACATTTTCGAGTCTACATATGTATTTTATTTCTTTCTACATATTCTTTTATTTCCAATAACGAATTAAAGTAGGCTTATTTTCAGTAAAGACAGCGAACCATACCAACTCCAAAATGTTTACCTGCACACATTATAAGGTACAGAACAATGAGGGAAAATGTGTGTCATGTTGTTTTAGGCCTACAGGTCTAGTCTATATCTGTCCCATGCCTCATCTCTGAATCGATAAACAGGTAAGAGCAGAAAGTTGGAGCGGTCAGCCGGTCCATCACACACAAACCTCTGGAGACAAATCCCAACATGATGGACGGCCGGACCCATAAACGAGACTGCAATCCATCAGCCGGGAGAAAGCAGGGCGAAACCCACACACTGACACGCATTGCCGCGTAACCTTAACGACAACGGTCAGAGTGGTCGTTCTACACTAGGGGGCAGTGCCACCCAGATAGACAGCTGTGTGATTGAGGAAAGGATGAGTAAAGGAGGTTAGACAGAGAGAAAGAGAGTGCGAGTGAGTGTGTGTGTGTGTGAGAGATAGTCCGAGGTGTGTGTGTGTGAGTCCGAGGTGTGTGCGTGTGAGTCCGAGGTGTGTGCGTGTGAGTCCGAGGTGTGTGCGTGTGAGTCCGAGGTGTGTGCGTGTGAGTCCGAGGTGTGTGCGTGTGAGTCCGAGGTGTGTGCGTTTGAGTCCGAGGTGTGTGCGTGTGAGTCCGAGGTGTGTGCGTGTGAGTCCGAGGTGTGTGCGTGTGAGTCCGAGGTGTGTGCGTGTGAGTCCGAGGTGTGTGCGTGTGAGTCCGAGGTGTGTGCGTTTGAGTCTGAGGTGTGTGCGTTTGAGTCCGAGGTGTGTGCGTGTGAGTCCGAGGTGTGTGCGTGTGAGTCCGAGGTGTGTGCGTGTGAGTCTGAGGTGTGTGCGTGTGAGTCTGAGGTGTGTGGGTGTGAGTCCGAGGTGTGTGTGTGTGATAGTCCGAGGTGTGTGTGTGTGTGTGTGATAGTCCGAGGTGTGTGTGTGATAGTCCGAGGTGTGTGGGTGTGTGTGTCCGTGGTGTGTGTGTGTGTGTGTGTTTGTGTGAGTCCGAGGTGTGTATGTGTGTGTGTGTGTGTGATAGTCCGAGGTGTGTGTGTGACAGTCCGAGGTGTGTATGTGTGTGAGTCCGAGGTATCTATGCGTGTGTGATAGTCCGAGGTGTGTTTGTGTGAGCGCTGCTAGTTGTGAGACCTCTGATGGATAGCTGTGTAGCTCCACAGAAGCTGTGATGTCACAGAGGGGCAAACAGGACACAAACCAGGACAGCCTCCTCAACCACAGGGCATCGCCATCATTTATCTCTGTCATCTCTCTCTCGCCCCTCTATCTAACTCCCCTCTAACTCTCACTCCATCTCTCCCACCCACCTTTCTCCCAGCCTCCTCTCTGTTCCTCCATCACCGATCAGTCTCTCACTCCTCCACTCCCGCCCCGCTTCTTTTCCATCTCTCTCTCCCTCCCTCAGTCTCTTAATTATGGCCACTAAATTAAGTTAATATTTCACCGCTGGCAACAAGCGTCGGGCGCGTCAGCTTCGATATGTAATGAAGCAGCAACAAGTTCATTTAGACAGCAGGTCATGACAGCCGGCCTGCCATAATCACTGTTGACAGGCTTAGAATCACTGTCTAACCCGGCTCTGGCTCCTCCTCCTCCTCCTCCTCCACATTTCTCCCAGGCATTAGAATAACACACTGTGGACACATGAGGACACGTCAACGGGAGGGGTTTATCCAGTTAGGACCTCGCCGGCCGCAGGTTGTTAAACATCCGGCTCTAAACAGACATGCAATTTGAAAATAGTGGCAATGCAGGAGAACCCATTTTGTCTTGACTGCCTTTGAAATTGGACATGAAGGATTTTCCCATTCGGCCATCAGCACCTGGCTGGTTTCCCTTCTACTCCCGTACATATTTGAGCAGTAACGCGCCATAGCATCTAATGTGACCTGGCTCACCTCCGCTTGTATTGACAGTGAGCCGCCCATACGGATTCAGCCGCTGGGTTGAAACGGCAATATCACAATGATTTATACAACAGCTTTGACTCCCCTGACGCTAGGATATAACCTGGTAAGCCACCTCTGGCTCCCTGGAACCACACCAGAAGCTGGGATCATTCAGGTGGAACGGACAGCGGGCACCCACATAGTCACACACACACAGTCACACACACACAGTCACACACAGAATTATACAGAGAACAATTCAAGGATATACAAAGGATTTCAGCAGCCGACTGCAGGGAAAGTCATGATGAGTACAATAAGACTACGAGCCCAGAATACTCAGTCTGACAGCACATGCATGCACACATACACACACGCACAGCATCATCTGAAAGCACCCAAACAACTCATTACCAATCTACACGCATGCTTTTCCAGGACGCAGTTGAGATGACTGACAGATTCAAAGCGTGAATAGACTCCTTAAAACGGCCCGTGGAAACAAATCCTGGACCGAACCAACCACAACAGTAAAGCGTCGGCCATGAAACGGGAAATTGGCCAGAGAAATTCCCACAGAAGAACCGAGGAAACTGATTTACACCATTGTCTCATCTCAAAGCAGTGCAGTTAAAAGCAACATTTGGACCATAGGATAATACACACTGGCGAGGTGACACTTTTGCTCGTAGTAGCTGTTCATATTGAACAGTAAAAACAAACACTGCAGATGTTTCAACACATGTTTGTGATAGAGACGTACACTGTGCCATCTATTATTATTAAGACGGTGGAGGGGGTGTTGTTATTGTACAACGGATGCTGTAATTAGGTATGAGGGAGAGGAGATGTGGGGTGAAGGTGCAGGTTAAACCTGAGAAAGCATGGACGTTTAGTGCTATTATTCCAAACACCAAGCACAAAGATTCAAAAAGGTTGAGAGGTACTATTCCAAACACTAAGCACAAAGATCAAAAAGTGACGGCTTAAAGAATAAAAGAAGAACACAGCAATTTACCAAGGTCAGTGTTGGGACCGGTCAGAACCTGTTTGAACTTGTCCAGACGTGAGGCCTCTCTCTCGGTCATGGCTGGGCTCTCGGAGGTGTTCTGGTCAGCCATACGTGCAACCATAGGGATGGTGGGTCGGTGTGGCAGCGACCGCTGTCTGTGGAGAGACGCCCGTTCTCCAGCCACATCTGCACACATATACGCAAAAGGGAAACGATGAACACACACAGACACAGACACAGACACACACACACACACAGACACACACAGACACAAACACATTAACAAACACACACACAGACACAAACACATTAACAAACACACACACAGACACAAACACATTAACAAACACACACACAGACACAGACACAGACACAGACACACACACACACACACACACAGACACACACACACAGACACAAACACATTAACAAACACACACACAGACACATTAACAAACACACACACAGACACAAACACATTAACAAACACACACACAGACACAAACACATTAACAAACACACACACACAGACACAAACACATTAACAAACACACACAGACACAAACACATACACAGACACAAACACACACACAGACACAAACACATTAACAAACACACACGTGGACAAACACAAACACACAGAAAAACACACCCCGAGACATGGACAAACACATCCAAGGACAAACACATACACACACACACACACACACACATGAACAAACACATGCACGTACAAATACACACACAAACAAACCCACAAGCATCTTTCAATTCAGTGAATATAAATTAAATTGGTGCAAGTTAGGGCTAACCTCATTCAATCAACTAGTCCATTAGTTTAGCGTGACCACACAACACACATCTGACACAAAAAAAGTATTATTATTTTATAACACGTTTTCCACTGTGGTATTGAAATGAGGTCTGGAGGAAGAATGGGGAGAAGTCAAAGCCATTTATGTGCTGGAAATGAATTTAGCATTTTTGTTTTAAGTTGCCATGGGAATACTATATTCACCTGTCCATCGACAATATCTTTACTGGATAAGAAATGTCTGTACGGCAATTCATTTTAATATAGCACAAAGGAATTATTATTGTTCAATTTATGTTCTTAAAGACTAAAATGTGAATTGTATATATTTTTGCAAGAGGCCTATTTGGGAGAAAGACTGTGCTAGGATAGTGGATCATTTAAATGACAATAAAGCCAGTATAAACCTCTTACGTAGTTGTTGTAGTGGAATTAGAACATAATCATCTTGTGTATAATACATTCAACATAAAAATGCTCTAGGATGAAATCAAAAAACCAATGGCATTCTAGAGCCTTCTTCTGTCAGGCCAAATATGTTGGAGGCGTTTCCCAAAATGCTATCTTCGTGAGTGTATGTTCTCCTGATGTCGCTGTCCGAGGTTCTGAAGTTGGCTACTCTCCCCAGTGTGTGCTTTTAAATTGACACTAGGCAGAGTTACGTTTTTATTTATAGGTGAATTTCCCTTTCGCTCACATAGTTAAGACAAGACACTTCCTGTTTCTTATTGGCCTTCAACAACATCAAGAGAAAGGGGTCACGAGTCAGGGGTCACGAGTTGAGCGCAGCGAGTCGAGAGCTTGAGCAAAACAGGCAGACAGACAGGCAGACCGACCGACCGGCAGACCGACAGACAGACATACAAGCAAACAGGCAGACAGGCATACAAGCAAACAGGCAGACATTCACGAGCAGCAGTAAACAACAACACAGC
This sequence comes from Dallia pectoralis, assembly GCA_029465975.1. Lineage (NCBI taxonomy): Eukaryota > Metazoa > Chordata > Actinopteri > Esociformes > Umbridae > Dallia > Dallia pectoralis. The sequence continues at coordinate 9,669,083 of CM055736.1, forward strand.
ACTGAGTCTGTCACCACACTAACAGATAAACATGAAAAGCCTAGCAGGCTTAGAGCAAAAAAAACAGTGGAGAAGGAGTGGGTGGAGACAGGAGAATGACAGGAGACGATGGACCTTCCTCCCTTTAATATCCCTCACTTGTTCACATCCGTCACCTCACCTGCTGCTTAGACAGACACAGACAGAGAAGCAGGAAAGAAGTGCATCACGAACCCTTAGGTGATCCGATGGGGGCCTCGCTCAGTGACTTCACCAATCGGCCGTCGCTCGGGGAGCTGTGATCGGAGGCTAACGACGCCTCAGGGGTCGTCTCCTCCAGCTCATACTCCTGCTCTTCCTCGTCCTCTGGAGCTTCGTCTTCCTCCCTCTGGTCCAGCTCTGACGTGTCGTCATCCTGTCTCTGTCGTTCCTGCTGCTTACTGTGGTTCTCGATCACCTTTATAATGACAACGAAAGCCACTCCAGTTCACCTTCACGTGTCTTATTAACAGTGTAAAATGCATTCAGCTCACCTTCACGTGTCTTATTAACAGTGTATAATGCATTCAGTTCACCTTCACGTATCTTAATAACAGTGTTTAATGCATTCAGTTCACCTTCACGTGTCTTATTAACAGTGTATAATGCATTCAGTTCACCTTCACGTATCTTAATAACAGTGTTTAATGCACTCAGTTCACCTTCACGTGTCGTATTAACAGTGTATAATGCATTCAGTTCACCTTCACGTGTCTTATTAACAGTGTATAATGCATTCAGTTCACCTTCACGTGTCTTATTAACAGTGTATAATGCACTCAGTTCACCTTCACGTGTCTTATTAACAGTGTATAATGCATTCAGTTCACCTTCACGTGTCTTATTAACAGTGTATAATGCACTCAGTTCACCTTCACGTGTCTTATTAACAGTGTATAATGCATTCAGCTCACCTTCACGTGTCTTATTAACAGTGTATAATGCATTCAGTTCACCTTCACGTATCTTATTAACAGTGTATAATGCATTCAGCTCACCTTCACGTGTCTTATTAACAGTGTATAATGCATTCAGCTCACCTTCACGTGTCTTATTAACAGTGTTTAATGCATTCAGTTCACCTTCACGTATCTTATTAACAGTGTATAATGCATTCAGCTCACCTTCACGTGTCTTATTAACAGTGTATAATGCATTCAGCTCACCTTCACGTGTCTTATTAACAGTGTATAATGCATTCAACTCACCTTCACGTGTCTTATTAACAGTGTATAATGCATTCAGCTCACCTTCACGTGTCTTATTAACAGTGTATAATGCATTCAGTTCACCTTCACGTGTCTTATTAACAGTGTATAATGCATTCAGTTCACCTTCACGTGTCTTATTAACAGTGTATAATGCATTCAGCTCACCTTCACGTGTCTTATTAACAGTGTTTAATGCATTCAGTTCACCTTCACATGTCTTATTAACAGTGTATAATGCATTCAGTTCACCTTCACGTGTCTTATTAACAGTGTATAATGCATTCAGTTCACCTTCACGTGTCGTATTAACAGTGAATAATGCACTCAGTTCACCTTCACGTGTCTTATTAACAGTGTATAATACATTCAGTTCACCTTCACATGTCTTATTAACAGTGTATAATGCACTCAGTTCACCTTCACGTGTCGTATTAACAGTGTATAATGCATTCAGTTCACCTTCACGTGTCTTATTAACAGTAAAGCCTGTTTTATGCTTCTGCGTCGAATCGACGGCGTACCCTCGCAGACCCCTCTGCGTCGACGCGAACCCCTCTCCGACCCCTACGCCGTAGCTCGACGTGCACCTCCAAAAAATTGTAACTACACGTCGAGTCGACGCAGACAACAAGGGCTGTGATTGGTCAGATTATACATCTGGCGGTGAAATGCAACGCAACCCGACGCAGAACCATAAAACGTCAACAACGCCGTAGGAGTGACGGCGTAGCTACCCCGTGGAGTTGACGCAGAAGCATAATGAGGGCTTAATGCATTCAGTTCACCTTCACGTGTCTTATTAACAGTGTATAATGCATTCAGTTCACCTTCACGTGTCTTATTAACAGTGTATAATGCATTCAGTTCACCTTCACGTGTCTTATTAACAGTGTATAATGCATTCAGTTCACCTTCACGTGTCTTATTAACAGTGTATAATGCATTCAGCTCACCTTCACGTGTCTTATTAACAGTGTATAATGCATTCAGCTCACCTTCACGTGTCTTATTAACAGTGTATAATGCATTCAGCTCACCTTCACGTGTCTTATTAACAGTGTATAATGCATTCAGCTCACCTTCACGTGTCTTATTAACAGTGTATAATGCATTCAACTCACCTTCACGTGTCTTATTAACAGTGTATAATGCATTCAGCTCACCTTCACGTGTCTTATTAACAGTGTATAATGCATTCAGTTCACCTTCACGTGTCTTATTAACAGTGTATAATGCATTCAGTTCACCTTCACGTATCTTAATAACAGTGTTTAATGCATTCAGTTCACCTTCACGTGTCTTATTAACAGTGTATAATGCATTCAGTTCACATTCACGTATCTTATTAACAGTGTATAATGCATTAGCACAGTCACAGGGTCCTTTAAAAACACGGGACGACTATTGACAGCGGGGGGGTGGAGTCACCTTATTGGCGGTTTCCATGACAACCTCAATGTTAAGATTCTGTGCAGCCATGGCGAGCAGCTCGTCGTCATCATCGCCCACATCCCAGGCGTCGCTGGTGATGCTCTCAAACTCCTGGAAGGTGGTGGCTTTCTTTGGCTTCCCCCCCGGGGTTGTCTGGGGCTTGTTGCCTGCTTTGATCAGACTGAGAGGGAACAACATGAAGAGAGGTTTAGGATGTAGAGAGGTTTAGGAGTTGATCCGCAAAATTAAAGATGACATCCAAAGCCCCAAATAACGGCATGTGTTATGGTGTTGTGTTCATTTGAGGAAAAGGACAGTAGAGGTTGTAATGGTCAACTCGTAAAAACCAGGCACGCAAAAATAAAGGACTGGAAGACAGATTTACTGTGGAAGGTCAAAACAAAAAAAATTATAAATGGCCCTAAATGGTCAGTTACTTACAGATGACAAATGTGGTGTGTCACAAAAAGCTTTAGCAACAGGATATGCTTTAATAAAAAGGGCTTCCATTCACAGGGTGGAAAGGGGTCATTTTTTTGTTTGATTTGTGAAAGACAGCAGCTGTGTCCTTGATGTTGACAAATAGATGTTGACACACACAAGCCTCTTTAGGGGAGAACAACAAACTGACGTCAATGTTGAAAGAACTGACAGAATAAAAATCTAACAATCACAAAACAGAATGACAATCCACAAGTCAGAATCTATTCAAATTATTAAAAAATTGTTATTGTAAAAAGTACAACAAACCGATTAAATCAAATCAGCCATTTCTCAAAGAAAACTTTCCTCTGTGTATGAGAGACATTGCCGTCAGAAGGGGAACAATTTAATAAAAAGCCAATTAAATGTAACCTGCTTCCTCTCATGCTCACCACAGAGATTGAAAAGCAGTAGCAGCGGATATTATTTTCATTTAGGAATAAACATTAACATAACAAAAGCACGTTCGACATGACTGCCTGTGACTAGACTGTTCCAGGCTGAGGTGAAAAAAAATAATACTCTGCTATCGAGATTAACAATAAGAGGTAAATTAAATAAGACCCTCTGTGGACATCAGCCACATGATTAGATTTCCTGCACTTTAGACTAAACAGCAAAGCAATGAGATCCTATTACAGTGGATCAGCTGATTCATGTGTTTATGCTTTAGTCGACCCACAGTTGAGAGAATAGACCTGGTACACTGCTATGTAAAGACGATGGATTCTCAAGGCCGTGACCAGCTGCGCTAGACTGGACTAGGTTGTGCTGGGCTGCTATCTAGACTTTGATAAAACATGTATTGAGTCTGTGGGGATTTATCAGACGCCAAAAGTGAACAGATCATAAAGAGAAGTTATTAACTGAGTGCCAGGCAGTCTGACAAGCCAGCCCTTGGCTTGTTGTGCCGTTCTTTTGCCGATGTGTTCTGGTTTTGACAAGGCCACAAAGCAGCTAATGATGATTGAATAGTTACACTGCCAGACTGAGGTGGTGCAGTAAGCTAACTACCTCAGTCTAGGTTGGAGTCTTGACTGTACAGCAGAGAAGCCCGCTTTCCTAAGCAAATTGCCAGCATCCCTCCGGGAAGGGAGCTGGGTATCCTGGTCACATCTATCTATAGCAATTCTCTGGTGGCCCAAGTGCTAGCAAAGCTATGGTTGTAAAGTGAGTGAGCAGGCCTTTACACAGAGTGATAAAGATTGCTTTCTGGTTGGATTAGCAAAAAAATGTATGGTTTGGATGCCTGGAAAATGTACATTAAATTAAAATAGCAGACACCCTTATCCAGAGCAAATTGCAGTAGTGATTGGATACATCTCCCCCCGCTCAGAAATCACTCCAGTAACACTGAAAGTGCAATGCTCTACCAACTAAACGTTGATGGACTGAAATAAGCTTGTCTCATTGTGTAACTGTCCAGAACCCATTGGGAGCTGTTTCGATAAGAGGGCAAAACTTATTAAAAAAAGGACAACATGTAGAAAAGAAGATATGCAGGGCTGCTTGTTTACAACAGCCCCGAGAAGTTAAATAGCATTGCTGTTTAGTCTGTGCATTTCCTGAAGGCAGTAGACATCACTAGCTGGTTAACTTGATATTCAGGTCAGTTCACTACTTCATTCCGAATCGCCAATTGAAACCATTTATAAAGAAGGCGGCGCTGTACATTTCAGAGATAAACCGATTGGCAATAATTCCCTTCACTTCACATTTTGCCCTAAATGGCCGCCTTTAGATATGTTAACAATGCACTTTAAGAAACTACGTGGTTTATTATATATTAGTTAAGAAAGTTAATAGTGGGTTTGCAAAAACATCAATGGGCCAAATTGAAATGCTCTCATCATTACGCATATACTTGTGGCAGTGGCCCAGATAGCTACACCTAAAACTGTCGTCAAACTATTGAGTGTGCCACTCATAGTGAATACATTGGAATGTGTGACTCAGATATACTGAAGGACATACGCTTCCAGTAACCTGACACTTACTTAGCATGCAAAAGAGGGTCAAACGGAGGATGCTGGGCACCATAGACGTGTTGTATGCTGTAGAGAGAAAAGAAAACACGGTTACCAATTTGTATGGTTTGTGGGAAAAGCATACGTTATTTCAAATACATGGTAACATGTCTCAATCAAGTTCCTGATTCAATTGTGCTACATACAGAAAAATATTAATAGAACTGGGCACCTTAAGATATCAACATGTATAATGTAAAACAGTAGTCAAAAGCAGATATTAATGTAACCGTTTTAAAAAGCATGATATGATTCACAGCTGCCGATAAAAACATACACAGAAAGCAACAAGTTAGCAACAAGCTGTTTTGTATCATCCCTGCTGCACATAGTTGGTCAGTTTCCTACTTGTCGTCCTCAACATTAGCCAGAAGAGCGGATTTTGTTGATGCAGTGCTGTTGAGATGTATAAGTTGATGGTACAGTACTAATCTGTTGCAGTTTCACCATGGTTCACTAAGAAATATGTGCATGTAGTAGTGGTCTTAACATTTGACGTTAGCTAGTTTACAATAAACGATGACAACAATGACAACAATCCGGATGTATCAGAGACCCATACCAGCTCGCTTCAAGCAAAACACAACATCGAATTAACAACAAAGCAAACAGTTTAGTTAGACATGTTTCTAAAATAGCTGGGTGGTTTACTAAGCTAGCCGCCTAGTTAGCTGCCTATCAATACAACTGACTTGTGTGTGTCGACATAAAAACACCCGCACGTCTGGTAACCCGATAAAGTGTAACATAAAAACTACACATCATCTATTGACATGCCCGAAACCCAGTGTATCATTTATTTAAAAATACAACAGTTGAACGTAAGAGCTAGCCAGCAAGCTAACCAGCAGAGTAAGCTAAATGCAGCTAACTAGCTAGCAGCTAACTAGCTAGCATGAAGGAACACGTCACTTACCTGCCAGGGACTTTAGCTGTGTTTCTTTTCCAGAACTGTTTTCTGCTGCTGTCAGTAGACATTTTCTTTCCACGGTACAATGTGTCATATACACAGAAAAATCGATTGTTGTTATAGTTTCTAAAACGTTCAATGTGTGTTTATTTACACCCAGTCCCCTCCTCCAAAACTCAGAAAGCCGCCATGTTGGATCTGCTGTCCTCTGAACAAGAGCTGCAACGATTGGTCCGTTTGACACTTCCTCACGACCGACCAATCACAAGTACGATCTACAACACGTGATTCAGGAAGCTGTGACGTAACCGGGATTGGAGAACCGTAAAGAATTGAGTTCTTTCGGACGTATAGGAAAAAAAACGTTATAATGTCAGATTGTTATCAGCCGTATGCGCACGATACACGAAGAAAACCATACAAATAAATGATTACTTCTAGGTCCCTGATCGACAAAGGCAATACCAATAAAAACATGTATATTGGAAAATATAGTCATAATTAAATAAAAATTTTAATAGAGACCTTACAAACGACTCTCACACTGAAACATTGACCGGCTCGGAGTTCGGTCCGGTGAATCACTGAAATGTATATAATATAATGTACATAAGAAGTTTTACACAGTATATTTTATTAATTGAACATTTGAGAAAAACATTAAATCAACAGTTTGATTTTTTTATTATATATATAAATATATTTATATTTTTTAATTAAACATTGACCTATATGAGTCAACCAATGAGCAAATTGGGAATTCAATTCAGTATTTAGTTTCGAGTCTGGAGACATAAACTCGATTTGCACTCGTGAGTTTGATGTTGGATTTAAATAAATGGCTAACATCAACTGTAGTAGAGTAAGTAAGTGACCGACATCATGCAATTAGTGTGCTTGCCATTAAGATAAGCATGACTAAAAAAAATGTTGTATGGCAAAATACAAGCTGCAATGTTGAATGAAGTGCTGCAAAGTTATATAGGCCTAAGGTGCAATTAAGTTTAATAAAAATGGCAAAGATCTTCATAAACTCATGCATTTTTTCATAACGTTTCATAGACTGATGCAAAGCAGCAAATCAAAATATTTTATAGGCACCCTTTTCGTTGATTACATCTTTGTCTCAACCAGCTTCATGAGGTTGTCACCAAGAATGATTTTCCTGAAGAATTGCAAGAGTTCTCGCATGCTGAACAACTGTATATTTCTACACATTGAGTAAGACCTCAAAGACCTCTAGCATACTTCTACAAATTGATTGAATTGAAATGGATTTATGTATAAACCTGCGCTGGGATATAGACTCAATAAAGATTAGATATGTCCTTGTTAGTTGTCAAAGTCTCACATGGATTATGAGAATGGGCCACCGTGCTGCCCAGATAAAGATCGGTGGTTAATTCCCTGCACCCTGGACCTGTGGTAGCAGACAGGATCACCAATCACGGTCCCAGGCGTAATGCTACTTCATTGGAGCAGTGGCTTCCTCCCTCGCACAGAGTCTACCGTCCATCCTCCATACATGCAGATGTGAGCAGAAACAGAAATGTCTCTATCATTCTACACAGGAAAATAAAGGGAAACTATGTGATGCGGAAATCTTATGCATGCAATTTGAGAAATACTTAGCAGGGGCCTGTGTGTACAATCCGCAATGTAAAATATTGATTAAATAGGGGAATTCTTTTTTTATTTAAACTGTAATTATGGTGTGAAATCTAATCCAGCTCATGTACGATCCTGATTACATGTTGGGTATACAAGTTTATTTTACAAGCTATATTTTCTTTGGCGAATAACATTGATTATTGTATTCACATATTTACGCAAATATTGTATATTAAAACGCGATCTAACTCATGTGAAAGTGCACTGTCTGACCCTGTTCCATTGAGACACTCTAGGTTTGCATCGGCGACGTGTCCTTATTGAACCCCAGTACCCCAGAATGTGGAGCCACTTATATTATGACCATCCTTCAATTCTACAAGTACCTTCAGCCTTATTGTTGCGCTTAATCATTTTGAAGATGTGAAAGTCCTTCCCCTAGGTTTTATCAAGACACAGGTTAGGCTATAGACCTAGACATTAATGTGTTTTATGTCATCGTTCGGGCGCTTGCACTAAATCACTAGGCAGATCCGGAACATCAGCTAGTTCCTGTTCACACTGACCCCACCACTCTGTTGAGCAAATAGGTAATAAAGCGAATATACAGTCTTCTCTTCCCCTAGTATCAAGTATATAATCTTGTCGTAATCCCAGTGCAGTATTACTCTTATTTACAGTTTCCCCTCTACTAGTATCATTCTTATATACTCTCACCCCAGTCCAAGTATCATTCTTATATACTCTCACCCCAGTCCAAGTATCATTCTTATATACTCTCACCCCAGTCCAAGTATCATTCTTATATACTCTCACCTCAGTCCGAGTATCATTCTTATATACTCTCACCCCAGTCCAAGTATCATTCTTATATACTCTCACCTCAGTCCAAGTATCATTCTTATATACTCTCACCTCAGTCCAAGTATCATTCTTATATACGCTCACCCCAGTCCAAGTATCATTCTTATATACTCTCACCCCAGTCCAAGTATCATTCTTATATACTCTCACCCCAGTCCAAGTATCATTCTTATATACTCTCACCCCAGTCCAAGTATCATTCTTATATACTCTCACCCCAGTCCAAGTATCATTCTTATATACTCTCACCCCAGTCCAAGTATCATTCTTATATACGCTCACCCCAGTCCAAGTATCATTCTTATATACGCTCACCTCAGTCCAAGTATCATTCTTATATACTCTCACCCCAGTCCAAGTATTATTCTTATATACTCTCACCCCAGTCCAAGTATCATTCTTATATACTCTCACCCCAGTCCAAGTATAATTCTTATATACTCTCACCCCAGTCCAAGTATAATTCTTATATACTCTCACCCCAGTCCAAGTATAATTCTTATATACTCTCACCCCAGTCCAAGTATAATTCTTATATACTCTCACCCCAGTCCAAGTATAATTCTTATATACTCTTTCCCTACTTAAAATCACTCACAGTGACTGTGCTGACCACTTAATAGCTAACGTGAGTCAGTCAACAGAACAGTAAGACCCATTTAAACCATCCAAATATTCTTGTTCATTCATGCATTGATATCTATTCTATTTTCTGTGGTTGCCTTGTAATTTCTGACTGAAGATCAAACAGTTTTTGATGGCCAAGTTTAGTCTAGTGTGCGATAGAGTCTAGTGTGCGATAGAGTCTAGTATGTGATATAGTTTAGTATGCGATATAGTCTAGTATGCGATAGAGTCTAGCAGAGGTGGGACAAAGTCATTGTTATGCAAGTCACAAGTAAGTCTCAAGTCTTTGCCCTCGAGTCCCGAGTCAAGTCGAGTCAAAGATGAGGCAAGTCCCGAGTCGAGTCACAAGTCAAAGCCAACAAGTCTCAAGTCGAGTCCCAAGTCCTACCATTTTAGTTTCGAGTCATTTCAAGTCATCTTACCACAGAATTTATACAAATCATGTATGTCTGTAAGATTTGTATTTATTTAAACCTCTTTTTATACAATGACATTAATACAGTAAAAAACAGAACATTTAATTTCACAAAAAATGCTTGTATTTCAACAGCATATTGCACTAGAACAATGCACAGCAACTTCAGTCCTGTATTGTATTGACCTTAGGGCTGGAAGATATAGAAACATTTAATATCACAATATATTTCTTAATTTCGGTCGACACGACATAATTCCGATATCGATATGAACAATATAAAAGCCTCAGAAAAAATGGCATGAACACCCACAACGGATGTCTGTATACTATCTTCTGAAAAATACATTTGCCAAGTCTTTTGAGCCTCCTCCTATAAAACTAAATAATATTTTAGAAATAAAACGGTACAAATAAATTAAAGTTCACCTTTTATTTGATTTTAACCTTTATACAAACAAGAAAAGTCAAATAAGCAATTTGACTCTGAGACTGACCTTATTAATATATTTAACTTTAAACAATAACATAGGCTGATTATATTATTCTTTACACAAAACTTCCTGCATCAAAACTTGTTCTTATAAACATATCGTTTAAAGTTAGTGAACATGTTAGACAATGAAGAGGTGAGTTCATGAGTTCGCTACGTGACCGTGGATTTAATGCTCGGAGAATGAGAGTGCTCAAAAGCGCATGTCCATCAAGACGTCATGGGCCAGTCAACGCGGAAGATCCAAGCTCCATGTTGGCTTTATGCGCTTTTGAGCCTCTCATTCTCCGGCACATTTTGCATCACGCTGAAACCTGAAGTTTATCAGATCTCAGAAAGCTGAACCACTTCCCTTCCACTGAATTAGTCTTTCCTCTCATATCAACTGTCTGCTTTCTCCTCACTTATGGAAGCTCGTTCAGTCACGTTTGAATTGCGGTCATGGGCGCTCATTTTGTAGCTTAAACTTGCCGTGTTGGAGATCAGCAAAAATATTGAAATATCGTAAATGTGTTTAGAAATCATATCACCGTTATTGATTTTTTTTACCAAGATATATAGTGATATTGAATTATTGTCCAGCCCTAACCTCATATTGCAAAACAGTTTAACTTTCAAATAGACATGGGTCCTTTTAGCCTGAACTTTTTTAAACATGTCATTAATAAAATCCTCACTCCTCAAAATTATCACTTCTGAAAAAATGGACCAACCTGATAATATAATTGGAATGACTCCATAGAGACGTGTGTGTGCGTGCGCGTGTGAGCGTGCCCGTGCGCAGCTCCGTCTGTAATCTTCGATCCGCATGTTTTGCAAATTGCAACTCTTTTTTTGTCGACTACCTCGTAGTTTTTATAGCCAAACGAAACTATATTCGGTATCATTTTGCCAACTGGCGCGTTGTTGCTTGTGCTTCATTGGTTGTCTTGCAATGTGCCTGCTTAGATGCTGTCCAATCAAAACAATGTGGGACTACAGTGATTGGATGTCCAATCAAAACAACGTGGGACTACAGTGATTGGATGTCCAATCAAAACAACGTGGGACCACAGTGATTGGATGTCCAATCAAAACAACGTGGGACTACAGTGATTGGATGTCGTGCAGGCAGCGCGCGTGCTCTCTGCATGCATTTTTTTCACAGATGCAGATAAACTGTGAGCGGCGCGCCCGTGTGAACATTTTCTTCCCCAGTTTTCATGGGAAGTAGCAAGTCTTCTCGAGTCAAAAGGCGCAAGTCCAAGTGAAGTCACGAGTCATTGATGTTCAAGTCCAAGTCGAGTTGCAAGTCTTTGTACATTTTGTCGAGTCGAGTCTGAAGTCATCAAATTCATGACTCGAGTCTGACTCGAGTCCAAGTCACATGACTCGAGTCCACACCTCTGGAGTCTAGTATGCGATATAGTCTAGTATGCGATAGAGTCTAGTATGCGATATAGTCTAGTATGTGATATAGTCTAGTATGCGATAGAGTCTAGTATGCGATAGAGTCTAGTATGCGATAGAGTCTAGTTTGCGATATAGTCTAGTGTGCGATATAGTCTAGTGTGCGATATAGTCTAGTGTGCGATATAGTCTAGTATGCGATATAGTCTAGTATGCGATATAGTCTAGTATGCGATATAGTCTAGTATGCGATATAGTCTAGTATGCGATAGAGTCTAGTATGCGATAGAGTCTAGTATGCGATAGAGTCTAGTGTGCGATATAGTCTAGTATGCGATATAGTCTAGTGTGCGATATAGTTTAGTATGCGATATAGTTTAGTATGCGATATAGTCCAGTATGCGATATAGTCCAGTATGCGATATAGTCCAGTATGCGATAGAGTCCAGTATGCGATAGAGTCTAGTATGCGATATAGTCTAGTATGCGATATAGTCTAGTATGCGATATAGTCTAGTATGCGATATAGTCTAGTATGCGATATAGTCTAGTATGCGATATAGTCTAGTATGCGATATAGTCTAGTATGCGATATAGTCTGGTATGCGATATAGTCTAGTGTGTGATGAAGTCTAGTATGTGATGGAATCTAGTATGCGATAGTTTTTTTCTTTAAAACTCTACTTTTATCACAATGTTCAGTCCCTATGTTTAGTTTCTAGTGTAGCTCTCTCTCAAACAATATGCTACGCTGACACCCCAATTGTAGATGTCAAGACATATTTTCTGTTGCAAAAGAATTCACACTGTCAACAGTGGTTCCAGACAACTACTTCGTATGTTCGACTGAGTGTAGCCGGTTACACCAGCGATTCTCTAAAACAAAGGCCTTCCAAGGCCTTGACAACGTGTACAGATGTTGCCTGGTAAAAAAGAGACCGTATACTCCAACATCAACTCACTTCATAGCATCTTAAAAAGAAGGACGGCCCTTTGCTAAATTATCAAGTACCTCTATATTGATTATCTCAACAATCTATTTTAGAGAACATTCCGCGAATAAATCAGAGGGTGTCAGTTTGCAAGATGATGGAGTGTCTCAATAAAGTTTGTTGGTAAATGAAAACGTCATATGGTTGTCGCCCTCCACTTGCTGTTAAACTAAATATTGAGTCGTGCGTTTTAATGACTCGACCAAACTCTCCTCCTCACCTTCACTCCGGAGGCATCCTACCGAAGCGCCTTTGAGTCTGCATCAATCCCTACACCGGGAAACGACACGGGAAAAGGATTTACGAGCAGAGAGTAGCCCCGCTCTTCACTCACAGACGTGATCAGTGAGCTCCAGTCGGAGATCTACATTAACACTTCATTTTAAAAAGAAAAAATTGCTTATGGTCAACGAATAGATCTTGGTGGGCTTGGCAAATTGTGTGTACTCACCCAAGACTCCCAATGATATTATTTTATTTATAGCGACATTCTTTAAAGGAACACTGTAATGGAAGCTGTGATAGTCAATAAACACTGGAATGCATCTATTATTCATTGGACGCTTTGGGAAGATTGTGGATCCTTATGGTATTGACTGTGGGAGGCGTCAGATGTCTTGGGATGATCGTGGATCCTTAAGGTATTGACTGTGGGAGGCGTCAGATATCTTGGGATGATCGTGGATCCTTAAGGTATTGACTGTGGGAGGCGTCAGATATCTTGGGATGATCGTGGATCCTTATGGTATTGACTGTGGGAGGCGTCAGATATCTTAGGATGATCGTGGATCCTTAAGGTATTGACTGTGGGAGGCGTCAGATATCTTGGGATGATCGTGGATCCTTAAGGTATTGACTGTGGGAGGCGTCAGATATCTTGGATGATCGTGGATCCTTAAGGTATTGACTGTGGGAGGCGTCAGATGTCTTGGATGATCGTGGATCCTTATGGTACTGTACGTTATCAACACATTCATGCTCTCCAGGAAACTCGAAGGGACTCCGGAGTGGACGACATCAAACCTGACCAACATCTGGTTCAGTGTGATCTGCACAATGAAATCATCCCTGCAGGCGAGCAAGGAGGGTAGAGGAGAGAAACAAAAGGATAAATGAAGAGAAAGATAAATGGAGAGAAAAGATGTAGTAGAGAAGTAGAGTAGAGTGTAGAAGAGAAACGGAGACATTGAAGAAAGGGGCCTTGTGTAATATAATGATATCTCTAGAGGAAGGTTTGAAGAGGTGTCTGGCTCATCAAACCAGTGTGTTAGTGTATATTAGCTCACAGACACACTTGAACCTTTTGCTTGCTTGACTGAGTGGACATTCAAGGTGAAGGGTCAAAGAAGCCTCACAAAATTTGACTGTAAAGGAACCAACACGCTTAGCAACGGCCAGGATAGAAATCCCTATAGCAACAAGGCATGTGATACCACAGGGGGTTGTAAAGAGTGTATCACACAGAAGTTCATTAGAGGCGGCCTGCTGTGCTGTGTCCCCGTTCTAAAATCATTATACATTCACCACGGTGGAATCCATTACAGATAGGAAACATAACCTTTTCATTCGTTTCGGGTGTGCCAGGAGGTGGATGCAGAATGGGATTGGGGTAAAGTCAGTTGATGGATCACCTGATGTCAAAACTAAGGTTCCCCGCCTGAACCTGCACAGCGGTTGATTACTTCACTGCTGTGGTGGTCAAATACTGTGGGTAAATACTGTGGATAAATACTACTTCTTAGCATATAAGTGCCTGCTGCTGTTCCGGGCCTGAATAGCTCATTTACTTTAAATGATAAGGTAGTGCCTCTTTTTGGCTTTGTTTTCAATACGTAAGCCAGGTGATCTCATGCAAATACCATGCGTGTATGAACCCAAGCAACAACAGTCAGTCATTTCAGCATTATTTAACTAAGACATTTCCGCAAGACCCGTGTTGTGTGGTTTTAAAGCTGTATAAAGGCAGGGTGTAATTTTACCAGTCATTGTTTTTTCGATGTACTCTGTATCCGGGTAAATGACCGACTCTTGAATCTTCTTAAGGACAGATTGTGAAAGGAGGTTAGGAAATATTCAAATTAGGATGTCAAAAAGTCTGAAAATATCCAATTGATAAGACTTTGGAAAGTCACAGCAGGATATTTTTAGCTACAGTACATGAGGGAAGCGAGTTCTCTATCTTCTGCGAACGCTTTGACTGGGTGATGTGGTTTGTCGCTTGAAAACGACTGCCTGCTTGGCTCACCCAGTCACACTCACTCAAACCCGTAAGCAGGCAGGCAGGTTCCCTTCACACACATAACTAACTACCAAAGTCTCTTTCACTTGAATGAGAAACAGCGAAGTGTGGAGCTGTCTGCTACACGTTTTCAACTAAAATTGAGAGCCAAGCCAGTCATCACATACCACCATCCTCTCATGAGCAATAGGAAAGGAGAGTGATAACTAAAGCAATGATGAAGAGAGGAGTAAAACTAATCTCCATACTAGCCTCTGTGTCCATCTGTAAACAGCGGGGCCAATCTCCCAGACTCCTCTCTGTTCTGTCACGGTTCCCCAAGTCAGCTGAAAACAAGAAGCCTGTTTGCCAAACGGCAGCCTGATTCCCTGCGTAGCGCTCTACATTCGACCGGTGCCTACAGAGAAAGGTTTCCCGGTAGAATGCACTGTGTAGAGGAAAGAGGGCCACTTTGGACTCGGCCTTGGTCTCAGTCTGACTGTCTAGCTGTACAGATGGAAATAAGTCTTTCTTCCCACCGGTCTTGGTGGCATTGGTGCATTTCAGCAGATAGTAAATTATCAAACTGTGACTGATATGCCTGAAATTACCATCCACCAGGTGAGCGGTGGGGCACGGTCGATGGAGGTTTTTTACCCTCATATTAAGTCAGGGTTTTTGAAGTCAAACTGAACATTTCTCTCAAGTGACAGGGCAAGGCAATCTCAGCTTCCCCTCATTTGCTGTATATTGACTGCTGATTGCCCAGACAGAAAAAAGATCCAAGGGTTCTTGGTTCTGGTGTACGAAGCGCATCTCCATTTCTGTCTAGTAAAACTACATTAGCTGCCTTTCAAACATTGCCTCAAAACTCTCTAATTCAGACTTTTACTGTCATTCTAGGATTAATACGTTTCATGAACAGTTTCATAAACACAGATTAGGCCTGGTCTTGATCTATCTAAGCAAGCTCTACAGAAAATCCATTGGTCTTCATTTTTTGGTGTTCAATTTTTTTTCCTTTTCCTAAACTAAACATCTATTTGAAACCTGGTTCTCAAAACAATATGATCTGACTTAAAGCAAAAAGTTGATCTTTTGACCAATTGGATCAAAAATGGTTCCAATACCAAAATACTTTTACAACATGTAGCATTGCATGTAGCACATGCGTATTTAGAACAGTGCAGTGTATCACTAGTCAGATTAACATTACCTCAGGAGTAAAGATGTTCCCGAACCATCAGGATTATCAGGGTACCTTCCCTGCCCATTGAAGGATACATGGAGCTCCCTGGAGACAAGATGGATTGTAGAACCCCAAGCCGTACTGGTAAATGGGGTGTCGACAGGGGATCAGGTCTGCAAAAAGAAGTCTGACGGGGGACTAAAGGGGCAGGATTAGGACTCTGTGTCCCCAGACGTTTCCATTCTGATAAGTCCAAAGTGTACCTGTGATGCAGTACTTGATTTACCGTGAGAAAACTGCAATTGATTTGAGGTCACAGTCTGCTCTCACCAAGGCAGACCAGAAATGATTGGCTAAAAATGACTGCATCTCATTGGTCAACTAATCGGAGTTGGACTGTATGTGGTAAAACCCAGATTGGACTGTATGAGGTAAATCCCAGATTGGACTGTATGTGGTAAAACCCCAATTGGACTTTATGTGGTAAAACCCAGATTGGACTTTATGTGGTAAAACCCAGATTGGACTGTATGTGGTAAAACCCAGATTGGACTGTATGAGGTAAAACCCAGATTGGACTGTATGAGGTAAAACCCAGATTGGACTTTATGTGGTAAAACCCAGATTGGACTGTATGAGGTAAAACCCAGATTGGACTGTATGTGGTAAAACCCAGATTGGACTGTATGAGGTAAAACCCAGATTGGACTGTATGTGGTAAAACCCAGATTGGACTGTATGTGGTAAAACCCAGATTGGACTGTATGTGGTAAAACCCAGATTGGACTGTATGTGGTAAAACCCAGATTGGACTTTATGTGGTAAACCCCAGATTGGACTGTATGTGGTAAAACCCAGATTGGACTGTATGTGGTTAAACCCAGACTGGATTGACTGTGTCTTAAGACAAAATGACAAATTCGCCACGAGTGTTCATGAAATACGATCCATTAAATCTTAAAAGATGAAATTTGTTTCAGCCAAGCTCACAATATTAAAGCTTCCCAAGGAGTCGACGACACATTTTATATTTGACTAGTATTTTTCTGAAGAAATGACAAATATAACAAGTCAACTCAGAGAACCAATTGATTACTTAACAAATGAATAAATCAATAAGCTCGTCTTAACTTTATAGAGTAATATCCAACGCAGTCTGTATAAGCTGTGCCAGTCCCTGAACGTCTCAAGGCCCCGTCCCCTTCTGCCAATCTTGCCTCTGACAGCGCTGACACACAGACAATAACTTTTTGAAATGTTAATGAGAATAAACCAACCGTGAGCTATTTATTGGTTTAAATTGGCAATCATACAAGATTGTTAGATCTAGGATTGTTCAGCGAGAGGTGAATGTCACCCCTCGTAATTAGGTTCAGTTGAGTTACTCGCTAAATGCTTATTCATTTCGTGTGTTTTGGATGAAGCCTTATAAAACTTGAAAGTCAGAAGGAGTTTATGGGCCCTCTAAAAAAAATGTCTGTAACAAGAGCTCAATGTCTGTAACAAGAGCTCAAATTCCTTTTAAGCTTTCAGGTCATTGTGATTATTTTTTGCTGTTAGTACAGTATTTAGTTGTAAGGGCACCACGATAAAAACAAATACACAGGAAGAGGAATAAGTGGTTAGCGGTTGAATTTATTTTTTGTGAAATCCAGCACAATTCAAGCACTGCTTAGAAATGAAACAAATTGGATGTTCTTCGTTGAGAGGGGGGAAACATATCTACATTGAAACAAATTTGTATGCGTTTCCTTTTACACACATCCATTTACTTGTGCATTGCTATACGCACAGGCAGAATGTGTTCATTGTCTAATGAGTTTAGTATGATAGATTCACTGGACAATTGGGATCTTAGGCGTCCCATACGAGCGGCGGAATGGTCACAGCAATAATTTGTCCGCCACAATGAGAAACAAAGACTATCCACTTGGTGTATTGAGACCAGAACGCTTTTTAAAGGACAACTGGTATAACGTCTATCCAGGCTTAAGGTGGGGGCGTGATGAAGAATAAATTGCACTCAAAGTCTGTGAAGTAGAACTGAGTGGTGATGGGGGGTAGAGAGTAATTGTTTCCCGGGAATAAATGAGTGGGATTAAAGCATGGGTACACCCGTCCAAATATGTTTCCTCTACCCTCCCCTCTCTCCATATCTCCACGTGCACTCTCTTCTTCCCTCTTTCCTTTCTTTTTCTCTCTCCTTCCCTCTTTCCTTTCCTCGCATCATACCCGTCCTTCTCTCCCTCTCTCATTCTTTGCTTCTACAGTTTGATCTGTCCTCAGTGGTACTGCACCGCGTTGGGTAGGTAGGCGGTTCGATCTTGACTTAAGCGCAACGAAGGTCCTTAACCAGATCTGTACCAACCATACATTCCCGACACAAGTCATAGCGGTTGAAGCTGTGACCGAAAGGTTCTGACTCAGATATACAAGTCAGGTGTGAAACCGTTTGTCACACGCACACTAATTAGGGATTTAACTCAGTCAACAGAGTGAGCAGTTGACTCTCACAACAACCATTTTATTTTGTGCGGTGTTCCCGCTTCCTCCGCTAGAATAATATTAGTGGATACAGTATCTTCGTAGAGCGAAAGGGCTCCAACTACAGTATCAGTCGATATGTTTTTTTAATATAGCAACGTATGTGTAGCTCAGCGTAAGAAACATTGTTCTTGCAACTCCAGGATTTTGAGGTCAATCCTCACAAAAAGCCTGTCAGAAAAAGCATGAAATACAGATGCTACTGTAAGTGGTTCTATATAACAACATTAGCTAAAGTACTTCTGTGTAAATGCATGACAACCTTCCCTTTCCTTAACCATGGCAACAATAGAGACCTTTATCACAATATCAAGTAAATGTTTTTCTATAGCATGCTGGCTGTCCCTTGACCAGCACAACAAATATCTTTATTATAAGTTATGATTCTGGCTGTCCCTTGACCAGCACAACAGATATCTTTATAAGTCATGATGCTGGCTGTCCCTTGACCAGCACAACAGATATCTTTATAAGTCATGATGCTTGCTGTCCCTTGACCAGCACAACAGATATCTTTATAAGTTATGATGCTTGCTGTCCCTTGACCAGCACAACAGATATCTTTATAAGTTATGATGCTTGCTGTCCCTTGACCAGCACAACAGATATCTTTATAAGTCATGATGCTGGCTGTCCCTTGACCAGCGCAACAGATTTCTGTATATGTCCTGAGACTGGCTGTCCCTTGACCAGCACAACAGATATCTTCACATGTCATGAGGCTGGCCGTCCTCCTGGACACATCATATACTTTATGCTGCGTTGTACTCTGCCAATGAGCCTTGGCTGTGTTATGCTGCTAATTTAATAGCCCTTCCACTGTTAAGAGCCTACTCCCTTTTAATTAAAATACAAGTCCATTCATCTATTGCCTTTTTCCTCTCCAGTAGGCCTAATTGTTCTTGGAATGACTCAGCAAACGAGCTGTTGATATAATTGATGGGGATAACCCTGGTTGCTCCCCAAAAAAGAAGGCGCTAAATAAATACCTTCCTTTTTATCGGCAGTAGTAGACAATTGTTCCAAACAAAATTGTCCCTATAAATATCTCGTTCTGGAGCTCGAAATAACTTGGTCAAGTACATCTCAGACCGATTCATCTACACGTTATGTGCACATACATGTATAAGTGTAAAGACCCGATATGTTCTGAGGTGCATTTGGTTTAGTGTTATGGGGTGCACCTGTTGTTAAGGGAGACGGGACTCATTGGACAGAAAAAAAGGGGTGTGTCATAGAGCGAGCATGAAGTCAAATCAGGGGTATTGGACATCCTTCTTTTGGGGTAACGTTTTGTAAATTAATGCCACAAGTCCTTGGTTTTATTGAGTTAGCCTTATATAGCATGTGCTAGGCAAGGTGTGTGTGTGTGTGTGTTTGTGTGTGTGAGGGTTGGTTTGTAGGCAGTTTAGGCCTAGGCACCGGCACACAGCTGCCTAGTTAGTTAAGTAATAAAAGTGCTGAACCATAATTGTGTCTCTGTCTCCATCTGGTTGTTGGAATTGCTACAATAATATATTATTGGCTAGCTAGCTAATAAAAAATGATTGACGTATTATAGGACACGGTGGCTGGTGTCAAGTGAAAACCCTAGCAAACAACAGAGGTTTTCCATTTGTCTGTAATAGACTTCAGAATATCGTAACGAAGCAGACGTTACCATTTGAAGTCATCAATTCTGCGTCTATTCAGCCGCGCACAAAACACGCCCAGGATCCCGTCGTCATTCCCGTCTTTTTGGTATTCCTGTCCTCTTGGCCTCGGTTCACAGGACAATATTATAAATATACTACACGAAACCAACGTGAAACCTGTGTTATCTCTACAAGTTTTCCGTAATGCGGAATGCACGACGGAGCCAGTTCTGCTGACAAATACGATTCCCCCGAGACAGGGACGGGGGAGATGCCACCGCATTTAACGGGCTTATTACACAAAAACGACTGCTGGGGAGAAATAAATTCCCTCTGGCTTCTCTTTTTTTCCCCTGGCGCGCGCGATGGAGAGATATTCTCCCGTGTCCGCATTCGTTCATCTGCCCTGTCTTGCTCACTGCTTTGTCCAGGCCTATACTACATTACAACTGAGCTATGCGGACTGGCATGGCAATGAAGCGGCATAATTCCCAGATCTCCCCTTCCCACCGCGGAGTAAATTCCATTTCCCTCCACTTCTCCTCGTCTCCGCATCCCTTGCTTCTCGCGCTTCGCGACATCTTCATTGATTTACTGGGCAGGATCCCAGATCCACTGTCACTTTCCGCTCAGGAACACAAAACACACGCATGCGGCCAGCTGCTGTCCTGGGCTCACCGAAACCGGATGGGAGAATGGAGACAACTCATTGTGAATGTGATTACACCTATATGTTACACACGCGATGACTTTCCGTTGCCATCCACCTTGAGACAGCCCAGGCCTGTCAGACCTCAGGATACCATCTGTCTACACCAGTCCCAGGTCCCAGGCCTTAAAGAGCCACACCTGGGCTCAGGTAACGCATTCAAATGGCCAGGAGAAACCGCCTCTCTGAATACTGAAACCCCGGAATAAGATCATTTCAATGCACAACTGGGTTAGTATACCCTATGGGGCTTTAAAGTGTCATTGCTTTTTCTGAGATAACAAAAGATATCTCACACGGACAAGAGAGAGACGGGTGGGGGCGTGTTTTATGTTTCCTCAGGAGAAAGACGGGGGAGGCTGGAAACGGAGGCAGACCGAGGAGGGAAGGCTAACAGGCTGTGGAGGAGTCAATCCAAACTGTTGCTGGCAGCCCACCCGGCCCTCCATCCAGCCAATTGATCGCGCCAGTCTCTCAGTCTCTCTGTCTCGGCAAACAGCTCCTACGAGACTCCTATCAATGAGTCTGTAACACCCTGCCTTCAAAACACCCCGCTTCCCGGGTCCCGTCACGACGGGTCGGTATCACAAACGTACGCTCGCGGCGTGAGTACATGTTGCGCCGGGCGCACTCACACCGTACCGCTGCGTGTCCACCAGACGGTCCACTTACGGGAGCTGTGTACATCCAATTACCAGAACCCACCGCTGATAATGCCTGCCGGGACCACACCGACACACAGTGGGCAGTCCCAGATAGCCTCTCAGCGGGACACAAATGACGGCATCACAGGCTTGACGGGAGAGACCCTCACCTACTGGGGACCAGACGAGAGCCACAGTGTTACGGCGGTGTTGTTTAAACACCGGGCCACGTTCGTCTACGGGGGGAGTCGTTTGTCGCACACTCCTTCACGAAAGGAGTCAGTCTGAGAGGCGTGGCCTCTGGTTGTCTCGTCGAATGGGTTTTGAGGAAGAGACGAGAGGGGAGTGTTGCAGGCAGACATATTTCCGCCCCCATTTCAATGACCAGCAAAAATCTTCTTACATAGAAAATAAATGACAGCAGCTGATACAAACGGCGCTACATATAACAGCTAATTATTGTGTCCAAATCTCCCTCCATCGTTGGGGAAGGTTTTACAGCGTCACCTTTTTGCCGTCCAATCCAGGGCAGCCAAGCTGGACTTGTTTTGTAGTAAAACACTGCAAGTTATTGCATCACTAATGGTGCTTAAAGTAATTACATTCGGTAATGTTCTTCCAATTTTTTTCCCTTCGCTGAGCCTAACCAGACCGACCAAAGCGTCCAATAGGAACCATGCTTACTTCCCATATCGTGCCCTATTTTGACACGGGTCCAGTCAGAATTAGTGCAGTATTTAGGTGTTATTGTGCCATTTAAGACACAGTCCATGTACTCCATTCCCCTCTAAATGACGCCATTAACCATATTGCGTTTGCTGACTCTAGGGCAACTGAACTCAAATGAGGCTTGCATCACTGAGGGTTTAATTGACTGTATACAAGGTTTATCTAAATTGCCCGGCTGAATAGCAAACTAAGTTATTAGAAAGTATTTATGTCATTAGACTGTACGTTTCAGATCTTTTGGGCGTTGTCAATCAACCATCGACGATCATGTTGAGAGGATGTTGTAAGTACATATCACCTGAGCTGGCCCAAACGGACCCGGCCTCCTTTCAGACATACCGTGCATCAAAAGAAGTAACTCCAAAGGGTTTAGGCTGCCATTTGGGACGCGGTCTGGTCTCATTGGTTTTCTCTCTAGCGGTCCTCTGCACAGGTGTAGCTGTGCTACAATAAATCAGGTTGCTGATTGATGAAGCATTCTACGGGTGACTTGTTTCAACTGACATCTTCTACAATCCACAGCATTCGGCTAGTCACACAGATACAGTAGTAAACAAATCTCCATCTCTCTCTCTCTCGCTCTCTTTCCGTCAGTCCCGTTGAGCTCGGGGATGTTTGGTTAGAAGGTTACAATACATTAGTCTATCGTATTTTTTTCACACTGCTCCCCTCCTGTTGAGGATTCTGGGCCATTCCGTCAGTGGGAAGAGGGCCCTGTCACAGCATGAAAAAGACAAACACGTAGTAATTATCCGATTGGGTTAAACTGACAAAGCCTCCGGGAGTGAGACACATGAAACACGAACACACACAATCGAACAAGATACAAACGTCTGTCTGTGGTATGGCGAGATGCCGTGCTGTGAAAGAGCGGCCACATCCCATTCCTCTTTACTGCACAATGAACCATCCCAGGCAGGCTCTCCAGGAGACGGAGAGCGAGAGGAAGATGGAGGGGAGGCGAGAACGTGTCCTCAAGTCTGTCTGTAGCGGCTATTTGTTCAACTGGCTATGCAGAGAAAACAAATGAAAGTCCTACAGTGCCCCCTTTTGGTTAGTTAACATATTGTGTCTTCTCTGAATTTTCTCTTTCCTTCTCATTCTCTCTTGTACTCTCCCTCTCAGACTCTCTATATTTTGGAGGCTGTCTTTAATCCTCAAATTCTCTAGTTGTCTTCCTTCCTTTCTCTTTCCCAACTATCCCTCTTTCTCTTTTTCTATCATCACTGCCTTTTCTCTCAACCAGAACAATGGCTTTGGGCGAATCCATTAAAATGAACAAACAGCACAACCAGATCCACAAGTGCTGTACTGCTGTTGGAGTGTGAACGCACATCAGGGAAAGATAACACTGACACACACATGCGCACGCACACACACACACACAAACAAACCATGTTGGAATGCTAATGTTAATCACTGTGTTCGCTCTGGGACAGTAAACAGGTGGGTTTGTTGGAACAGCGGATTAGTTCTACACTTTACCGTCCAACTGTTACCGTTTCCATGCCAGTAAAGTTATGATGTTTAGAACTGGAGAAAAAAAACATCACAGGTGTCATGGAAACAAGACAAAGTATTATTGCCATGGACACACAAGTTCAACGTCACAAATCTGTAAAAAAATATTGTGGTTAAAATATTTAAAGCTTGTAAGGGATGCGGAAATGCCTTTTGCTTAAACGTCTATGGAATAACCACCATATGGAAGTAAACTTGATGGCATGTTATCGTCCCACTATGATGTCATATCCATGTTGTCACCTAATAACTGGGCCCGGATGTTGCCTACCCACGCTGTTTCTCGAGCGGTTGGCTAGAAGGCAGGTGCGAACGAGTGGGCACATTCGCTATTTAGCGCAGCAAAACGTGTGACGAACCTATTAGCGGAGAAGAAAATGTCAATGCATTTGCTACGTTCAAAATGATGTAAAAAGTATTCAATTTTCACAAACTGCTTTTATCTGCGAAATGCTCGTTGGTGTTGTTTCAAAAATGAAAGTGATCTCACTGCGCTGCGCTCGAGTGTTTAGCCTTCCCCACTGACTGATCCTCCACGATATTCCGACCTTTAAGCAGTACGAAGGGCAACAATTGTCCAGCCTCATCAGTGACCTTTCAACCTAGCTGCCTAGATCTCACTTAACCAAATATTTCACATCACAACATTCATGAAATTCAGCGGGTACACGGCACAGAAATGTCTCTTGGGAGTGAAAAGACTTCTCGAATGACAGGCGCTCTCTCTCTTTCTTTCCCTGTGTCTTTTCCCGACAAACAATACTTTTCATCTCCACACAATCAGCCAAAACGGCAGTGAGAAAGTGCCTGAGCGCACCGCGGTTAATATCTATCTCGTCGACATTCACAGCTCTCGTTGTACTTAGTATCTGTCTCCCCGTTGACATTCAGAGAGTCAGACGGGAAAAAGCCCTCGTTTGCCTGCCTGTTCTGGTTGACGCTGTTCTGTATCAACACACACTGCAGCCTGGGTAATAGAGGACAGCTGGGTGGCATATATATATATATATCACATCAGCACATAGAATTACATTAACATAAAGCACTGACCTAGTCCTCTTATACGCCATTTGGCACTCTCATGTATTTTCTACGTGTGTGTGTGTGTGTGTGTGTGTGAGGAGATTGGGTAGCGAGCTACTGGTCTGGAAAGCCTGCTGACGACAGATAATGGCGTCATTGATCATCATGGAGGCCCCCAAGGCGTGGTCTGTCAAGGCAAAAAAAGCCAGAGGACCCTTTGCGTCCACTTTGCCAATCAAGCATACATCTCAGTGGTCTTCCCCTGCCCTACAACCCATGAAAACACATCATTATGCCCCCCCCCCATTCACTGCAAACATCATCTCTCTGTTTGTTTATCGGGTGAAATGACTTTGAGTTGACTATTTGACACGGCGAACATTTAATTGTCTGTGTTCTTTAACGTTGCTGAAGTCTCCCTGCGGCTGGTCATTGTCTTTATTTAATGAGTGTTCATTAGCACTTTCCTCACTTGGTTTTCATTTTGTCAGGAACACAAAAGTGAAGACAGAAGTGCCGATCGCAGACGGGTATTGCGCCCGTCTGCAAAAGCTACATTCAGTGTGTGACTGCAGATCATTTAGTCGAGTCGCGCTGATGGGATTTGGGTCTTGGTTTTCGGAACGTGGGCCCCTGTCTTTTATATATGTCACTGATTGCTTCAAGACACAAACAATCAAAACTGCCAAACAGGAGCAAACCTAACCTAAGGCTACTTCAATAGAGTCCTGTGGAAACATATCTCTGTACAAAATGTTCAAGAACTCAGCAAACATAGAAGCATTGAAGCCATTTAGAGGCTTTCTTAACCAGGAAGTAATACGTGGCCAATTTAAACATACATTGCTGGATTCAAGCGTTCGCTCTTGTTCTAATGTTCTAATATAATCAGATAATATGATCTTATAAATGACGACACTGTGCTGATATTTCTCTTGCAGATTTAAGTGTTCTATTTAGATTCTCAAAAAATATATGAATCGCCGAAAACGTCCTCCCGCTTACAAAAGCAGCTTTAAATCCGATTCTCCTCTTTGGCATGCTCTGAAGACACTTCTCCCTGAGACGAGGTATGTCTAGGCACGGCGTGCGCACGTCCCAGGCGATACCGGCGGCGAGGCAAGCCGGGCTGTGTTGTCGATTCGCTGGTGCTGACAGTTGGATTCTCACATTCCCAGGCTGCGAAGTCAAACACCGCCCGCTGTGTCGAGATCCATCATCTCAAAGGTCATGTTGTTCGCCGGGCAAACAGGAGGCTGCTCTCGCGTCCCGGCTGTCGCACTACACCCCGTACGCCGCGCTACCTTCAACCGGGTGGCTTAGTGTGCTCGGCGGGTCGCAGATTGGGACGCGGACGGCTTCCTGCAGCCCGGTTACAGCCACTCCTCGTGAGGTCTGGTCTGCGCCGCAAACCACAAACCAATCTCGGCAACAGCGGCCCGGGAGACGGGTGTTTGATCACACGCTGGCCACAGCTGGCATCTACCGCAGCATGTGTTTGGGTGAGAACTCTTTCAGGGACACACCAACCACACAACCCTCCGTCTCGGCCACGCGGGCGGACGCTCAGTCGGGTTTTGATGCTAACGAGCTCCCGTCTCTCACCAACATCTCAGGTCACGGGGTCACTGAAACGATGGAGGGTTCCGGCACTCGCGAATGAAAAGAGTACCACGTCTAACTCTACCTAGACCTCAGTCGCCAACCCAACTATCCAAATTCCATGTCCACAATGCACAGTCTAACCACTGTCAGGTATAGGATTTTCTGAGTCATTCACGCTCTGGTCACCCTGGTGATGAGATCCATTTGTTCAGGGCCCGGTGGGGATCTTGAGTTGGCTTGTTTGTTTTTGAGCTGAGTGAAAACCAGCCTTCTTTGGGCACATCTGTTCTGCTGCTTTTTCCCCCCCGGAGAGGGTGCTGTGCTGTGGCCAGACAACTCGGCCGGCTCAGGTCAGGGCCTGTGTCCGACTGATAGAACTGATGCAATATGTGTAAAGAGAGGGAGTTTGCTGAGGGATCTCAGAGGAAAACAGTGCCATTAGAGAGCATTGCACAAGAGCCCAAAAAAAAGGTAGTGAAAAGAAAGTAAATGTCAGCCTCAAATTATATTTTGGTTACTTTTGATTTGAACAGGACACTTCAACAAGTAATATAAATCAAAGTTTCCTTCACGTCGTTCCTTTCGATCTGAGGAAAATTCACCAAGGCAGATAAATCACCCAGAATAACGTACAGTAGCCTGTCAATGGAACGCAGAGTGGCTAAACTGAATAGCAATTGTTCAAATAGCGCAATATTTCACTAAACTGTAGCGATGAAAGTCACTTGGAATATAATACACAACCTCAACTGTCTCTTAAGTGATTTGACAAACTTGACAGCCTGACATAATAAAGGTTGCGTGTAAATTTAGTATGTATGAAATACAGTTAGAATGGGCTACCCGGAGTGGATAATGTCCCCATCTTCTGCTGGAGTGCTGGCTAAAGAACTGACTCTTTTTGATTGGTACCACAGAACACACAATGGCTTCTCATATCAGCAGTGTGCAGTCTGTCTAGTGGAGCCCCGAGTGGGCTGCGGAAACGCAAAGCAAGCGCGCGCACATACACACTCCAAACTACTTAGGAATGAATGAGGCCCACACAAAGGCGCTCTAATGAAAGAAAGGCCATATTCAGACAAGAGTCCTTACTGTAGACATGCTGTGTGTGTGTGTGTGTGTGTGTGCTCATGGAGCTGCATGGTGGGTGTGTCTGTTGTGCAGGGGGTGGTGTGTCTGTTGTGCAGTAGGGCGGGTGTGTCTGTTGTGCGGGGGGTGGGTGTGTCTGTTGTGCAGGGGGCGGGTGTGTCTGTTGTGTGACTGTGTCTGTTGTGCGGGGGTGTCTGTTGTGCGGGGGGCGGAGTGTCTGTTGTGTGACTTTGTCTGTTGTGCGGGGGTGGAGTGTCTGTTGTGTGAATGTGTCTGTTGTGCGGGGGTGTCTGTTGTCCGGCTGTGTCTGTTTTGCGGGGGCGGAGTGTCTGTTGTGTGACTGTGTCTGTTGTGCGGGGGCGGAGTGTCTGTTGTGTGACTGTGTCTGTTGTGCGGGGGTGGAGTGTCTGTTGTACAGCTGTGTCTGTTGTGTGGGGCTAGGTGTGCCTGTCGCGTAGAATGGTTTATTTCTTAATTTCCTCTGGTTTTAAACGCCTCTACTTTCCTTCAGACGAAAGATTCAATCTGCCTCTCCGACCACAGACTTGGAGTGTTTCAACAACCCCATTTTCGCCATCTTCAGAGACTCTACATGGGCACCTCCCTCTGGAACAATCCGGTCCTTTCCAAAATAGGCCCTGATGACTGCGGACAGGGCTTCATGCTGAAAACCAACAGGGAGATTTAGAGCAATATACTTACAACGTTGATGACTAAAGAGCTTTTCTGCTCTGCTGCAGGTGCTAAGGCTCATGGGAACAGATGAGTCAGCAGAAACAGTTACAAGATAACGACAAGTGGGGTTCACTTTGAGAATGTTTGGAGGGGTGGGGAGGGGCTGTTTGCTCTCAACAGAACAATCTGCGTGTGGCCGGTAGAGACAATCAGGGTATCCTTCATAACATCCAGATTACGTCCAGCCCTGTTTCCCATTAGACAGGACACCCTACATTCACAGGCTAGGTCCCTGTTCCCAAACTAGGAGCCTTCTACAGGACACCCTATATTCACAGGCTAGGTCCCTGTTCCCAAACTAGGAGCCTTCTACAGGACACCCTATATTCACAGGCTAGGTCCCTGTTCCCAAACTAGGAGCCTTCTACAGGACACCCTATATTCACAGGCTAGGTCCCTGTTCCCAAACTAGGAGCCTTCTACAGGACACCCTATATTCACAGGCTAGGTCCCTGTTCCCAAACTAGGAGCCTTCTACAGGACACCCTATATTCACAGGCTAGGTCCCTGTTCCCAAACTAGGAGCCTTCTACAGGACACCCTATATTCACAGGCTAGGTCCCTGTTCCCAAACTAGGAGCCTTCTACAGGACACCCTATATTCACAGGCTAGGTCCCTGTTCCCAAACTAGGAGCCTTCTACAGGACACCCTATATTCACAGGCTAGGTCCCTGTTCCCAAACTAGGAGCCTTCTACAGGACACCCTATATTCACAGGCTAGGTCCCTGTTCCCAAACTAGGAGCCTTCTACAGGACACCCTATATTCACAGGCTAGGTCCCTGTTCCCAAACTAGGAGCCTTCTACAGGACACCCTATATTCACAGGCTAGGTCCCTGTTCCCAAACTAGGAGCCTTCTACAGGACACCCTATATTCACAGGCTAGGTCCCTGTTCCCAAACTAGGAGCCTTCTACAGGACACCCTATATTCACAGGCTAGGTCCCTGTTCCCAAACTAGGAGCCTTCTACAGGACACCCTATATTCACAGGCTAGGTCCCTGTTCCCAAACTAGGAGCCTTCTACAGGACACCCTATATTCACAGGCTAGGTCCCTGTTCCCAAACTAGGAGCCTTCTACAGGACACCCTATATTCACAGGCTAGGTCCCTGTTCCCAAACTAGGAGCCTTCTACAGGACACCCTATATTCACAGGCTAGGTCCCTGTTCCCAAACTAGGAGCCTTCTACAGGACACTTTACATTCACAGGCTAGGTCCCTGTTCCCAAACTAGGAGCCTTCTTCTGACCAGGGCCGTCAGGTTCATTAGGCTTTGGTCAGAAGTCGTGCACCAGAAGTACAGGTGAATATAGATGTAGGTATTTTGCACTTCACGCTCCAGAATCACAGCTAGAATGTCCGGTTCCTATTCACAAGAACAATGTGACGAAAAAAGGGGTGTGGATCAGAACCAGGTGATGAGGTAACACTGGTATCGCATATCTGGAAGTTAAGAGACTTATTGGTTGGGAACATCTGACTGAAAAAGAGAGAAACAAGGGCAGAGACAGAGGGTGATAGAAGAGATAGAGAGCCAAAGAAAGAGAGACAGGGAGTGATAGAGGGACAGAGAGAGAGACAAAAAGAGAGACGGAGTGATAGAGGGACAGAGAGAGAGACAGAAAGAGAGACAGGGAGTGATAGAGTGACAGAGAGAGAGACAGAAAGAGAGACAGGGAGTGATAGAGGGACAGAGAGAGACAATAGGATTTTTTGATAAAACCACAGGAGGTTGGAGCAAGACGCAGGACGCAGGCGGCATCAGCTAACAACCCGTGACCACGCGGTAATTATAAACCGTTTTGTAATTATGAATTGCTTTGGTAGCGGTGTTATGACCGTGACGCGCTAAGCTGGTCTCAACCGCCTGCGGCGATGAAGATAAACAACGACAACAACTCTGAGGAAGGAGAGAGAGAAAATGGAGGAGAGAGAAGAGACAGAGGGTGGTGAATATGAAGGGTGATGGGACAGACGGGCGAGGGAATGGAGAGAGTGAGGTGCGAGAAGAAAAAGAAGAAAAGAGAAATAAGCCAAATGTTTGTGTTTGTCTTAACTGTTCACCAAAGAGAATGCAACAGAAAAACGATCTGATTCTCCCGTGGACAAAATCATTAGCATCATAATCCTGAATCCATCTTCATTGTAGGACTCCGGGTGTAAACGACAATATCTAGTGCAGGGGCGTCTGGTAATGGAGGTGGCGCGTGAGGAGGGAGAGGCCTGCTGAGGGTGTCCCAGTCAAAGTGCCTAGATCTGGGCTGAGAGCGGAGCGGTGGCAGCCTCCCTTACTGGCTGTGGAAGGAATGAGAGACGACTGGTACTGGATGGTGATTAATGTAGCGCTGCATTTGTGGTGGGGTGGGGTGGGGGGTGTGGGGTGGAAGGTAGAGTTAGTGTTTGTGTGTGTGAGTTGTGTTTTAGGCGAGCAGGGGAAGATGAATTCAGAGGCAGACCGCAGGAGACAATCTGATTACTGCTTCGCTCACACCTTTCATCTTCATTCCTCTCAGAGCTCACCATGGCAACCACGGGAAAGACTCAACTGACACTGTCTAGGGCAGCGGTATTCAGCTCGTACCGCGACAAAATCCAGATACTGCTGGGTTCTGATCTAATAATAAACTGAACCCACTTGGTGTCCCGGACTGAACCAGTCCCATTTTAGAAGGGAACCAGTGGGTAAACAGCAGGAGAACTGACTTGGAGGTCCCGAGTTGAGGAGGTTGAAGATCCAGAGCCCATAAGCTAGACCTGGCATCTAACGGTCCTCTCTTGTGCTTAACCTATTCGGTTAGCCAATATTCGCTCAATAAACGGTATGCTATCGTTTGATAATTAAGGGGGACTTAAGGTAATCTTCAGCAAAAGACACAGCCTTTTTTAGATGAAGCCCTTTTCCTTTAATATACGTGCACTCATGCTGTGAGTGTTTGAACAATCTTGAAAGCTGATTAGCTTTTATGCCATGTAAGATCATCAGCTTGGTAAAAGCTTCTGAATGAATAACATCAAGCGTTTAAGAATTTTGAACTTGTGTTGAAGAGAGAGTTAACTGACAAACACTACCTAATAACTGATGAGAGAGATTTGGAGAGCCCTATTTACTTCTCAAAGTGACCTAAGGAGATGGCAGAACCAAATATTTTATAACTTGGAGAGAGAGAGTCACACACACACGTTCACACACACACACACGTTCACACACACACACACGTTCACACACACACACACGTTCACACACACACACGTTCACACACACACACACACACACACACGTTCACACACACACACACACACACACACACACACACAGCAGGCAGACTGAGGGCAACACTGCAGTTAGACAGAGGGGGGAAAAACAGGAAACGACGTACATCAACAGTATTGTTTGTTTCTCTCACTAAACCCATCGCTAGAAAGCAATACATAAATAAATAAATAGAGGAAGCAGGAGAGAGGAGATAGTGGTATTGTACAGTGTCATATAACAGTTTATTGGGCTCCCCTGGACACTCCTAAAGCGGAGCGCCGGTCCACTAGGGCAGTGAAATACAACTGCCATTAAACGGAAAGTGTTTTAGAAGGCTAACCTTGGTAACTGCTCTTAGAAAAACAGGAACCTTTACAGTGTTAGTGTGCCCATGAGCCTCCGTACACGCGTGTACGCGTGTGTGTGCGTGTACGTGTGTGTGTGTGTGTGTTTGACCTGCCCGGCAGGCGCCCATCGGGAGTCTTTACACATCTGCGTTAATGCGCAGGCACTCTCACGCACGCACGCACACACACACACACACACACACACACACACACACACACACATACATACATACACACACACACATAAACACATACACATATCCACACACACACACACACACAGGCATCTAAGCAAGCAATGATAGAGCAGTGCTCTAAAACTGGATGCTTTTTCATCCTCCCTTAATTCGTGAACACCGGAAAGGCATTTAGAGTAAAATGTTACGGGACCTAGAGTCAACGAGGTGGAATTAGACGAGGCAGGTTAATACAAATAGAAGCAGCACTAGGCTCATGGATGATGGAGGACTGTCAGAGCAAAAACATGTATTCAACGATCACACTAAACCGAATAAGAATGCAGGGAGTAAAACATATTAATGTTTATTATACTGGGACTGTTCTACATCCAGTAATGATAGAAAACTGACAGAGCTTACCGCAGTTCTAGGAGGGGAAACAGTCGATGCCGCAGAGAACCAGACGACCATATAGGGCATGACTGAAGACCAGGGGGCAGAGAGGCACAGCAGAGAAGCAGAAAAGGAAGGTCAGGCCGTTGTGTGTTATTGCTGAGCTAAAACCATGCACCCCCTGTTGACTTCCAACAGGGCTGGCCTGCTCCTGATGTATCACGATGCTTAAATCATATCTTTCATCAATTTCAACGTCTCAGAATTTTTCTTTATGGGAGTGTTCTCCTCTCAAAATTGGCCTCCGGATTCACATTTAAAGACAGCCACAGAGCTGATGACTGGGGTTTTCACACCAGGTTAATGGCCTCTGTGTTCTTCTTAAATGTAGGAAGTAGAAATATATTTTATGTTTGATATCCACTATGATTGTCATGTGTAAATCAGTCGTGGGCAAATTCTCATTTTCAGTGACAACATGGCCAAAGGATCGCAAGGGGACAGGAAAACCAAATGAATAATGTAAAAATATAAATACAAATAAACGGAGAAATAGAACATCAAATTTCACTATATACAACGAGACAAACACAAGACACAGAGGTTAGATAAATGTATCAAGTGCCTTGAACATGTGTACGTTTCTTAAGCAGTGATCCGGGTTGTGATCTGGTGAAAACTGTCAAGTTAAAGGGTCCTTTGCAAGTTGTTCCAGCCACTGGGGGAATGAGACGAGGAATGTGTAGGATTTACCTAAGAGACTTTTAAATAAATTGTCTGTTAATCCAAAACAAGGCTTTTGATCCGTCCTACATAGTTAGCTTTGTCAGAAGCATAAATTCCTATTTCCACATATAATGGAACAACATAAGATAATATCCCCGAGGACAGTTAGTGGTCTAGAAGAGCAGAAGCTGACGATCAGCGGCTTAATCACAAGAATATGTAATGTTACAGACTCACACCAATACATCAAAGAAAGCTGCTTTCTTAAACCAACAATTCCCATGGGTTTACCATACGGCGGTACAATGTGGTTTAGAAACGCTCAGGATGAACAGGGGGGATGTAGGACCGCATTTCCAGTGGTTGTTTTAAAAGAAGAAAAAAGGGGTAGCATACCTAAAGGAGCTTCCTGTGTAAGCTAATCGAGTGCCGCAAAAAAGATCTGATGACTCCTAGTGGTAGTTTGAGGCATCACAGGTTAAATTGAGGTCGTTCCTTGGGGAATGAAATCTCTGTCCGGTCAACCACTCCACATCTGCTGTAGAGTCGTTGCCAAGGGCTAAAGACATAAACGAGAATTAATCATTACAAAACAGGGAAGCAAGAAAGTCTGTAAATATAGACGGAAAACAGTTTTACTCTTATTTAAATAATGGCGCCTCATGGTTCCGAGATGTCTGGAGACAACTGACAGTTTAACAGAGGCACATTGCAGTATCTGTTACGTGGGTAAAACGTGTTAAATCTCACCGAACAGCGTGCCTGTGAACACACAGAATTAGAGTGGTTATTGTCAGACGTCCCTTTTAACCAATCACAGTGTCTTTGGGACTTATGACACACGAGGGCCACCGTGCATGTGGAGAGGCTAGTGTGAGAAGAAGCTATAAAAAAAAAAACTGTACGAAAACAAGCTAACCACATTTTATTATTGTCAGCATCATATAGATAATTATTCTACCTTCTCACCTCAATCAGGTGCAAACAAATGAGAGCTTTCAGCACCATAAACAACAACTTTAAGGTGTGATTTACGCAGCTAATCACTTGTGCATCGAATCCCCACCAACGCCTTCCAGCACTTCCTGGTATTCAACGGCGCTAAATAGTAGCATATAATAATAGCATATTAGAAAGGGATGTAATAATAGGATATATCCTCTTGTATTCCGTTAAGCACATCCATTCACAGTTCACATTTTTTCTCACATCAACAGGAACCGTTGGCGACAATACGCCGAGAGCAAGCCGGTCCAAATAAACAAACCTTCCCGACCTTTCAGACCACCGCTGACTGGAGTCACTGTCGGCAGCAGGAACATGAGCGCACAGCAGGCAGTCACTATTAGAGACTTCTAAACACCTCAGAGCCACTTTCTCCTGGCAATCTTGCGGGCCAGCTTTCCCCTACCGCCCTCTCAAGTGTGTACGTGAACAACAAAAACGGCCATATTTTCTTTTGAGCACACTACATTTGACCAGGGCTCATGGGGCAGGATAAGGACTTAATTTAAAGAGCTCTTCATTCAGTCCTTTTACAAGGGCCAGCCTGCCTGCTACAGCCCTCTGAAGACAACCATTTCAAACGTGTCGGGTGGCTTTTTGAAAAGGCAGCGGCTACAAACGGTGGCTCGGGCGCTGTGAAAGTGGAGAGGTCTTTTGACGTATCACGACTCAAAAAGATTCCGTAACTACCAGAGTAAAGTGACAAAATATAGGGAGGCAGAATGACCGGGGGAGATGGACTCCAGGTTTGCAAGAGAACGGTTTAGGTCAGCCCTTCAGATTCTCTGACGCCTCAGCAGTGCCTTGGCTCCAGCTCTCAGCCATCTCCATAAAGCACTACAATAGCTTCCATTCGCATAACCTAACTGGGGAGTATGTCCATAGATACAGCAATCACGTTGTCTCTTCCTTTAGTTCCTTAGCTACCGCTAACGGCTGAAACGCCCCGATATGGTTAACTAGCGCTGTCTGTATTGCATGGGTCGTGTGCCACAAAGGAGGCTGGGTAATTTAATCTGTCCGTGTAGTGTGGACACAGGTTGTGCGTCCCAAAGGCGCACTACAGCCGACTCGTTTTTGACCGTGGCCCTGCACTTCTTAGTGAACAGTGGGCCATTTGGGACACACAGCATATCTGGAGGGGACAGGAAACAGAATAGCAGGGAGTGGATGAGAGGGAAATTAAAAGAGGGCTTTATGAGAGCCATGTCATCAGGTTTTGTTACAATGAGCGGGAGAAACCGGAAAAGTAGAGTCCCGCATTGGATCCCTGGGTTATTTATTGGGGTGAATCGACAGCTACTGAAGTGTGAGGAAATACACTGAAGTGCTTACAGGCGACAGTTGGTCCATTATTAGAGGGCGTTTGGCGGGCATAACCGGGGAATGGAGAGTGGAGGATTGACCAACACAAACTCCAATAAATCCCCTTCACACCTTATCAACTCCTCATCACCATCGCCTCCACCAGCAGAAGCTCATGCCGCACAAGTTATCAAGCTACTTACGAATATTACATATTTTAATATCAGAGGATTTTGGGGGGGGGTTTCCTTGGCATAAGACCCTGTCATCAATTAGGAGTTCTGATCGCACGTAGGGGATAACTGATGCCCCCCCCTCCCTCCCCCTCCGTTCCTAATGCCGACATAAAGAGCCGAAGCTGTCGGTAGATTGTGGATGTAAATGAGCTGGCGCTCTGTTTACCCGACACGCATGGTGTGTGTCGCGGAGGGGGCCGCGGAAAGCGCGCATTTAACGATGTTGATTTGCCGGCGCATTTGAGTAGAGGGAGTGTTTTGACTGATCAGCAGATGTTTAAGTGGACTGGAGGGGGGCGGGGCGTCGCAGCTGTCGGCTCCACTTCGCCGCACACAGACACACCCGCGCCCGCCGCTAATTCCGCCGCACGTCTGAACAGGGTCTCGGCCTCACCGATGCACTCGACCAGCACGCCCGAGTGATGAAATGACTTTGGATGTTTTTCTCGTTCCATGACATTTTAGAATTGTTTGTTTTTCTTGTTGTCTGCCGCTCTGAACGGCGGTTGACTTCGCCCGCCGGTCGTCGACTATTTCTTACGTCACCGCGGGGCCTTAAGGGGCTTGTGGAGAGAGCGGAGGATGCGCAGGCCTGGCTTGGAATCCCTAACATGACATTAGCTCAATATTTCAGACGTTCGTAAAACACAGGAAATGCGAAGGACAAAGAGTAATTGCTTTCCCCGAGACTGAGCACATAAGCTGTACATTGCGGCTGTAAGTGGGAAACACAACCCAATAAACGTCGACAGTGGTTTGACCCCGGATGACCCTCCCAGCATTCGGGGGATGTTAGGCGGAGGCGTAAGAGAGTGTGAACGAGAACGGACGAAGAATATAAGGCGACACTGACATGGCGTCGAGGAAACAACTCATCGAATAGGACAAAGGATCTGGACGGTTGTCAGTGCCTTCGTTTCTGTCATCATGCACACAGCAAACATTCGGGCATACAGGTAGGCCTACTGCTATTTCGGTGTTGATACAAAACATGGAGAATTTGACTTTGTTCATACAGGTTGGGGAAAATGGGTAGCTAAGTTAAGTCGATCGTCACAGTGACCTTAGTGTATTTTCCAATGCACTAGATTAAGTTAAACTTAACTTGAATCCCGACCTAGAGTTGGGGACTAGCAGAAAGTAACATTTTCTCTTGTGGCTGGAACGGTGACCAGTCATTACCAACAATGCTAACACAAGTTATCTACAATAGCATTAGCTATTGTGAGTTGTCCTAGCCTAAATTCTGAATATTCTGTATTTGCATGAACTTGGTAAATTCATTAAGCAGAAACTAGCAGGAAACCAGCTGGGTGCTCAGAAAAAGGATCCCAGATTAATTTGCAGTGAAATGTCGATGTTGCCGTCAACCAAACACTCCAGCGTTCCAGACTCCCAGTACATGCTGTATATCAGATAGATGCAGGGGAAATCAAATGTGGCTCTACGTGACTTCAGAGCAATGTGTTATAGCTAAATTATTTAAAGGGCATGAGGCAGATATAATTAATATATACAAGTCAGACAGTTCTTATATCTCTAACACATGTTAGCATTAAACCAATAAATAGCATACTCATTTTGCTACACTCATTTTGTCTAGGGATCTTATGCTTAGCTTCAGGGTACATAACTTTAATTAATGAGCCATCTTACCTGAGCCCAGGGCCTGAATCATGAGTCAGCGTAGGTTGGCAAACCCAAGACAGTCCTTATATTTAAATGTTAAGTAAAACAAATGTATTCAAGCAAAACACATACATACCATAACCTAATTAGAGACTAAAACAAAGAAAATGCCTTGTGATGACCAGTTGAGAAAATTAGCATCACAACTCTCTTACACTCCAAATGCCAATCGCCTTAATTACCTGGAGATGTCGTTTGGAAGTGTAAACAAAAGAAATAGTAACAGAAGTGTTACAGACGTTCTAGACTGGCGTAAAACAACCTGGGGAAACATGATTTATGTGAAATGAGGCTAACACAAGCAGAACCAAATAAAGGGTCTAAATATGGGACATGCTGAACACGGGAAGCTCTCATGCCTTATGTTAAGCTGTGATTACCATCGCACTCTGTAACATATGCACGGCTAAAAACTTGGCATACAGAGTTGCACATTTTGAAACAATGTACAACAATCTGTTGTGTTGCTAAAAAAAACAGTTCACAGCAATACCACTGACAGAGTTTAATTTCACGAAGGAGCTTTTTTAGGCCAAACTCCAAAGTAGCAGATGACAGTCCTCTAAAGTGTTTCTGTGAGCCTAATGTTGAGATGAGTATTCAGCCCAGCACAGTGATGACAGCCAGGACACGCTGGGAAAAGAATGGCTGTGGTGGGCATCCTTGTGGGAGACAGTTTGTGAACATTTATACAGGCTGCGTACCGAACGACACGCCATCGTGCCACCTGCTATAGAGTTAGGAGTTAGGGAGGTCAACCTCAACCAAACATTGATAGCAGGATATAGCTTACTGTAGTGTGTGTTCCAGTGACACACACACACACACACACACACACAGAACATTGTTTCATAGAACAAATCTCCCCGTTTTGCCACAGCCTAAAGATAGGTGTTGTAGCTGTAGCTCGTCTAACTTCAGCTCGGTGAAACGACAGCATCCTGTGGCATTGACACTCAGGCAACAGGGTTTATAATCTGGGTCAAAATAAGTGTTTCTGACCTGTCACATGCTAAACAGTCACTGTGCAACTAACAATTATATAGCAGCAATAATTGTACTTTATGTGGTGTGTTAGTTTAGGATAATAAAGTAGTCTGTAAACGTCATTCATAAAATAGCTATTTGATGAACTGTGATCAATAAATCAGTTTTGACCACCAAATTGTAATTTAATAAATTGTTTCATTACATGTGACCTTTTAATTGTTTTCCATCATACAAATAGACAAGACGACAAGGCTTATAAGACTAAGAAACCTGGTTAGCACTAGCCAAACTACTTTTAGCCGTCTGGAGAACTCAAGTGCAAAAAGGAGGTAAAAATGTAAAAATAATTCACACGTTTACACTTCTGACCATATACTGATACCAACGAACATGCTGGGAACCAGTCCTTAGAATGCATAACTTGTCATTGATTTTAGAAGTCTATAACAAAAGATGTAAGAAATATGTTATGGTGTGAATCATCTATTAGCGCTAATCAGCTTGATCACCGCAGTCAATGTGGAAAATGTATATATTTCATCATATTATATTTCCAATCAAAGATGGTTCGGGGAAAATTTACAACCTTGTAAAGTTAAATACCAAGGGTTGAAACATGCAATCTGGCAGCTTCTGTGAAAGTATTTAAGCAGGTACAGGTTGGTGGAAGTTTAGCTGATTCCACAGCCTTTTACGCTACTGCCCTCTAGTGACCGTCCTGGGCAATGTCAGCCTCAATCCATCTCTAGTGGAGAGAGCTGTCTTCAGTGAACCACTGACCACATCTCCAACTGAAGTGTCCATGTTCAATTTTCACAAGAATAATTAAATATATCATAATACTGAATTGATGAAAGGTGGTGCCAGATTGGCTTAGCAGAAGAATGACTGTCACAGATTATTATTCTGTCTGTCTCTAATAAATCTACAGAAAAAAAACATCCAACCGTGAGAATGGTTATTGGTGAATGAAAATGCCTTTGAGACCAAATATATAAGAAGATGCATTAGCCCCATGATCCTCCATTTAAAAACAAAACTAATTCGGTCTCAGAGATATCATCACCAATCCCAATCAAATGGGATTTACTTAAGCAAGACACTGATAACAGGATAAAACTGGTGGTGTCATTTAAAAAAGTATTGGTTAACAAGACAAGACATTTCAGCTGGATATTCTCCAGTGACAGGACTGCACTTCAAAATACAACCATCTTGATAACCTCAGTATAAATCACAACATTATCTAAGCATTGGTATTTAACCATACAAGGCCTGGCAACTGCTGGTTTTATGTTTTACCTCACAAATAATTGAAGAGAAACTACTGGATAATATGGAGCAACAGATCAATAAATGAAAGAAACATTTGCCTACAATAACCCATTTCAATTAAACCACATAATGGACATACTTAGATTGCATTAAGGCTCTACAAAAATTGAATTAAGGGATTATGGTGAGTGTCATTAAACCTTTTCCTGAGAGATTGCCATCTTTATACCAGAAGAGGTTTTAACAGAGGTCAACCTCCAACCCTATCAGAGGGTCAGATCACAATGATCAAGCCACAGAAATAATTAGACATTTAGAATTTCATTTTGCTAAATAATACATTTTTGATTACTGTGAATATGTGTGCAAGTCCAATTATTTAGGTTCTAAGTGATATAATTAATAAATGGGACGCAATCTGGAAAGACATAAGCGTTTAAGATTTCTACTTGACACAGTTTGTTCTAAGCCAATCAAGATAAACCACATCTTTTCTTAATTTCATCAGGCTCTTGGTTTTAATAGAACATCCTCTCATGTTCAAGTATATTGAGATGTTTGGACCAGACTCCACAGTTGCAATCATTTTAAAATCAAACTAAGAACAGCAACTGATAAATAACATTGTAATATGGCCCACGGGGGACACTGTTAAATAAAACAATGAGT
The DNA here is from genome assembly GCA_029465975.1 of Dallia pectoralis. Classification (NCBI taxonomy): domain Eukaryota; kingdom Metazoa; phylum Chordata; class Actinopteri; order Esociformes; family Umbridae; genus Dallia; species Dallia pectoralis. The sequence goes on from CM055736.1 coordinate 9,709,267, forward strand.
CTCTAAAAATGCTGTGAGGTACCTCGGAAGTCAAATGTTGTGAGCTACCTCAGGAGTCAAATGCTGTGAGGTACCTCGGAAGTCAAATGCTGTGAGGTACCTCGGAAGTCAAATGTTGTGAGCTACCTCGGAAGTCAAATACTGTGAGCTACCTCGGAATTCAAATACTGTGAGCTACCTCGGAAGTCAAATGCTGTGAGCTACTTCGGAAGTCAAATGCTGTGAGCTACCTCGAGAGTCAAATGCTGTGAGCTACCTCGGGAGTCAAATGCTGTGAGCTACCTTCGGGAGTCAAATGCTGTGAGCTACCTCGGAAGTCAAATGCTGTGAGCTACCTCGAGAGTCAAATGCTGTGAGCTACCTCGGAAGTCAAATGCTGTGAGGTACCTCGGGAGTCAAATACTGTGCGCTTCATCCCAAGGTCAAATACTGTGAGCTTCATCCCAAGGTCAAATACTGTGCACTTCCTCACAAGGTCAAATACTGTGCATAGTCACCTTTCTGGTGAGAAGATGGTTCCCCCCATGGCAGACAAACCTCTATACAAGAGAAACCCTAACTATTTTTCCTCACTCTCCTTGTGTACACTCTTGGTTTTACAGAACACATATTTTCATTTAGCAAAAAATAATTTACAGAAACCATGAGCTTGCCAAGGGTGGCTCAGGTCTTTAGACTGCAGTCCTTGAAAATGTTTTGCTTTACTGGCTTATCTGAAGGTATAACTTCATGGACTAACGAAAAATACTTTAAATTCATTTTATTTAAATAAAAAAAAATGTTACATCACATCTCTTTTACAATAGACAATTGTTCTCTTTAAAAACTCAATGAATTTGTGTATAATACATTTTCTTTTATAGAAAATCCCAATTTCAGTCATTCAACACTAGCAAAACGGATGACAAATATTTACCCACAACTTGTAGGTGACGGCAGTATGTTACATTGCAGAGATATACTGTCTGGAGACTTCATGGCGACTTGTGGGTTATGGTTACAAACTAATACTTCATTAACACACTAACATCCACAGGAGTGGAGAGGTGGACAGCAGCTCTCTGAGTAGCCATGACAACCTCTGCTCTCCCTAAAGAAGGCCTGTAAATGGTCCAAAAATAGCAAAGATATTTTCCGGGTTTTACAATGTACTGCACAGCACTACCATTGTAAGGAACACTGTGGTCGTTGTTGTGGTCGCAGTGTCATTCATAAACGATACCAGACTGTTCTCTGGTGTTACGGTAAATTGCTAGCCTGCAACCAGGTGTTTCACGCTTTAACCAACTCCTCCCGACTCCCATGTTACCCTGCCAAACGAAATAGAACATGTACGCCATCACCATTTTAGCATTAGCAATTAGCCTTTTCAGTAGCAACCACTCTTAGCATTAGCAATTAGCCTTTTCATTAGCAATCACTCTTAGCATTAGCAATTAGCCTTTTCAGTAGCAACCACTCTTAGCATTAGCAATTAGCCTTTTCATTAGCAATCACTCTTAGCATTAGCAATTAGCCTTTTCAGTAGCAACCACTCTTAGCATTAGCAATTAGCCTTTTCATTAGCAACCACTCATAGCATTGTGTTTGTTGTTGGGTTAGTGAGCAGCAGAGGTTGTCCCGAGGCCAGTCTGAGTAGACTCTAAATCTGACAGTTCACACAGCAACATAAACAAGAGGAAGTTATCGGACCCGTCTTCATAACTCCGCCTGCGGTTAGGAGCTCAAACCAGTCGTCCGCAACAAATAAACGATAACATCCATTAGGTTTTTGAAACCCAACCGTCAGTAAACATCAGCATAGGCAAAGTATGGTCAGACGTAACATCCTGAAGAGAAAAAAAAAGATTTGGCAACAAAAATAAAACTAGAAGTTTACAATACATTCTGTGCTTTTTTTTAGTGCCACTCCTCTTGGGGTACGTCAGACCCTGATTGCAAATTTCTAAGTTAGTTGTTGTTGCTTATCAACTAAGAAAGGCATCAGGTAAAGCAGGTCAAGCAGTAGCACTACAGTAATGTACAGTTGATCAGTCATTCAAATCAACACAAAACAGACTATAAACTATAGAAATCAAATGTTGTATCTAGTCGCAAAACAACCTGACATTGGGTTTTGTGAGACAGTAACTGACACGGCTTATATAGGCTTGTCGACAGTGTGGCGAGATCAATGCTTTTTAGGGGACTAGCTTGTTTTGCTGGGGCAAAAAAAGAGCATAAAAAATCTACTCTCTCATTTGCAGCCAACCTTAGCCCAAAGGTCCACACAACTCCCTCAGCCATCTCACAACATAAACAACGTCTCCACATGATTTGGCATTCATCATCACTCTACATATCAAACCGATCTGAGAAATAAAAGACCAGCTTGTTTCCCCAGTCAGAATGGTGACAATAATAAAGTGACATTACAATATTCGGTTCAAACGTCTTCATCCGGCTGCAAATTAATCCTACAGAAATAGCTCACTGACCGATCATTTGCCCAGGAGTAAACTAGTTAGTTACTAGTAGAGAAAACCATTACATCTGAACAGGACAACACATTGTACAATCTGACCAGCCCAGCATAATTACTACAAGTGGAATTAGTGGTATTACTGTAGTAATACTATTATAATACTACACCATGCTATCACAAAAAGACATGTAACATGTCTTGATAAACATGTTAGCGATTTCTCAGTGTAAGTGACCTTTGAACCTTGACACACACACACACACACACACACACACACACACACACACACACACAGTAGTACTTCACTGAACCAGCTATGTTAGATTTCAACGATGTACCTCCAGTTTAGACACATAGTTCGAAGTCTATTATGACTCACTATCAGTAAGTATGCTTTAGATTCATACCACATTCAACAGATCCAAGACCTGCTTTGACAAAGTCCGATTGCTCACAATTTCATTGGGTGGTACAAAAAATAAGTCGACGTCCGAAAAAAGGCATTTGAGATTGCATCACAATGAACATGGTCACCATGGTTACCACCGCCGCACATGACACGCTGTACAGGCCAGTAGACAGAGGCCTAGCAGACAGTTGAACGTGGAACCACACATGAACTGTACGCCAATTTACGATGCAGTACCACAATGAAACGCAAACCGTTTGGTACCGAAATGTGCACGGGACAGTGTCTTCCCGCGGAAAATGCACACGACAATGTAAACTAACAGGAAAAAGGCTTCTTGACGCGCCGACCGCTGTCCGGACGCCGCTACTTCCTGTGCAATCAGAGAGCTAACGTAGCGGATACGGACTGTCTGTATGTCCCAATAGAGACCAGCAACGACGATTACACGGACTCACACTTCACATGAAAGACAGAGAGATAGAAAGCCAGAGGAAGAGAGATAAAGAACGAGAGAGCACAGACAAACAATGTCCCTCAAGCATCGTACATAGATCTCTCCAGAGAACTAACGCAGTCAGTCAGTCAGGAGAGCCAGCTCCATCCATTTAATGTCCGTGTTGAATATGACCGTCGTCGGCCACCGTCATCCCAACACAGAGTGGAAGAACGTATGTACAAAACCCATGGATGCAACAGTTCCAACCTCCACACGCACACGGTGGGTCATGAAAGCAGAAACGATCTATCGCTGTGAATGAGAGCCCAGGGGGTGTGTCCATTCTCAATTGTTATTCCTCCACTCATGGGGAGTTTAGAGGGAGCTGGCCCAGCCCAGGACTCTGTTTGTGGGGGAGAGCAGGGCTAGAGCTCCGGGCTGCCCGATGGTGGTCTGGAGGTGGTCATGATCTTCATGTACTGCGTGAAGATCGCCTCAAAGGCTTCGTCTCGATGGATCATCGCACCGAACACCAGAGGCTGAGGACGAGACACAGCACATCACACTTTTGGACTATGAAAATGTGAAAGGATATAAGGTTATCATACGTCCAGTCTTTATTTCTATACCTTCTGTGTGGATGGAGTGGCTATGGAAATTCCCATTCCAGATCCCGGTAAAACGGACAGCACTTTGTACTGTGATGACATTGGAAAGAGATTGATTGTGTTAAAATGCTGATCTGATCCAAAATGTCAGTTCTGGCCATGTGAACGTCAGACCCCCGTTGAGATAAGGGATATACAGTAAAACAATGAAGAGTCTGAGATAACAGGGGGTATAAATACCTTCTGGATATCTGTGATGTCCAGCAGCTTTATAACTTTGTTTTTCTTCGAGGAAGCCGATTTGGAACTGGAGCTCTCAAAGCACAGATAACTTGGGAGAATGAAGAGGAGAGATTAAGGGGAGGACAGGAACGAGAGACAAGAGAAAGGAGTTAGACCGGCAGTGTGAGTGTATGTCCTGCCACACAGAGTCAAACCGCATTACCTTTAGTTAGAACAATATCTAGCACACAGAAAATATATAAATTGAACTCCGTCGGCCCGTTTACTTCTCTGTGACGTAGAGCATGCCGTTCCGGATGTAGTCAGTTGGCATCTTCCTGTCTCTGTTGATAAGGCAGCACCTCCACCCGTTCTCACACACTGGAGACACACATCGCACAAGTCACACCAATTACGTCACTATACAACTTCGGTGCACAACAGGAAGCAAGTATATGGCGCAGTTATTCCCCTGACCTGCTAGAGGGCGCTCATTCTCAGAGACGTTGAAGATCTCGTGGAAAGCCCCCTTCTTGGTGCTGTGAATTCTGGCACTTTCCCCATCCAGGTTTACACCGCACGGGACAGTTGCTAGGCTACCTCTAGCCACCACAGGCGGAATCTAGATGAGAGCAGAGAGGCAGGAGGAGGAGGTCGGGAGACGGGAGAGGCGGGACAAGGAGGTGGAGGACGAGGAGTGGATAAAGACTGTTACTACAGGGCCCCGGAGTAGTGTAGCCATCTTCCACTACAGAGAATAAAGTGTCACTCAGCCTCTCCCTCACAAGATGGAGGCCATTCTGTTGTACACAATAGCAGTCGGTGCTCCTCATAGCAGCCTTGCAAACATGTGCCTTACGTCGCTGACGCTAGCCCCAGCTGAGGGGACTCGTGCAAAGCGCAGAACAGTTCCCGGACCCAATCCCCAGACACGCTCAGATCACACACACGCTGCCCACTTAACAGCACGCGAAATATTTACAGGGTTGGTAGTCCAGCTTATCTGTTAGTGCTATTTTGATGGCATTTTTTTCTCTCTCGATTCACACCCTGCCTGCCTTCCAATCGTCTAACCCGCCTGCCTTGAAGTGGGGAATTAGGGGCGGAACTGTGCCCGTCTGTCTTCAGATAACATGCTGCTACGGCGGGGGGCGGACCCGGTGCTTTATAGAAGACGGGAGTCCCAGAGGGGGACAGAGGCGGTGCACTCCTCAGGCAGACAGGCGGGGGACCAGGGGGAAGGCCAGACGCTGTGTGTACGGGTCCTGTGTGAGGGTGGGTGGGGGGTTGGTTAGTGTGTTGGTGAGTGGGAGTGGGGAGCTCCGCAGATATGTAGCCATGCAGCTCCAGAACAGAACACTCCCTCATGCCGGAAACAGGCAGTCGGGCCCCGGCTCACACGCTTACACACAGGTTATCGGCATCTCTACACAGACGGAAATATTCGGTTGAATACTTAAAAACAAAAAAGGCTAGGTACAGAAGGCGAACCAGTCGTAGGTTTTTAGAGTAGGTGAGGAAATCAAAAATACTAGCTAGGTTTGTTTTCGATGGTTGACCTGGAAAATACATTCAGTTTTGAGTGATTGTAAAGGACATTAAAAACTACTACTACTATAACTATAAATTACTAAAATGTCTTACCATACCAGTTTAACTAAAAATCATTATAAAGACTGAAACATTAAACTCTAGGGAGAATAAAGGGGCTATTATTACCTGAACTAAGCATACAGGCTAACTAGTGCAAATAGACTAAACACTAAAGAATCGGTTTAATGTGCTAGTTTGGGTTTCCGTCAGAAGACGTGTCCCACTGGTTACTACGCATTCTGTCTGCAAAATGGATCAAAAATGTCACAAGTTTTTTTTATCATATTGCTTGAGACTGGCTCAGTAGAAGCTTGGTAAAACGATCTATCTGGCCGAGTTGGTGGACGAAACCCACTGAAAGGTCATTTGCCATTTTTGATCCATTCATTTGCAAACGCTGAGTTTATGTTGGGAAGTGTGTTGCGCACCAGTCACATCCGCGCACGCGCACATCCGCACACACACACACACGCGCGCACACACACACACACACACACACACACACACACACACACACACACACACACACACACACACACACACACACACACAGACACACAGACACACAGACACACAGACACACACACACACAGACACACAGACACACAGACACACAGACACACACACACACACACACACACACACACACACACACACACACAGACACACACACACACAGACACACACAGACACACACAGACACACACAGACACACTTCAGGGTCAGCTGGTGACACACACACACACACTATGTATAAATGTACATTACGTAATGGGACAACACTCAAACCAGAGGCCCTACCTTCTCAGACCCAGACAGCTGAGAGAGAGAAACAACAGAACACAACGTCACAGTCACTACAACAGTGCTCACCTAGCATCGCTAACATTACAGCCGACCGGCTCCGCAAACCAACCGGGACGGCCCTTGAGTAAAACACCCCCAACCTCAATATCACGCCCTCACACACATGCCGACACGGATTTCAAAGTATGACATTTAAAGGGCACTGTGCAGCTCAATTAGGTCGGTTTAAAATACAGGCTCGTTAGAAAACAACGTTAGCCCTCATCGTGACAACATAAATGACAGTGTCGGTTTGAAAACAAACATGAAACGCTAAATGTGTGGTTTGCTGTAAACATATACTGCTGTAATGGGATTAGGGATTAGCTCCAATGTTCAGAATGTTTGGGGCGGCTTAACCATTAGCTCCTGACACTACAGGACGAGTAATTGAGCTCACCCCAGAGGAAGTTGTGTCGGGTGACTGTGTGTATACTGTATGTGTGTGGGGGAACATTGCAGTGTATACGTGTGTGTGTGTGTGTGTCCTCACCCTTCGAGACACAGTAGCATTGGTCCTCTCCTTTAGTTGTGGATCGGTGGGCAGGTTGTTCCAGTCTATGCGCGGCGTGTCGTATTTGTCCCTCAGCTTGGGGCAACTCTTAAACAAGAAGTCTATGATGAAGAACTTAATGCCCACATAGAGCCCTGGGGACGTGGCGATAGAGGAGAATGGAGAGACGAAACGAGAGAGACACAACAGAGGGACAGAGAGGGAGAGATCAGAAAGAGATGAGAGAGAGGTAAGAAGCATTGAGGGTGTGAGTAAAAGCGGAGAATAGACTTCAAAACTATTATTCTCTTCTAATGACCAAGCGTAAATATTTCACGACTGCTGGTGTAGTTTTCTACATGGTTTATGTCTTTAATAAGGATGCTGTGCTTCCATAACGTTCCTTCTTGTCTGATATAAACTAAATGTCAGTCTGACTTTTTCTTCCTGGCCGCTGGCCTCAACAAGGAAGCACCGTGAAGACTAATTGCTTTAGAGAGACACACATTGAATCTCTGAGTGCCAGGGACGATGCCCCAGAGTCACAATAAAGAAAATAAACTGGTATGTTATTATATCGCTGTTGCTGTGCTGCCTGCGTGTGCGCGCCTGCCTGCTTGTGCGCGCCTGCCTGCTTGTGCGCGCCTGCCTGCTTGTGCGCGCCTGCCTGCTTGTGCGCGCCTGCCTGCCTGTGCGCGTCTGCCTGTGCGCGTCTGCCTGTGCGCGTCTGCCTGTGTATACATACCAATCATAAAGCCCATGAGTTTGTAGGGCAGTATACAGGAGGAGAGGAAGGTGATCCACATGCTTATGTAAAGCTTCTGGGTGATCTCTGGCTGCACCCACATAAACAAGCTGAAGACACACACACACATAAACACAGATTCATCAGCTTATTCAGAAGGGCAGAATATTAGCTACACGTCAAATCAACAGTTGGTATCAACTTACTTTTTTATTTTCTCCAACACATCCGCCATCTTACCGAAAAGGTTCTGTAAAATAGAGACCGAAGTGATATTAAGAAACCCGTTTAAATCTAGATATGGTCTAAAATGTGTGTGTGTGTGTGCCATTAATACCTGAGCTTTTTGTGCGACATCTAGAACTAGCTGGAACTTTTCAGACACTGTCAGGTCATCCTTTGACGGTTCCTACATGAATCAAACCCAAACTATTAGCACATTCCACAACAGGAAACAGGACAGGCCACTTCCTGTGAGGTCGAGGAGTGAAAAACAGTCACGTGACATGCGGCTTCTTACTATAGGATCTGTAATATCTGGCACAATACTCCACTGAATCCGCCAACCTCTGAAACGAAAAGATGGGAAAAGTCAAAACCGCGGAAAGACGTCAAAAACTAAAATGGATTCTCCACAAAAACCATCTGGACAGTCATTTAATATACATGCGGTACATATTTAAAAAGGTGATAGCATTTACATGCTTGCACGAAAACAAATCGCATTGTCATTGTGCAAAATGTACGGTGTCTGTCCGGTTTACGTCTTACTTAGCGATGAGGTAATTCAGTGAGAGCCTGAGAATGGCCAGGAAGAGGAACATGGGGACGGCCCAGCCATGCCAAGCTGCATTCATGTAGATCTATGAGGGACGTATACTCGTTACATTCAGCGTCTCGTACAACAGCCCGGTTGGCCTGGTGTAACCTTCCTCACACGCACATTTTCATCCGGACATGATGTGAAAGGAGCAGGACTTACTATGAAGGCAATGGCCGAAGTGTAGACTGAATGCCAATTAGACAACGCTGAGAGATTCCTCATGAAGTTAGTGACAGGTCTGGCTCCTCGTTCTGGAAAGGCACAGATCAATGATCAGCTGACTGTCACGATATAATGACATCCTATGGTAACAGTTGAGCCACAGACAAAGTAGACTATACTTTATTTAGTAGAGAAATAGACAAAAGCGTTTTGCTGGGGGAGCAGTGAGCTGGATTCGAACCCGCGCCAAAGCAGCTCATGCGCGCCGGGGGAAGTGGCTTAGACCTGGAACGCTTGTGGAACATATAAAACGTACTTACTGAGTCGCCTCATGTTTTCTGTTAGCCTGGACACAGGGAGAGAGAGAGGGAGATACAGAGGAGATGTTACCACAGGACCTTCAGTGGGACACAGACACACACGCACCAATATGGTATCACCACGGGGGGAACAGAATCATCCAGATCTCATCTTGTAAGAAATGTTCCTGTGCATAGCGGAGGTAGCAACCCACTAATCAGTAGCTCTATGAGTCACACGGAGGCGATGAAGAGAGGGAAAACAAACGCTCTGTTCTCTGCACAAGGTCAGCATCGTGCACTCTCACTTTCCCAGAACACACTCTCTCGCCGACTCTCGTATGCATTTCGGGAGCCCTTTACACTGTGTGTTACAATACTACCTCACGCAGCCATGCCCGAAACGATGAGGGAGAAATCAAAAACCGGACGGGCCACGACCCAGACGGAACCCAGTCAGCCTAAAGTGGAGTATCGAGGAGGATGACGTACGAGTGTAGTGTTGACCCACTAATGGTTCCGGTTAGCATCGAGGGGGAGGGGGTGGGGGTGAAGCCCAGGCCTGATAAGTGCACGAGGCCAACATCTGTACCTCCTACGTCAACAGCTGCCACCCGAGTGCAGTGTGGTCACGCTGCCACCAGAGGGCGCAGATGCTACTCACTCAGCTCTATGGCTCACACTACTTTCTATTGGCTCAGAGGCCAGGGCCTTCCCACCAATCCGATGTCTGAAGAGCAAACTGTGTTTTGGTGTGAGTGCTACAGGTTATACTGTGTTTATTAAAAAAAGAACAATCGTTATGTACCACATCTGGTAATCTGCAATGTTTAGAAAACATTAGGTTAAAGTAAAAAGCCAGTTGTTTGAGAGGCTGCAAACTGAACACAAGCAACGAATAAGCACAGCCTTAATTCATCACTCTCCATTAATTACAAAAAACAAAATCGCCATTGATACCAACGATTCATGACGAATGGACCCAATCAGCATATTGTATTTCTATGTTTCTCGTAACAACCCAGTGCAGAACCCGAAAAGTACCGTTTAGCGCTCAGCGGTTCCTCAGCCTCCACAGTGTTCTCTTCCGGGACGAAGCGGAAGTCCTCCATGTAGACCCCCACCTTGTCGTAGAACCACCTCCACGCCCGCAGGTACAGCGTCTCTCCCTGGGGCGGCTTCTCCTTGTCTGCAGGGGCAGAATGTGAGCTGGGTTATTGGTCAGTTTAGATTGCTATGAGGCGTTACTATGCGAGTGGGCGTTATTTCGTTATAGTCTTGGGACCGGGACACGTTAACCTCGTTACTGAATAGAAATAAAATACAGATTAAATGATAGACAGAGTGGGGAAAGCTGAAAAGGGTTGTTGTTGGAGAATGATGCAGTGGCCAGTATTTCTTTACTACGGGCCCTTTCAACTTTACAACTACCTGCTGGCTTTTCATTCAAGTCCTACTGAAATAACTACGGGCTAGATTTAGAGAAGATTCAGGACGGAAGCAGATTAAGATATGAAGATGGTTTATTTCAGAGTCAAAAACAAAGACCCATTAACCTAAAGGATGCACGCAGCTGCTCCTGTGTGTCTGACGCAAACACATGCACGAGCGCACACTTTCCACATTTGACCAGCTCGAACCAAACCTGTGTCTGGCCTAGATTAAACCTAACCTATTTCCTAAAATAACATAACGGCCGTTTTCAGAAACACCGGAAGCGTCTCAGACAAACAACTGATTTTGGATCCCAGAACCGCAAAAAAATGATCTAGAAAACTTCTGCCGAAAACTTTTATTAATGATCCGGCCAAAACAACAAATAAAAACGCGTACAGCTCCCTGCCTCCCACACACATAAAAACACATCGTATATTTCCCCATCCATGCTGTCAGTAATCTGTACTCGGCACAGAAAAATATCTCTGATAATGAGGATTGTGAGCACTCGAAATGTTTTGTGCTATAAAACCTCCTATTAAAGCGTTCTGTCCTGACAACAATGTACAGCTGCATCGGATGACTTTATGAGGATTTATGAACCCAAATAAACCACAATTGGAAATCCTCTGAAACACAGGGTCATTTCTGGGTGCATATACTCCAGGCTGGCAGGGGTATGGTGGCTGGCGGGTGACGGGGGTATGGTGGCTGGCGGGTGACGGGGTATGGTGGCTGGCGGGTGACGGGGGTATGGTGGCTGGAGGGTGACGGGGTATGGTGACTGGAGGGTGACGGGGTATGGTGACGGGGTATGGTGACTGGAGGGTGACGGGGTATGGTGACTGGAGGGTGACGGGGTATGGTGACTGGAGGGTGACGGGGTATGGTGACTGGAGGGTGACGGGGTATGGTGACTGGAGGGTGACGGGGTATGGTGACTGGAGGGTGACGGGGTATGGTGACTGGAGGGTGACGGGGTATGGTGGCTGGAGGGGTGACGGGGTATGGTGGCTGGAGGGGTGACGGGGTATGGTGGCTGGAGGGTGACGGGGTATGGTGGCTGGAGGGTGACGGGGTATGGTGGCTGGAGGGTGACGGGGTATGGTGGCTGGAGGGTGACGGGGTATGGTGGCTGGAGGGTGACGGGGTATGGTGGCTGGAGGGTGACGGGGTATGGTGGTTGGAGGGTGATGGGGTATGGTGACTGGAGGGTGATGGGGTATGGTGACTGGAGGGTGATGGGGTATGGTGACTGGAGGGTGATGGGGTATGGTGACTGGAGGGTGACGGGGTATGGTGACTGGAGGGTGACGGGGTATGGTGACTGGAGGGTGACGGGGTATGGTGACTGGAGGGTGACGGGGTATGGTGACTGGAGGGTGACGGGGTATGGTGGTTGGAGGGTGATGGGGTATGGTGGCTGGCCGGTGATGGGAGTATGGTGACTGACTCATGTTTACCGGAGTCTTTGCCGTTGGCGGCGGGGGTTGGAGAAGGGGGTTTCCGGGCAGGCTGCGGCGGCGAGTCTTCCAACCTGACAGCAGATGGAAACATCCAGACAAGGAGGAGAGGAAAAAACAAGTCAATACAGGCTTTTTCTGTGTGACTTGACTGCGTTTGTTTGTCTGAATGTGTGTCGGTGATCGTCAAGAGCACATAATGGGAGAAATAAAGAAACATGGGACTGTATTAGCATCTCATGTCATGTTCTTTATAGTCTCTGGGTAGAATTAAAAAAAGTTATCTCTCTATCATCTATATAAGGTGTGGATAGAACTATAGAACTACTTATTTGTGTACACATCGTATTTCTGCAGGATCCCACCTACGCCCCTGTGGGCCTGACTGGAAATAAAGGGAGAACATGGTGGAATGTTCCTCATCCAGTTGATGACACTGAGACTCGCTCTGAGTGGGTCGGGTTGTCACAGTTCATCCAGTTCCAAGGAACCCACACAGGATCTCCCATCAGTCTCTGGGTTGACATGCAACCATGTGACTTGGTTATGACACACTCGTAGAGACAAACAAACAAACAGGGAGCGCACTCACACACACACACACACACACACACACACACACACACACACACACACACACACACACACACACACACACACACACACACACACACACACACACACACACACACACACACACACACACACACACACACACACACACACACACACACACACACACACACACACACACACACACACACGGAATTCCCTGTCATGTAACCACCACACCGCAAGGGCAGCTATTTATACCCATTGCTGCCTCAGGGTGATCCACCCAACCGAAAGATAACATACTTGGCAGGCTGGACGACGAGGCTTAAGGGGGCAGGCAGGCAGGCAGGCAGGCACACACACACACCAGTGGTGCAGTGTACAACACACAGGGACACATCGGGAGGACGCTGCTCTGTCTCTCACCGTCTCACCCACCTGGATTTGAGCACCTCATTTATCCTGAGTTCCAGCTCCACCCTCTTCCCTCGCTCCTTCTCCAGCTCTTCCCTGATCTTCTCCACGTTGGTCTCTTCTCGTAGCTTCCTCAACTCCTCCTCTGGAACAGACAAACGCGGTACATTAAAAGGACGTCGCCAGGGAGGACGACCGCGAGTGGGGTTTTTTCCCCTGTTCGATAAGCCGAAACAGACGATGAATGCATCGGGGAGTATGACATGCCAAATTTAGACAGAACGACGTCACCATATGAGAACCTCCTACATCCACCCTGTCCCAAACTGTATCCTATTCTCTGTACAGAACGCTACGGGCCCTGGTCAAAAGTAGTGCACCAAATCAGGTTTATGATGTCATTCAAGACTACCCGGTTCCTGTAGGAAGTCAATGAGGAACTGATGTGTCAAGTAGAAGTTCCTGCATGCCTCTGGTTTCCAGATATGTGTTTCTACAGCGGACCCGAGGCAACAGCAGTGTGTATCTTGGCATCGGCCACGCTGTGGAAGGTAACAGGGTGCCTGGAGATGAGATCGTTTTATAACTCTATTTTACTCATGCCTTATCCAGTTCTCTCCCATTATCCCAGTCTCTCTCCCCACCTCCTCCCCCAACACCTCTTCCTCTCGCCTCCTCTCTGTCTCTCTCCTCCTGGCTGGCTCCAACAACGCCAGGTGTTCCTGCTCATATAATGTCACTGGCTAGACTGTCACCGGGACTCCAATAGGACTAGCTTGTGCTTACATCAGTGGCGGATAGTGATCCCAGTAAAACACAAAAACAAACTGCTGGCGCTGATTTATACAGGATGAGTTCCAGCTCATTAACCTCACACAGGCATGATAATGGGATCTAGAGAGCAGGCCAGACATGTCCAGACATTCTCCCTGACACACATTAGCAGGTGCACTGCTTTCGGCTAGATTGGCTAATGGTTCCTTTGAACCCCGGCGGTAAATCACATTTGTGAACAGTTGAACAGGAGATCTCATTCAGATTGTACATATGAAATACAAATCGGGATGAAAATCTGCTGCAGCCTAAAGGCTACCTGCTTCAACTGTTGCATAGACATTGTTCTCGTGTGTCCCCAGATATGAGCATGCTGGTCGGGTCTAAATGAAGCGTACCGCAGTTCTGGGACCTGTACAAGACGCGATGTTGACAAAAAGGGAGAAGACAGTGAGTAGAACGCCGAAACTAATGACATAATGTGATTTTGTACATCTGGCCCTCTAGCCCTGGCCCTCATCCTCGCACTCTAGCGCCGGCCGTCACCCCGTCGATCTTTGTTCACACAGCTGGTCGACATCTCACCCTCCGCAATGAGCCATATAATCTCTCATTCGCATGTTTGGTAACTCTAAATCACATTTCCCCAAACACAAGATAAATCCAGTAATAACATGGTAGTTACAGATGTTACGCCACAGAACACATTTCACTACTTCCTGACACACACACACACACACACACACACTTCACCACAGAGTCTTGATTAGTCTTTTTATGAAACCTAGCAAGTTCTGCTTCAAAGAACCTGCTCCTCTTCTCCTCATCTAATACTGAGTCCTTTAAGCCAGCCCATTACAGACTTGTCACCAGTATCACTCAGACACCTAAACAACACGGACACCAGGGGCAAAAACCACACCGAGAAGGACAGAGGAGAAACGGACGGGAAAAGATCAATAATAGTCTGCCCACTCAGTGAATATGTGGTGAGAGAGAGATGGTGAGATGGAGAGAGAGATGGAGAGAGAAATGGGGAGAGAGAAATGGAGAGAGAGAGATGGAGAGAGAGGGAGAGAGAGAGAGAGGGAGGGAGGGAGAGAGAGAGAGAGAGCAAGAGAGAGAGAGAGAGTGAGGGAGATGGAGAGAGAGGGGGGAGAGAGAGAAATGGAGAGAGAGAGATGGAGAGAGAGAGGGAGAGAGATGGAGAGAGGGGGCAGGAGAGAAATGGTGAGATGGAGAGAAAGAGAAATGGAGAGATGGTGAAATAGAGAGAGAGATGGAGAGAGAGAGATGGAGAGAGAGAGAGAGAGATGGAGAGAGAGAGATGGAGAGAGAGATGGGAGAGAGATACATGGGATTATGGATGGAGGACTGGAGAGAGGGAGGAAAACAGAGGGAGGGAGAGATGAGGGAGAGATCAAAGACAAGGCCACTCCAGGCTTCATGTCCATGTATAATTCAGAGCATTTCCTCTACAACCTCCAGTGTAATTAGTTGTATGAGGTGAACCCAAGCTGCCGTCCCACACTACACATTCACTCTCTCCCTGTCAGACCCATTTCTACCTGTTAACCCTCATCAAATATGGAGTAGTCCTCGATGCCACCCCCAGCAGCTGCCAAAGCCCAGTGTCTGAGTTCGCTCTTTGAATAGTTCGACTCCGACTACAGGGGAGTTGTTGCTTTTTCCATCTGCTCCACCATCTCTGTACAACCCCCCTCCCTCGTGAAACCACGACCTGTGGTAACCTTCCTTTTAACAGGCTAGTCAATTAAGAGCACATTCTCATTTACCACAACAGCCTGGGAGACGACAAAAAGCCGGTCGGGTATGAGAATAAAATAACAAGCGACAGACGACGCGGACGGAAGACACACGGCGACAGAAGAGTTTAAAAGAAAACGACAGGAAAACCGATTGCATAGTGACACCAGTTCAACAGACGTTCAATTTAGACGACACAGCACGACAACAGTAAGAAGCTTTAAGCACGACAACAGTAAGAAGCTTTTGTCCGGTGTCTCCGTCAATGCCCAACCGGAATTGTACACCATCACAACCGTTCAAATTTTTGGGGTCACATATTCTCTTTAAACCACTTCAGTATCGGGTGCATCAGCACTTGTGGGTTAGATTACAGGCCAGAAACAAAGAAGTTCTGTCTGAAAGTCAACAATCAAGTCGATCTATTGTTCTGAGGAATGGAGGCTGTTCCATGAGACACTAGGCTATGAAGTAACCCGCTGGGCCAGATTGATGACCGCCCATCAGCTATGAGTCTCACGTTAACCCTGTCAGACCACGCCGACCACTCTCCCTTTCATTTGTCTTTCAGTCTCTCCTTCCACCCCCTCCCTCCCCCCTCTCCCCTCTCCCGGTGTAATGGGTATTGAATATGCTGGACTAATCAGGCAGAGCCAGTCACACTGTCACTATTCATCTTATCAGCAGGTCAACGAGGTGGACACAGCACTGGGCTTGCCTAATACAGTCTTCCAAATGGAGCAACCGTGTGTGTGTGTGTGTGTGTGTGTGTGTGTGTGTGTGTGTCCGCACACTGCAGTTTTCCCTGGGTCACTGGGAAACAGCGGCGAATGTGTTGGTTTCACTTCCTTTTCTAGCCACAATTGACGCCAGTAACCCGCAAAAAACATGACATTTCAAATAGCTGAGGACGTTGTTTCACGTGTCAGCGAGCCTCGTGTCTTCTACACCAAACAGGCAGGTCAGACAGACAGATCACAGGGAGTGATGGTAACCACAACTAGACAGGTCGGACAGAGAAGCGGCCAGGGACACATTTGATCTGAAACCTGAGGTTGTAGCAGACACAAGTCATGTAAATCAGACAGGCAGGTATGTCAGGTTACAATACTGAGGTTGTAGCAGACACAAGTCATGTAATCAGACAGGCAGGTATGTCAGGTTACAATACTGAGGTTGTAGCAGACACAAGTCATGTAAATCAGACAGGCAGGTATGTCAGGTTACAATACTGAGGTTGTAGCAGACACAAGTCATGTAAATCAGACAGGCAGGTATGTCAGGTTACAATACTGAGGTTGTAGCAGACACAAGTCATGTAATCAGACAGGCAGGTATGTCAGGTTACAATCGGAGGTCACTTTTATAAGATCTAATAGAGTCTGTACAACAGGTGTCAACAAGTGTGGTCTGATTCAGGCCTTTGCTGCCTTCCGTCTCTGATGCAAATCCAGAACCCCCCACCACCACCACCACCACCACCCACCTCAGGACTGCTCACCTTACACACCCTGCAAATAGTCTTAGCTAATGATACCTACCAAAAAAACAACCCACTGTTCTGAGTCCCAGCGTGTTGAGCTCACGTTTCAAAGGGCGCGACCCGAATTGACTCTCAATCTCTGTGCACTCAGAGCCCCAAGAGAGCAACGCCAGGCAGAAGAAGAAAACCCATGAAGCAAAGGCAGTGTGTGCAGGCAGACAACCACAGGAGAAAACACACGCTCAGAGAGTCACGACTGAAGGGAGAAGTACTGCATGAGACCAGCAGAACGATGGATCCATTCAAACACACAATCACAGACAGGCACACACACACACACACACACACACACACAGCCAGATACACACACACAGGCAGATACACACAACCAAACACACATACAGACAGACAGACAGACAGGCACACACACACACACACACACACACACACACACACAGCCAAATACACACGCACATAGCCAAATACACACAACCAAACACACATACAGTCAGGCACACACAACCAGATACACACACACAGCCAAATACACACAACCAAACACACACACAGTCAGATACACACAACCAAAACACACACACACACACAGCCGGACACACAATTGGCCAATCTGTAGGTACACTGACTTGCGATTTATTCTGCGATGGATAAATACATCTATCTATCAATATATCTAGCTAGCTACCTAGCAATAGCAGTTACTACTCACTAAACATACAAGCCATTCATCTGACCCGACCCACAGCCAGACTGATGCCCCTCTACCGATGCAATTCTGCATGTTGTCTGGCATTAACTAGCCATAACTGACAAATAAAAAAACCACATTGACGTTTTGAACAAACATATGTCCTAATCTGCCTAGTTATAATTCTGAAAGACAGTCAGACAATCTGCCCAAGAACTGAGTCTTAGTAACACCTGGGTCATGTGACTGTAAACGATTTACAAACTATGTTCTGATTAGCCAGGCTTGCTAGGCATACATATCGTTAATTGAGATGTTGCTCATCTAAAATATGCAGACTTCCAGAAATTGGCTGATGACAGGTCAGCACGACCCACAAACACCAGCGTCCTTTAGGGACATTATTCAGAGTACCGGTAGCTAGTCTGTTAGTCTGGTGGTACGGAAAATCAACGCTGTCGTAACCCAGAACTAGCTCAACATTCACTTATCTATGGACTTAATGACTAGGTACAACAGGTCGGCTAGCTCTTGAATGGATCAACAACAGGGAATAGCTTGCGGTCCCATAAGACAGTTTAGAGAAACTGCTGAGTTTGGCTGTAAAATAAATATTGAAGGCCACTGTCATGTGGAACAGCTCTGGTAGCGGCTGGGTGGCCGACTGATCAATATTCTGCCCCAGCTGCCTTTTTCTAATCACCTATTGATAGATACACATATATGCAGACACACATATATGCAGACACACATAGACTGGCAAACAGGCTTACACACACAAACAGCCCCCGACACACACCAACACACACAGAATATGGTCCTCTTTTTGAGAATGCCACGGAAAGAGGCTAATAGCTGCATTAGAAGTAAACAAGGTGAGGACAATAACGGTTATATTGAAGGAAACATTATTCATAAGTAAAAAGGCCAAACACATTGTGCTTTATTGGATTAGTCAAAGCAACCTAGAGAAGGAGAGACAGCACGAGATAGAAGAAAATTAAATAAATTGTGATAACTGACAGCAGTCCTCTACAACACGGATTAATTGATTACACAAACTTCATCCTTAGCCGCATTGGCGAGTCCATCCTATAGTGAACATTGACAGTGACCTAACCAGGAGCCTCGTGTCAAAAGACACATCGACACCAAGTAAAATGCCAAAGCCGCGGCTTTCACCGAGTAGGACAGAAATGCGGTTGCTTACAAAAAAACCTGCAACGCTGTCCAATGAGCCGGCCGAGCGTCAATGCAGGGCTAAGATAAAATGTTCTTACCCCCTGACACGCGTTGGATACGGCAGGGCTAGTAAACCGTCACACGCGATGAAGCGACACCCAGAATCGCCTCTCGCTACGCAACCCGAGTCAACACAACCACGAGATGATACTCCACTTAGCCGAGGTGTGTAAAACCTTGAATCAGATTAACAACTAGTTTAGAAGGGAATATAAACAAGAATACACAAAGCAGACCAACCGCCAAGTGGCTTATATACAGATCTTTAGTCCTTGTGCAATCAGTCAAATTTATTTTATAAAGCCCTTTTTACAACAAGGCTGTCACAAAGTGCTTATGCAAACACCCGGTCTGAATCCGACAGAGCGCACATCAACACGTTGACCACGGCTCATAAAAGGCTATTAAACGCTGGTCATGGCTCCATAAAATACGTTATCGCAGTGACTTGGGAACCAATTCACCATCGATTTCCAACACGTGCAGACAACAAAATCTTGTTTGCACTCCACTTCCTCTTCCGTATTAGCTACCAGAGCCGTAGACCTTTCCATATTCTACTGCGAGTGCGTCACTGACAGAACCGTGCATAGCAACTGCCTCAAAGCCATATGACTTCCGCCGAATGTTCATCAAAAGATAAAAACAGTTACACCAACTTGGGCACAAACTATGTAGACAGAAATTGTACTCGTAGATTTGTCCGAAAAAAACAATTGATGAGATAATAATCAAATGAGATTGTTCTGCCGTTACCTCTACATAAATTATCCAGTAGCCGGCACAGACTATTGATACAAGTAGGTCTTAATAGCAGTTTGATTCGTATCAGGTTGCTCCAGGTCAGTCCCTGCATGAGAGACCAGATGCAGAAGTAAAAAATCCAATGTCCAAATGCATAAAGAAACAAAACAGCTGTACTTTGGGAGCTGGATTTCAGTTGGAACTTGGAACTGTTGTAAACTATATCACATTGGATTTTTTCAGCTGAAACGTATTCAATAATTTACTAATACTGCATATCCGTACTGCAGGGACAATAAATTGTGGTAAGTGCATATCAAGTTCCAGAAGCATTTATCTATTAGAGCTACGGAATAAAATAGCAGGCCGTCCAATAAGTACAAATGAGATGTTCCAATTTCAACATGCATCTTACGTCTTTAACATAATTCTAGCCCACCTTTGACTAGTGTCCTGACTGGTAACTGAAGACTAGTGTTCAAATACCGGCCTGCACTTTTACTCGTCCCAGCAGTTTAACAAGTGCATAACGAGTATCATTGTATAAAGGCCTGATAAACTAAACAGTTCTATTCCATGTAGATTAAACCTTATCACGGTCCATGTTTGACCATGTTTGTTCCAATATCTTAAATACATTATTAAGTGTTCTGTAGTTAACCACAGTACATTCAAAGCAGCATAATTACAGTATAATCCAGCAGACAGCCAGGGAGAGACATATCCCTGTAATTAACAAAAGAAGACCCAGGTCTGGAGGAGGACGCAGCCTGCTGGCTGGTTGGTTGCCGGCTGCTTACTGATCTATGTGTTGAGCAGAACCCCTTACATAATTTAAAACGGCCATTGTGCAAAGTATTATAATCTCCCCTGCTGCATGACTGAAGAGATATTGCACATGGCTGCACAGAGCATGCTACAGAAGTATGGCAACCACAATGTCAACTGACGCAGGGGCCAGATACCAGGCAACTGACGCATGGGTCGGACACCAGGCAACTGACGCAGGGGTCGGACACCAGGCAACTGACGCAGGGGTCGGACACCAGGCAACTGACGCAGGGGTCGGACACCAGGCAACTGACGCAGGGGTCGGACACCAGGCAACTGACGCCGGGTCGGACACCAGGCAACTGACGCAGGGGTCGGACACCAGGCAACTGACGCAGGGGTCGGACACCAGGCAACTGACGCAGGGGTCGGACACCAGGCAACTGACGCAGGGGTCGGACACCAGGAAACTGACGCAGGGGTCGGACACCAGGCAACTGACGCAGGGGTCGGACACCAGGCAACTGACGCAGGGGTCGGACACCAGGCAACTGACGCAGGGGTCGGACACCAGGCAACTGACGCAGGGGTCGGACACCAGGCAACTGACACAGCCGGGGAACAGCTCTGTCAGTAGCCAGCTAGAACAGACATATTCAAACTGCTCTTCTCAGCGTACCGTCCTCCTAGCAACGATGTGATGAAGGAGACGTGACACAGAGCGCACGAGGAGCGAGAGCAAACTAATGGTACTAATGTGTTCTGAGAGCCAGGGGGTACAGTGAGGCAACTGTAATACAGCAACAGTGTGACGGGCCCTCACAACCAGAGGGAACACGCTGCCCCCTCTGTCACCCATCACAACAAAATGACAGGACACGTTACTAAGGCGACTCCTGTGTCCTGGCAGCGTGCTGTGTGTGTCTGGTGACATATGCCTGGTACTAATGCTATAGTTGGCACCTTGGTTTCTAATCTATTAAATTTGTCGGGGCTACCTTTAAGAATGACCGACGGCTGTGACTGACCCAAAACAAACTAAAGCTGTGTTAATGTAGAGACTCAAAAATAAAGGGAAGCCTAGTTATTTACAGAATCAAAGATAAAGGAAAGCCTTGGATATTTATAGACTCAAAGATAAATGAAAGCCTTAGTGATTTATAGACTCAAAAATAAATGAAAGCATTGGTTATTTATAGACTCAACAGTAAATGAAAGCCGTGGCTTTTATAGACAGAAAAGTAAAGGTAATTGTTGATTATGTATTGACTCAATGAACACCGCCTCATTCAAAGCGAACCAGCTCGCTCTAACCGTCGATGAATTTTGACGAGCCGTTTGCATCTGAACCCTGTTTGTGTTCTAGAAGGGAAAGTGATTTTCCACGGGGCACCCACAGGGTACCAGACACTGCCAGCTGGTTTAATAGACGCCTGCAGAGTGACCTGGGGCTGTGTTCAAAAGCAGCCGAGACTGAGATAGACAGACAGGGAGGTGTCCGACACAGGCTCGATCGCGGACTGAAACGATGCGCACACGAGACACCGAATAGGTCCAGAATAAACAACGCAATACAAGTCCATCCACCCCACCGCTTCTCAAATCGACAAGCCCAGGGAAAGCCCAGATGTAGGCAGTGTGTGTGTATCAATTACCCTGATTACAACAGAGCCTCAGAGTGTGTTTCCATTCTATACGCTTCAATTTGCCCAGAACACCAAGCCACTTGGTAGAAATCGGATCCTGCGTGATACCGCTCACATACAAGTTATATTTAGACATTTCTTTCTGACTTAAACACAGTCCACAGGACTTAGCCAACACACTGAGCAAAAGTTTATTACAAGTTAAAGAGAGACCGGCTTTAGGTCAGCGTGTGTGTGTGTGTGTGTGTGTGTGTGTGTACTGTACGTATGCTTGTATATTGTATTGTGTGGTGTGCTATGGAGCTAGCTGCTTTCCGATAGCCTCTTCCTGATCCCACACAGAGCTAATCCTGTTACATGTTCAATCAACAAGCCCTCTAAGCCATTTGGGTCCCGTGTGCTGTGTCTGGCTTCAGTTTAGCCCAGCTATCATAGACATAGAGTTCCTTTACACAAACCAGAAATCCGGCCACACTACGGCCTCTGAGATCCATCGAACAACCCGACAATCCTAAAGACATCCGCCTCTGTCCCCCCTCTGAGAGCACTGAGTGCCGTTCAACAGTATCCACCGTGCAAACACGCGTGACACCGTTAAAGGCCTAATAACAGTCATACTAAACAGGAACAGGTCTGAGGAACTGACCCGAGACCAGCGACAGGTCAGTGGAATAATGTTTCCCAGAAGTGCACACGGCACAAGAGTAACCCCAGAGACACACTAGTTATTACTTCACTCTCACGACATCTGTTCCAAATGGAACCCGGCTCTCTATTTAACATACTACCTCTGTCTACACACAGTGAGGCCAAGGAGCCTTAGAACCGCAGTCGTAGAACTCGAATGTAACACATCGCCTTGACCACACCGCTCCACCACCCCAGGGCACCTGACGTTAAAGCGCCTCAACATAATTTCCCCTAGCCACACACTTAGCGACATTCACCTTTCAGACGTGCGACAATTAGAATTTGCATTAGAAATAAGAAACACAGGCGACGCTCGATTAAATGTTACTGCTGCGTAAGAGTGGGTCGAATTAAGCCACAGCACCTGCAGAACCTTTTTTCCCAGGCCTCTTAGGAAACACAGTGCCATTTAGGACGTGACCTCAGATGACAGAGCTCAGCAGCGGTATCAGGTCAGGATTATATCCTCCAGTCTACGCTGTCATCCCTCATACAGACGGCCTCAGAACTGTACCAGCATATTAGCCAGCTGCTGCTAGGTGGAGGATGAACAACATCAGAACACACTTAATTGGACCACTCTTCACAGGAATGACGCTGAAGGAAGCTTCTAGTGTACCATTAGAGGCGAATATCTTGTCGAAATGTGTTTTAATAAGACCTTCATCATTAGTAGGGTTTTATTTGGTCGGTTGCCCGGGCATTTTATGGAGACGTCTTTAGTGTGTCCAGGACAGTGAGATGAAGATACATACGTCTATTCAAGGTAATGCTATATCCTCGGCTGACCAGTCATCCGAATCGAATCCACTAAAACCTCAAGTATGTTCTCCTCTCCTCCCTCTACTCCCTCTTACTGCTTGTAATAAACTAGCCAGGAGAAAAACAGAATGCATAAAAAATCATATGCAGATTGGATTACATAACCTTGCCCCTACATAAAGACCCTAAAAACAGTCGAATTGGGGTGGAAATTTAAAGAGCGAATTACCCTGACAAAGACTGTGGTAAATGATCAATGACCTAGAGTGACACAACGACACTTTTCTATTGACAATAGGGACTGATTGTGTCCGTCTGAGTGGTCAGAATGAGGAACTGCCCCGTGTGTGTGTGTGTGTGTGTGTGCGCGCGCATGCGTGCAACAACTGTCTCGAAGGCACGAGGACCCTTGACAGCTCCGAGATCATAAACGCTGACTAATTCAACTGTCATATCAACAAGAGACAGAGCAACACGAACAGCAAGAGACGAACAGCAAGAGACGAACAGCAAGACACGGCTTCAGAATGAATTGAGAACGCAGCTAACCTAATTGTGTTTCACATGAAGGACACGCCTAAATCATGTCGTTGCATAATTCTGGGCGTATTTCTCCATATCGCCCTGCTTTAATGCCTATGGACTGACTGTGTAGCAGGGTGCAACCATTTAGGGGTTAACTTTAGCACTGGCAGTCAGCACACACACACACGTTAGCACACCCAGCTACGTCACAGACCATGTCTCCATCACAGAGGAGCCTCGGCACAGTGTGTACCAATCCCTGGGTGGAGCTAATGGGGCAGGACAGCAGGCTGGTCGGAGGCACAACCAGAGTAGCTGGCCAGCAGAGTTAAACAAGGAGCATATAAAGATATAGAGGGGTGGTTTTCATTCTGTTTGCTTGGCAACAAGACACATCCCGACAAAGATAAAAGACTCGAGCCGAGTGTGTCGTCCTAACCCCCCGGCCTCTCTAGTCGGGGATACTCACGCAGGAAGTGTTTCTCCAGTAAGGCGATCTCCAGATGACCCTTCACCTCGTTGAGGCGGTCCTGCTCGCTCCTCTGGAAGTCCTGGATGGCGGCTGCCATGGCGAGAGCCCCCGAACCCGCCTGCACAGGGAACACAAGGTGCACGTTGACAACGCGTACGCTTGGATGAGGACGAGGTCAGCGTGGACGCATGAGAGCGCGCGCCACCTCACCGCTACGATGACTCACCCGGGGGGCGGCACGTCTCCCCTGTTGGAAACGCGCTGCAGAGGGTATCCCTGACGACTGACTAGCTGTCCTCTAGCTTGAACGCAACAAGGATGACTCTAGCGCTCGCACCGAACGTGACTCGTAAAAATCATCCGCGCCATCATGTCACTTCGGAGAGGGGCGATCGGATTACGAGGGTGAAACGGAGAGGGAGAAAGAAGCATCAAAGAGGTACGGAGAAAGTGACAGAACTTGGAGAAGAGGAGGGAGGGCGTGTGTGTGTGTGTGTGTGTGTGGGTGTAAGAGCAAGAAACGGAGCGAAGAAAAGAGGAGAGAGTGGAACCTGCAGTGCTCTGTTGCTATTCTAAGACACTGCAGGTCCAGCCGGCGCCAGCAGCTCTCTGACACAGGCAGGGTGTCCCTCCTGAAGGACCCAGCCACTGACAAAGACAGAAAAACACACACCCGCACATACCCAGAACCCAAACACGCACTGGAACACTGCAGTGGATTCTCTCTGCAGCGGTCATGACTGCAGCGACTCCTAATCTACTGAGCTGCCAGTCACCCCCCGAGACGCACACCGCGTTGAAGACAAAGCGAACAGGAAGGGGGAAACATTTCCTAGTTGGAACGCAGCCAGCGGCTGACAAGGCTTTTAAATAAAAGGGAAAAGACAAGGAGGTAATCGGAAGAGGTCAGGCGGAAAGGGTTTCTTCGTCCTGCAGCCCGAACGTGTCAGGGAGCACTAGAGAGAAGGGAGGAAGAGGAGAGAAGAGAAACAGACGGAAAGAGGGGCTGGGGTCGAGGAAGACAGAGTGAGAAAAACAGACAATAGAGGGATGGAGACAGATGAGAGGGGAGGGAGCAAACTGGGCGGGTATAAAACCGGAAGCGGAGGATAACACCCACGTCATGTGATCTGGTCATGTGATCTGGTCATGTGATCTGGTCATGTGATCTGGTCATGTAAGGGGATAAAGGTATAGGAGACAAAAAAGCCTAAAGGAAAAGCATTGTAACTGGAGCACTGAAGCTGGATGGTGCGTGTTCGAGATCATTGCACTTTATAGACGATTTGGTGGCATTTAACCAGGGAAGGAAAACCACTAGAGCTGCTACCGGGGAGGGGGATGCTTTAGCATTTTGTGATCAGTAAGAAATTGACACGATTAGCCGTGTAACATATTTGAGTCTGAAGGTTCATATGCATGAGTCATCGTGTGTTTTGTTGTAGCAGGTGTGTCCTGAGCAAATCATCGAGCAGCACGTCCAGAAACCCTCACTGCTAGACCAATGACCGATCCCAAGCATCACGTACAGATGAAGGACAGCCTGGTAGGATCCTTTTCACTACAGAATTTGTCATCTCCAATTGAATTGGTGTACAGAGAGTAACGTGTGTGTGTGTGTGTGTGTGTGTGTCTGAGTGAACTCCTGCATCCACCTGCCAGGAAGTACCCGTCCGATGCATCCGTTTCTGCTCCCATTCCTTTAGAAGGCCTTTTAACGGCGTGCTGAGATTTGCTCTCGTTTAAAGGGAGAAACACAATTAATACAAATTAAAAAGGGCAAAACCCCCACAGCAACATCATGGCAGTTCAAAGATTGAGTCCTCAGCTGTTCCGATGCTTGCGCTCAATACCAATATGCAACACAGCGGGGTTCCATCATTTAGCAGGATATTGATTAAATTGATTTGTACATGGAAGCTCCTCGGTATTCATCACAAAGAGGGACAGTCCAATAACATGTGTCTCAGAGGTTAGTATCAGATAACAAATGAGAGGAACAGAAGACCATGTTGAATGGGATTTCTCAGCTAAGCACTAGCCTCCTGCCATGTTGTGTTCCTCAAGGCTACGGGCAGGCTGAAAATAAACGTGTACCCATCGATCAACAGCCTCATGACATCTGACCCAAAGACTGGACAGAGAAAAGAGACAAAATAGGAAGAAGGCAATAGAAGACAGAGGCAAGAGGAGGAAGGAACCCCTGTTCCTTCCTGAACCACCTGATGACCTAATGCTAACCGCTAACCCAGAGTAACCTGAAGCATAAAGAGCTAACCGCTAACCCAGAGTAACCTGATGTGTCAACGGTTGGTGACCCTGTAGCTCTGGTACTGTTTCTAGGGCAGCCTTAAGCAAGCGGATTACCTTGTGCCGGTCGCCCAGTTATAGATGTGACGATGTGAAGTCTAACACTTCATCAAATGTCCTCCGTTATGGTCTAATATCAAGTCCTCCGGGTCTAATATCAAGTCCTCCGGGTCTAATATCAAGTCCTCCGGGTCTAATATCAAGTCCTCCGGGTCTAATATCAAGTCCTCCGGGTCTAATATCAAGTCCTCCGGGTCTAATATCAAGTCCTCCGGGTCTAATATCAAGTCCTCCGGGTCTAATATCAAGTCCTCCGGGTCTAATATCAAGTCCTCCGGGTCTAATATCAAGTCCTCCGGGTCTAATATCAAGTCCTCCGGGTCTAATATCAAGTCCTCCGGGTCTAATATCAAGTCCTCCGGGTCTAATATCAAGTCCTCCGGGTCTAATATCAAGTCCTCCGGGTCTAATATCAAGTCCTCCGGGTCTAATATCAAGTCCTCCAGGTCTAATATCAGATATTGCAGATCATACCTTTAAAGAATAAGAAAGACATAAACAAAAGTCCTCATCTACCGAAACTATGTATTTAGTCAATCATTTTATACAACGGAGTAACACATTAATTATTTAAAGTATTTCTTTTGTGTCATTTGTTAATAAGTGCTTGTTATGTCATTCGTTTTTGTTCCAGATCTGAAAACATCCGGTGACGTAAGCAAACAGAAAACCAGCTGTCGCCCTCCTCCACTCTGAAAGGCACCACAAGGAAAAGGGACATTTTGCTGCATGAACTTGTTTTTTCTTTATCCTCTATATTGTAGTCGTCCTTCTAGTGCCGACTTAGCTGATAGCTAATTCATTGAGTAAAGTAGACTTACATTTACTAGCCGGTCCCAGCAGCGATCTTAGGGGAAAACCCACCAGCTAAAATCACTAAAATGTCAAATGCGTGTATGTAGAGAGAACTGTCATTTCCTGAGGCTTCCTCCACAGTCATTGGCATCATAGATTTTCACAGTTGAGCAGCTACATACAAATTGAGGCCCACACACAAACTTTCCGTACACAGTGGGAGACATAGTACCGCCAAAAGTATGCAACAGGCCTTTGACATTTATCATAGTGAGTACATTTATCTAAATGAAGGAGCAGTACACACAAGCAGAAGCATTTGTTAGTTTAAAGGCTCAAGCGTGACGCCGTATGTTTCTGGGGTGAACTGCAAAACATAGAAAAATGGCCTCTACGGAAATCATTCAATCACGTGACTAATCAACTTGCTTAATATGAGGGGACACATTGTCTGGGTGATTGTACACGAAGCACAAAAATATATATATTCCCTTCTGACAAGAAAAGTCCTCACTGCCGGAGGTCATCAACACTAATGACGCATGTAGAACGAAGGGTAAAAATGACTCAGTAACTCTAATGTCGGTTTTATTATGCATCGGGGGGACCAATAACACCTGCAAAGACAGATAAACAGGAAGTGATTGACCCTGTTGGGAGATTTCACAGGACTGCATTAGAATACAGGCTATTTTCTGCTTCAGTTAAAATGGAAAACATGAGACGATTGTGTCACTGGCAAAATAAACAGATGAGGCAACAGCCCCGTTGGAATGTCTATTCCAAGCTAAGTTTGTCATGATGAAAGTCTACATGCCTGTACCCCATGCAGAGGTGACATGTCCCACGATAGTTCAAGATCGCTGCCTTTGCCAACACCTCAGCGAGTATAACTAGAAATGTGCAAATTAGTTCAATTACAAATTAGTTCAAGTAGATAATTTGATTTCAGACGTTGGTTACATTACAGACATTGAATGTGAGTGTGCCACATCGAAGGCTATAGATCAGTTGGAGGGACCGGCTCAATATGGACAATGGAGACTTCGAAGCATCCGTCTGTGTGAAGATATGTCAGGGATATTTGTATTATATATGTCACCCACTACAGTCCCGTCTAGATGGCGTCATGTGGAAACGTGTCAGGGGATATTTGTATTATATATGTCACCCACTACAGTCCCGTCTAGATGGCGTCATGTGGAAACGTGTCAGGGATATTTGTATTATATATGTCACCCACTACAGTCTAGATGGCGTCATGTGGAAACGTGTCAGGGATATTTGTATTATATATGTCACCCACTACAGTCCCGTCTAGATGGCCTAGATGGCGTCATGTGGAAACGTGTCAGGGATATTTGTATTATATATGTCACCCACTACAGTCCCGTCTAGATGGCGTCATGTGGAAACGTGTCAGGGATATTTGTATTATATATGTCACCCACTACAGTCCCGTCTAGATGGCGTCATGTGGAAACGTGTCAGGGATATTTGTATTATATATGTCACCCACTACAGTCCCGTCTAGATGGCGTCATGTGGAAACGTGTCAGGGATATTTGTATTATATATGTCACCCACTACAGTCCCGTCTAGATGGCGTCATGTGGAAACGTGTCAGGGATATTTGTATTATATATGTCACCCACTACAGTCCCGTCTAGATGGCGTCATGTGGAAACGTGTCAGGGATATTTGTATTATATATGTCACCCACTACAGTCCCGTCTAGATGGCGTCATGTGGTATATATGTCACCCACTACAGTCCCGTCTAGATGGCGTCATGTGGAAACGTGTCAGGGATATTTGTATTATATATGTCACCCACTACAGTCCCGTCTAGATGGCGTCATGTGGAAACGTGTCAGGGATATTTGTATTATATATGTCACCCACTACAGTCCCGTCTAGATGGCGTCATGTGGAAACGTGTCAGGGATATTTGTATTATATATGTCACCCACTACAGTCCCGTCTAGATGGCGTCATGTGGAAACGTGTCAGGGATATTTGTATTATATATGTCACCCACTACAGTCCCGTCTAGATGGCGTCATGTGGAAACGTGTCAGGGATATTTGTATTATATATGTCACCCACTACAGTCCCGTCTAGATGGCGTCATGTGGAAACGTGTCAGGGATATTTGTATTATATATGTCACCCACTACAGTCCCGTCTAGATGGCGTCATGTGGAAACGTGTCAGGGATATTTGTATTATATATGTCACCCACTACAGTCCCGTCTAGATGGCGTCATGTGGAAACGTGTCAGGGATATTTGTATTATATATGTCACTAGATGGCCACGTGTCAGGGATATTTGTATTATATATGTCACCCACTACAGTCCCGTCTAGATGGCGTCATGTGGAAACGTGTCAGGGATATTTGTATTATATATGTCACCCACTACAGTCCCGTCTAGATGGCGTCATGTGGAAACGTGTCAGGGATATTTGTATTATATATGTCACCCACTACAGTCCCGTCTAGATGGCGTCATGTGGAAACGTGTCAGGGATATTTGTATTATATATGTCACCCACTACAGTCCCGTCTAGATGGCGTCATGTGGAAACGTGTCAGGGATATTTGTATTATATATGTCACCCACTACAGTCCCGTCTAGATGGCGTCATGTGGAAACGTGTCAGGGATATTTGTATTATATATGTCACCCACTACAGTCCCGTCTAGATGGCGTCATGTGGAAACGTGTCAGGGATATTTGTATTATATATGTCACCCACTACAGTCCCGTCTAGATGGCGTCATGTGGAAACGTGTCAGGGATATTTGTATTATATATGTCACCCACTACAGTCCCGTCTAGATGGCGTCATGTGGAAACGTGTCAGGGATATTTGTATTATATATGTCACCCACTACAGTCCCGTCTAGATGGCGTCATGTGGAAACGTGTCAGGGATATTTGTATTATATATGTCACCCACTACAGTCCCGTCTAGATGGCGTCATGTGGAAACGTGTCAGGGATATTTGTATTATATATGTCACCCACTACAGTCCCGTCTAGATGGCGTCATGTGGAAACGTGTCAGGGATATTTGTATTATATATGTCACCCACTACAGTCCCGTCTAGATGGCGTCATGTGGAAACGTGTCAGGGATATTTGTATTATATATGTCACCCACTACAGTCCCGTCAGTCCCAGGGATATTTGTATTATATATGTCACCCACTACAGTCCCGTCTAGATGGCGTCATGTGGAAACGTGTCAGGGATATTTGTATTATATATGTCACCCACTACAGTCCCGTCTAGATGGCGTCATGTGGAAACGTGTCAGGGATATTTGTATTATATATGTCACCCACTACAGTCCCGTCTAGATGGCGTCATGTGGAAACGTGTCAGGGATATTTGTATTATATATGTCACCCACTACAGTCCCGTCTAGATGGCGTCATGTGGAAACGTGTCAGGGATATTTGTATTATATATGTCACCCACTACAGTCCCGTCTAGATGGCGTCATGTGGAAACGTGTCAGGGATATTTGTATTATATATGTCACCCACTACAGTCCCGTCTAGATGGCGTCATGTGGAAACGTGTCAGGGATATTTGTATTATATATGTCACCCACTACAGTCCCGTCTAGATGGCGTCATGTGGAAACGTGTCAGGGATATTTGTATTATATATGTCACCCACTACAGTCCCGTCTAGATGGCGTCATGTGGAAACGTGTCAGGGATATTTGTATTATATATGTCACCCACTACAGTCCCGTCTAGATGGCGTCATGTGGAAACGTGTCAGGGATATTTGTATTATATATGTCACCCACTACAGTCCCGTCTAGATGGCGTCATGTGGAAACGTGTCAGGGATATTTGTATTATATATGTCACCCACTACAGTCCCGTCTAGATGGCGTCATGTGGAAACGTGTCAGGGATATTTGTATTATATATGTCACCCACTACAGTCCCGTCTAGATGGCGTCATGTGGAAACGTGTCAGGGATATTTGTATTATATATGTCACCCACTACAGTCCCGTCTAGATGGCGTCATGTGGAAACGTGTCAGGGATATTTGTATTATATATGTCACCCACTACAGTCCCGTCTAGATGGCGTCATGTGGAAACGTGTCAGGGATATTTGTATTATATATGTCACCCACTACAGTCCCGTCTAGATGGCGTCATGTGGAAACGTGTCAGGGATATTTGTATTATATATGTCACCCACTACAGTCCCGTCTAGATGGCGTCATGTGGAAACGTGTCAGGGATATTTGTATTATATATGTCACCCACTACAGTCCCGTCTAGATGGCGTCATGTGGAAACGTGTCAGGGATATTTGTATTATATATGTCACCCACTACAGTCCCGTCTAGATGGCGTCATGTGGAAACGTGTCAGGGATATTTGTATTATATATGTCACCCACTACAGTCCCGTCTAGATGGCGTCATGTGGAAACGTGTCAGGGATATTTGTATTATATATGTCACCCACTACAGTCCCGTCTAGATGGCGTCATGTGGAAACGTGTCAGGGATATTTGTATTATATATGTCACCCACTACAGTCCCGTCTAGATGGCGTCATGTGGAAACGTGTCAGGGATATTTGTATTATATATGTCACCCACTACAGTCCCGTCTAGATGGCGTCATGTGGAAACGTGTCAGGGATATTTGTATTATATATGTCACCCACTACAGTCCCGTCTAGATGGCGTCATGTGGAAACGTGTCAGGGATATTTGTATTATATATGTCACCCACTACAGTCCCGTCTAGATGGCGTCATGTGGAAACGTGTCAGGGATATTTGTATTATATATGTCACCCACTACAGTCCCGTCTAGATGGCGTCATGTGGAAACGTGTCAGGGATATTTGTATTATATATGTCACCCACTACAGTCCCGTCTAGATGGCGTCATGTGGAAACGTGTCAGGGATATTTGTATTATATATGTCACCCACTACAGTCCCGTCTAGATGGCGTCATGTGGAAACGTGTCAGGGATATTTGTATTATATATGTCACCCACTACAGTCCCGTCTAGATGGCGTCATGTGGAAACGTGTCAGGGATATTTGTATTATATATGTCACCCACTACAGTCCCGTCTAGATGGCGTCATGTGGAAACGTGTCACGGATATTTGTATTATATATGTCACCCACTACAGTCCCGTCTAGATGGCGTCATGTGGAAACGTGTCAGGGATATTTGTATTGTATATGTCACCCACTACAGTCCCGTCTAGATGGCGTCATGTGGAAACGTGTCAGGGATATTTGTATTGTATATGTCACCCACTACAGTCCCGTCTAGATGGCGTCATGTGGAAACGTGTCAGGGATATTTGTATTATATATGTCACCCACTACAGTCCCGTCTAGATGGCGTCATGTGGAAACGTGTCAGGGATATTTGTATTATATATGTCACCCACTACAGTCCCGTCTAGATGGCGTCATGTGGAAACGTGTCAGGGATATTTGTATTATATATGTCACCCACTACAGTCCCGTCTAGATGGCGTCATGTGGAAACGTGTCAGGGATATTTGTATTGTATATGTCACCCATTACAATCCTGTCTAGATCGCGTCAACTCACATATGGATAAGTGTTCGCGAAAATGACTTGACAACGTAAATGTCATGCGGATATCTACTCAGAAACCAACACATGAGACGACAACACGAACGCCAGTAGGTGCATTCTGGGTAAACATCCCATGGCTGACTTCAGTATGCACTCCCGCAGTTCACTAAAGTCCAGGGCTAGATTTCTTTTCCTGATGACCTTCTCTGACCTAAAACTCGGGCCTGAGATTGTTCCCCGGAAATGGGCCCACACATACTCACAGGGTCTCCAAGGTCTTCAGTGTCCTGTGTCTTCAGTGACGCCCCGGGTCTTAGTTGGATGTCATCGCCGCACTCGTTGTCCGACGTATTGGGTGACTCGGCTAGATCCAGGAAGTCGTCTCGCTTCGGACCTCTGAACCGAATTTTGTCGAGCCTTTTTAGCATGTTCAACACCGCTCTCTTCGGCAGCCTTACCTTAGCATGGTGTACAGCAACCCTAAAAACACAAGGATGTTTGGAGGTCAGATGTCAACCTGAAGAACAGGGTAACGGTACCAGTACTTTTTTTGTACACACGTGCCCACAACAGATACAGTACAAAGTGAGAAGTAAATCAGACATAAAAGAGAATTGTAATAAATGTAGCCGGGCCATTTCATCCTACAGACATTATCTCTTCTCCAGTATCCAGCGACAGCCTATAATCTTTAATCATTATGTCTTCGCCTTCTGTGATTCAGTCTAACGATAGGGGCTGCGTGCCAAACTTAAACCTACTTCCTATGCAGCTCCCTTCTTTTCGCCCGAGCCCTATAAGCTCTTAGTGAGCTATGAAACCGAGTAGGGTGGCATTCGTGACACAGGCACATAGATGTAGCTGTTTTAATCTAAGGCCAGTTGAGTCATCAGCTAGCTGCCATGCCAAAACCACATCTCAGAAAGAATTCCAACCACAGACTGAGACACGAAGCTAGTGTTAGACAGGATGTTATACCCGCTCACATCCATGTGCACGCGCACACACACACACACACACACACTAACACACACACCAAACTGAGAACCTAATCTAAACCTAATCTTAATTTATCCCTGACTTATAAAATCAACTATTGACACCTAAACTTATACCTTAGTATAAACCAATTCTAACCCAAAACATATCTGCAAGTCAAATAAACCGTATTGCTAAAGTGATGAGTAGCCAAAAGTCCACTTTGCATGAGTCCCATCAGAATAAGGACCGAAGCACAACACAACACAATACACACACACACACACACACACAGTCGCACACACAATTGCCCAAATGATCACAGTGGTTAATAACTTGATGAATGTGAATCGTGTTGACCTAAATCTATATTAGTTCCAGTACAGGAGCCCTGCCTATCAGCCTATCACACAACCATCATCAACGCCGACGTCAGCATTTATGACAGACTTTTGTCCTTACTGGAAACACATTCACACCAACACATGAGACTGTGGCCAAATGGTGTTTCATATTCTGACCGCTCCCGTCAACATAATTAAACATTTGGAAAACGAGAGGGATTAAGTGTGACTGTGCTAGGCTCCATCCCTGATTACGACGTGCGTAGCGGCTCCCAAAGGGGTCATCCGCCAAACAGGAGAAGAAGGCTCTTACAGTTGCGGGTGAAAACATGCCTTGTACTTCATAAAGTCATCAGACCCAGAAAGAGAAAGCAAAAGTGAGAAAGTGAGTGATAGATCCTGTGTGGAAACTATGTGAGTGACATTAGCTCTCACACGACGTCCCTGTGAAATCTGATCAGCCGCATTGACAACGTTCACTCACGCAGAGTTACAACTGAGCTCTGTGCTGATGTTGGACCCACCGCATCTGTGAATCTGGTCTTCGGGTTTTCATTAGCTTCAGAGCAGAAGCAGCAGGTCTCAGAGGAACAGTGAAATGGAACGTGTGCCGTCCATTAGACGAAAGTAGGCAGAGGCAGAGATACGCGAGGGCACTCAACATCACTCATATCTCAATATAGCCATGTGTGCCCAGAAAAATCCGATTGGACCATCACGACTCTGACCCCACCTCATTAACAAAGATGGGAAGAAAGAAGAGACGACTCGAGAGAGATCTCTCCTCGGCTACCTCGAAACCCATTGGCTGTTCACAAGTCCCCCATAGAATATTATAATATTACAGGTTTGTTGACAGGTAGGAACGCTAGCGAGGTTAATGTTGACCAACACAGCCTAACATATGGAGAAACAGCTTCATTTACCGGGCCTCTGACCCATTTGCCAGCCATTAAACCTGGCTTCTGACGCATGTAAAATGGGGGCCGTCCTCTCGGCCCTTAGGCAGGATATTTCCGTGGATTTCCGAGATCCTGTCGGCAGCTGGGACATGGAATGGCTGTGCCGTCTATGAGAGTTGTGTGCTTGTATGTATTGCATTCAATCCCCTGCTTGCCTTACTGAACCTATGGACAGTGTGGAACTAAGCTCCTGCTAATGACGCTCAAGATACAAGTGAAGCTAACCCTTATGGCAGATCCAGAACCAGGTACCCTTCCACCTAATCCCATACCGTTACCACAGAGAATGCCGAATGACCTGAACTCAGATCAGTGTATCTTCCT
Organism: Dallia pectoralis; assembly: GCA_029465975.1. NCBI lineage: Eukaryota > Metazoa > Chordata > Actinopteri > Esociformes > Umbridae > Dallia > Dallia pectoralis. Next base: position 9,745,210 of record CM055736.1, read on the forward strand.
ACCGGGATAATGACAGCGCCCTACTGCAGACCTGTACATTAGGTCACTCCCCGTCATCGGCTTAGCAAAGCATCTGGCGAGTTACAAGAGCAGGTACAGGGAAAGGGCACTACAGGGTAAAGCCATGTTGTTCAGAGAACAGGGCGAGTTGGGGGAACAGGGGGGCCATTTACAAATAATGCGTAATGACACACACAGTCCAACAAATATGTAAAGTCAGAGGACCAGACCGGTGTGCTGGGGGCTGAATAGGAACAGTGATGTTGGACCAGACCGGTGTGCTGGGGGCTGAAAAAGACATCACGTGGAAACATCAAGTCATGCACCTTTGTCTTTCTGTTTTTGTGGGGACCACAGAGGTTTACTCTGACCCAGAAAAACATTGATCCATGTTGCCTACTCACTAACCCTGAACCTAGCCAAAGTCTCAATAATCTAACTGGTATGTGTAAACTTCACGTAGCCCTAACACCTAATTAGTATTGCCTTAACCTAAAAGTAATGGCAAATCAAACCCCAAGATGAAATATGCATTTTTTACTATTGGGGACCTGCCCCAAAAATATATTTTCAGATCACACTGAGAAAAGAGATCTTAATGAGCACACACACCTCACAAATATGACCCATAATTTCCCAGACTGCATGTCAGTCTGCACTCCCATGAGAGGGAGTCTACGGCGGTCATGACTACAGTCGTGCCGCACTGTAATAGGATTCTCACCTCCGATCGTCTGAATGCCAGAGGACAGAAAACAATGCAGGTTTGAAGTTGCTCCAAACCAACCAACATATGTCCAAGTGTTGTGAGTAAAAAAGAGAGACACTTTCTGAGAAAACAGCATTCTAGGAAATGAACAGACTGGCATTGTTTAGTACTGTTCGAGGACCCCAGTCTCACAATGGCAATGTGAATACTGAATAGAAATAAAAGCCACAGAAAAGGGCATCCCAACTATTTAAAGACCCACTTCGGTTACATAATCCACAAGGAATCTCTCACCAGCCAAAAAGTCCCACTTCGCGAACCATTTGTAACGCTAGTAAGCCATTATAGCCTATTAACACAGAGACATAAGTCCACCTCATCAAACAACTGCTGAACATTGGGAACTCGTTCTGAGTGGGTTTGAGGTTGGTGGTGATATTGTAGGAGCTCGACAATATCAATTGGTTGCTCATGTGACTCCAGATCGTCTTTAATGGCCCCATTAGTCAATAATGACATCATAAAGAGGTCTTCAACCCCCTCAATTATTCAATGCATTTGATCTAGTTCAAATGTAGCACATTTGATTGGACTGAATCAGGTGGGACTTTTCACAGCTACAACAACAATGTGAAATGTCTGAAGACCCCAGACAAGGTAAAAGATCTAGGGCCAATGTGTGTCAAATTGCCAGTATTAGTCGTCTCAAGGCTGTTTCATGGATTCAATGGACAATAATATAAATATTTTAAAGATGTATTAAGACCGGGCTTTCGTTTAGTTTCAGGGACAATTACATTTTTTAACAGACATTAATATAATCCATTCGAATTTCAGAAGAACCATTGTCATTCCAAGTTCTTCACCCTCTCGTGCATTTCACTTTTTGCCCCATTCCATACCTGTCACACAGGTTTCGTTTCTGATGAAAACCAGCAAGCACATCCAACCTGTTGTCAACCTCATTGTTAAAAATACCCCCGGAACCTGTAGCTGGAATGTGACTGCAATAAATCACCCCAAATAAGACCATCGGTTTAACTACTGAAAATAAAACGTGAAAATGACGTTAGTCTTCTAAACGGGGCTCTAAATTGAGACATTTGCAGCGATGGATGCTGAACAGGATGACAACACACAATAGTGGCCTTGCCTACACAGCTGCTCAATTATCTTACTATACTGCAAGATATTTACAAATGCTAGGCATTGCCTATACAATGTTATAAGATTACAAAAAGATGATGTTACAAAATATATGTTTTAGGTGGAAAACAATCGGGGTTATATTCACAAACAAATACATAACAATGTAATCAGGGCTATTCGACTAATAATATAATGATGACAGAGAGATGGCTGATTGGACACCTAGTTGGACACCACAGCTGACCCAATTCTTATTACATGAACCATGTCAACATTGCCTATTACACCAGTCAATAAAAGGCTATAACGACATCTGCGTGAAGTGGGGCAGGTACCGGAGCTGTCACAAGCTCCCTACCAAACAACAGATGACAGAATAAGCCTATATAGCCCTGATCTGATATGTGTCTATAATGGCAATAATTCACAAGCCTCCTACCAAACAGACGACAGAATAAGCCTATATGGCCCTGATCAGATGTGTCTATAATGGCAATAATTCACAAGCCTCCTACCAAACAACAGATGACAGAATAAGCCTATATGGCCCTGATCGGAGATGTGTCTATAATGGCAATAATTCACAAGCAACAGATGACAGAATAACCAGAGTCACATGAATACGCAGTACGGGTATCCGCGACTTTGTAACCAGTCGTGTGATCAAGGTGTCCGCCCCTGATACTCCAACACAATAAGTCCGTTATGTTTGTTTGCGCTTTCCGCCGTTCATTATCGACGCTACGTCGACGCACCGGTTGTTGCGCACACCGTACGTACACACGGCGGATATTTCTACATTAAATTATAGGCCCGTGTTCCTATAATTACTCAGGAGTTCACCCAAATACTTACGCTCAGAACACAATGTGGATAATCCGCAGTAGCCTAAATATGACTCACCCGACTGGGACCAAAAGGCAAAAACAGAACAATGAATTTACATGCACATGATTCCTATTAAACATGCGTTTCTTCTTACCCGGCACGTAAATCGTAGCGAAGTTTCATTAACACTGAGACTTGTGTTTGGATGTGTCCCTGTGTGCACCTGCTCCAGATCCGAACAGATCCGCGTATATCACGCCACAAGCCGTGCGTTAAACCGTGCGCCCCGACCGCCCCGCCATCGCAATTACAGACCAAACAGCCTTTAATGCATTTGTAGACATGTCAGTTCCCAATGATGTCCCCCTGTGCGGGTTCAAATCGGTCCCTCTGTTGTTGATCTCATAGCTCGCACACTCCAGCCAGACAAGGACATTTCCTCTGAGTCAGTAGAGCCGCTTTCTTAAAGGGGCCGCTGTGGGGTTCCCGAGTGATCAACACGACTCCCTCCGCTGTTGTTACTCAATCTCCCTCCCTGCTTTGATTATGCCCCAGCATCCTCTATTGCTGTTGTTACTGTACCTCCCTCCCTGCTTTGGTTATTCCCCAGCATCCTCTATTGCTGTTGTTACTGTACCTCCCTCCCTGCTTTGGTTATGCCCCAGCATCCTCTATTGCTGTTACTGTACCTCCCTCCCTGCTTTGGTTATGCCCCAGCATCCTCTATTGCTGTTGTTACTGTACCTCCCTCCCTGCTTTGGTTATGCCCCAGCATCCTCTATTGCTGTTACTGTACCTCCCTCCCTGCTTTGGTTATGCCCCAGCATCCTCTATTGCTGTTGTTACTGTACCTCCCTCCCTGCTTTGGTTATGCCCCAGCATCCTCTATTGCTGTTACTGTACCTCCCTCCCTGCTTTGGTTATGCCCCAGCATCCTCTATTGTTGTTACTGTACCTCCCTCCCTGCTTTGGTTATGCCCCAGCATCCTCTATTGCTGTTGTTACTGTACCTCCCTCCCTGCTTTGGTTATGCCCCAGCATCCTCTATTGCTGTTACTGTACCTCCCTCCCTGCTTTGGTTATGCCCCAGCATCCTCTATTGTTGTTACTGTACCTCCCTCCCTGCTTTGGTTATGCCCCAGCATCCTCTATTGCTGTTACTGTACCTCCCTCCCTGCTTTGATTATGCCCCAGCATCCTCTATTGTTGTTACTGTACCTCCCTCCCTGCTTTGATTATGCCCTAGCATCCTCTATTGCTGTTACTGTACCTCCCTCCCTGCTTTGGTTATGCCCCAGCATCCTCTATTGTTGTTACTGTACCTCCCTCCCTGCTTTGGTTATGCCCCAGCATCCTCTATTGCTGTTACTGTACCTCCCTCCCTGCTTTGGTTATGCCCCAGCATCCTCTATTGTTGTTACTGTACCTCCCTCCCTGCTTTGGTTATGCCCCAGCATCCTCTATTGCTGTTACTGTACCTCCCTCCCTGCTTTGGTTATGCCCTAGCATCCTCTATTGTTGTTACTGTACCTCCCTCCCTGCTTTGGTTATGCCCCAGCATCCTCTATTGTTGTTACTGTACCTCCCTCCCTGCTTTGGTTATGCCCCAGCATCCTCTATTGCTGTTGTTACTGTACCTCCCTCCCTGCTTTGGTTATGCCCCAGCATCCTCTATTGCTGTTACTGTACCTCCCTCCCTGCTTTGGTTATGCCCCAGCATCCTCTATTGCTGTTGTTACTGTACCTCCCTCCCTGCTTTGATTATGCCCCAGCATCCTCTATTGCTGTTGTTACTGTACCTCCCTCCCTGCTTTGATTATGCCCCAGCATCCTCTATTGTTGTTACTGTACCTCCCTCCCTGCTTTGGTTATGCCCTAGCATCCTCTATTGCTGTTACTGTACCTCCCTCCCTGCTTTGGTTATGCCCCAGCATCCTCTATTGCTGTTACTGTACCTCCCTCCCTGCTTTGGTTATGCCCCAGCATCCTCTATTGCTGTTACTGTACCTCCCTCCCTGCTTTGGTTATGCCCCAGCATCCTCTATTGCTGTTACTGTACCTCCCTCCCTGCTTTGGTTATGCCCCAGCATCCTCTATTGCTGTTACTGTACCTACCTCCCTGCTTTGGTTATGCCCCAGCATCCTCTATTGCTGTTACTGTACCTCCCTCCCTGCTTTGGTTATGCCCCAGCATCCTCTATTGCTGTTACTGTACCTACCTCCCTGCTTTGATTATGCCCCAGCATCCTCTATTGCTGTTACTGTACCTCCCTCCCTGCTTTGGTTATGCCCCAGCATCCTCTATTGCTGTTACTGTACCTACCTCCCTGCTTTGGTTATGCCCCAGCATCCTCTATTGCTGTTACTGTACCTCCCTCCCTGCTTTGGTTATGCCCCAGCATCCTCTATTGCTGTTACTGTACCTCCCTCCCTGCTTTGATTATCATCTGTATGTTACTAGTTATTAGCATGCCTACATAGATATTCTACAATTGTCTATATGTGGCCTATTTGTTCATCGCCAAATCTTGTTATATATGCATCAGTTAATAAATAAATAATAATAATAATAAATAAATAAACAAAACAAAGACATACGCCCCCAAAAAAATTAAATCACAAATACTAGTGATAATATCGTCTGCATAGTACAGCAATGGAAAATGGCTTGACAACATAACAAAACAGCTGTGAACTGTTTTGAAATACCAACCGTGGCATGAATCGCCCTCAGAAAAACACTGCAGAATGAATAACTTAGAGAAATATTTTCCAAATGTCCAAATACATGAATTAATCTATTTCTCCTTGCATGCAGTTGAAGCTAAGGCAATAGCAAACATTTGTCACCACACAATGGTTTTCTCGGTATTCTCAATCAACAGATAGCTCTCTATTCTGTTGTACAGCCTGGTATTCCGCTGTTTGTTTTGTGTTTGCAACACATTTACTGGACCGGCCATCTGAAAAAAGTGAACTTTGACCCTTGTGAAACTAAATTATGAGATAAGAACACTTGTAGATTATAATGGAAACCAGATTAGTGAAGAGACTGGTGAGAGTTGGAATCAATACAAACAGATAACAGTACACCTTTAGGCAGACACACTTTAGAACCAACAGGGCCAACAAATACCCAAGTTTGACACTAGCCTCTTTATGACTCGAGCCTCTTTATGACTCGAGCCTCGTTATGACTCGAGCCTCTTTATGACTCGAGCCTCTTTATGACTCGAGCCTCGCTATGACTCGAGCCTCGCTATGACCCGAGCCTCGCTATGACCCTAGCCTCGCTATGACCCTAGCTCTGACCCCAGATCAGACTAGTTGGAGCAACTCTAATATTGCTGACATGGCTCCATCCTTTCAGACCAACAAAAGTGTAATGGAAATGTTGGTTTGATTATGGGATGGATGGAAGTTTGGTCTTTCCTTTTCTGCTTTAACGTTACATCTATTTCCAGATTTCCTCTCCTCATGTCCTTAAGTCTTTTTCCTCACCTGTCTTACTCTATAATTTACCAAACTGTACCATAGTACTGCAAACATCCCACCCTGAAAAAAAGAATTTGACCGTGAAATTAGTTTTAGCATTTTTTGGAGAACTAAACGGACCAGATGGATGAACTTAAGATTGAGGTTGACAGTAAAGCCTGCCCATCGCCAAAACTGATAGGTTAGTTAGCACAATCAAGATGCGCGTTGAGTCACTCTCTCATACGTCCTCTCAGTTTCTAACATAAGAAATGACAATTGAACTCACGCTCGCTAAAAAAACATGAAAAATATGGTTGTGGCTCAGCTCAGGGTTGATACATGATGCTCATATCTGCTAGTCTACCTGCCAGCCCAATTATGACATAGTGTGGAATTTGCATTGATTTAAGATATTTAATGTGGATGACTGTACCTTTAAATGTTAAACCATGGCACATTTCCATGATTCAAACTATATTGGTCCAATAGCAGGCATTTGGTGACAAGACCATTGGCGTTCTTTATGCAAAACACCCAAATGCTTCATCCATTCCTCCCACTCTCTGTCACTCCCTTCCCCTCCCACATGTCCTCCTTACATCACTACCGCACTTCCTCATACCCTTCCTGCATCCTAACACTCAGCCACATTATTAAGAAAACTGTTAATCCCAAATGAGGGTTTTCCAGAGGACTTAGTGCACATGTGCTCTTCTTATGCAATCAACATTACAACACTTTGAGCCACTTATAGAACGGCTTGAAGGGTTTGTTGGGGTGATTACTCACAAAACTAGAACAAAGAATTCGACCAATCAATAGATTTATATTTTTACTCACTGTGATCCTTGGTTTAACATGTATTGTAACAAATTATATTACATATCAATATATGCTTTTTCTTTAAGATAAGGGTTGTTAAAAATAAAATCCTAAAATAATATTGAAAAGCAACTGGTGAAGCATAACTTCACACCAACCTAAAGACTAAGGATTATAGTGTGTTAAAAGAGGGACAGATTAGGCCAACACCTGACAAAAGAAGTGACTCTTGCTACATAAATCAGAATTGACAACAATCAAATTACTTTTGCATTGAATTAATGTTGTCCACAATCAAAAATATTATCATTACAAGTGTGAATGCGTGTGCACGTGTGTGCATGCGTGTCCATGTGGTGCATGTGTGTGCATGTGGGTGCATGTGTGTACTTGTGTGTGCGCGCATGTGTCATACTGAGCAAATTCCCTGAAACACTGATAGTCTGCGGGTTTGGTAGCACTCCAGTCCTCTCCGTTTTATTAACCAATAGACAACATGGGAATCAAATTATGTCCAGAGGAACAGAAATGTAGTCAGTTGATCTAACCTAATCTGTGTTCCCCTACTGTTACCACTGAGCGCATTGTCAGCAATAGACATAGGTTTATATAATTACATTCCACCATTTGACCTAAAAGTTAGACAGGTCAACCAGAACAGGAACTCACAGCTGCCGCCTTAGTTTAAATAGCTCATTAAAATTAATCGACATGTCTGCAAGTCATCGGCCTTTCAAAACAGCCCTAAAAATCAAGTAGCAACACAAATGATTTAATGTATGCAGCTTGTGTGCAGAGTTCTGAATAGTCCGTTTCCCGGATGGGAGGGGTCTGCAAAGACTGAAGCACTATCCTGGACACTATCGGCTCTAATACGAATGACCACGGTGGACATCCTGTACTATAACTGGACATTGCTCTTCTATGCACAACTGTATTTATAACTAGATATTGCTCTTTTGCTTTTTCGATTTGATACTTGAACCTGGACATTGCTCTTTTTTCTGCAATCTGCTCAGACGTCTAGACACTGCTCCTTTGCACAATTCCGATACAAATCACACTTTCTATTTTTACCCAGAACATATGTCAAATAGGCAGGGTCTCTTGACTGTTCATGTTGTTTGTTTTGCTCTGTTCGCACTGTTTGTGTACGTCTTAAAATGTGTTTTCTAACGCTGCAGCTGGTCGTCAGAAAACTAGCGGTGTGTAAACAGACTTGGCGAATAAACCTGATTCTGATTCAGATACTTTATAAACAGGGTTCACAAAATTGACAACAAACAAACATTTGAAAACATGAATGTTCTGGCCATGGTTGAAACACATTTATAGAATACCTTAGATGGACATAACAGAAGTAGCAGTGTGCTGGACCAAAAATACTAAAAATGCAATGATACAAGAGTTTCTTTTGTAAAAACTGTGCTGTTCTTAATCAGAGTACCTTCTAACCTTCTCGAAGAAAGTTAGAAATAACTCTGATGTCACTCTTGAATGGACAATTAATGCTGAATACACATGAACTGTAATGATACCAGTAAAATGTACAGTGGATATGAAAAGTCTACACACCCCTTTTTTGATTAGACAAAGATGAGTCATGTCAGAATTTTTCCCTCCTTTAATGTGACATATAACGTGAACAATTTGATTGAAAAACAACGTGAAGTCTTTGAGGAAAAGATTAAATACAAAACATAAAAATCCCCCTCAAAAATGTTTGTTTGTTATTCTATTAAATTGTTCACGTTATAGGTCACATGATAAGTGGAAACCTTTCTGACATTATTTAACAATTTTCCTCTCATCATGAGGTGTGTAGACTTTCCATATCCACTGTAAGTGACAATCCGAGTTTATGTATAATTTAGCACTGATTGTTTTGTAATGGTCTGGTACTATGAAGTGTGTTTGCTTGGCCTTCACAGATATAGTGTGACAACAATCTAGTGGCCACCGGTTATTGTAAGGAAAAGAGCTCCAAAAAGATAACAGCGTTATCAGTCTAGTATCTGTGATGATCTGGTCTACCACCAGATGCCTGGGCCTCTGTGTACCAGTGATTAGACACAAAACATGATGACGTGACTGAAATAAATAGACTTTGGAGTTTATTTGTTCAGCCCTGACATTGGTTATTTCACCATGTCTTGGTATCTTAATACTTGAGAATGAATACAGGAGTTTACTTATATCGTTAACATTTTTGCTTAGGCTTTTCACTCAGTGCTGTGTGCTTTAATTGGTTCACCAGGTAATGTGCAATTTAGCTTGAAGCATGTATACTTCTTCCTGGTTGCTAATATACAAGTATATCACAAAATGTACTGTTAGAACTCTCTTTTCTTCTGGTGGAGAAATGAGGATTTGAAAAACATTACAACTGTAGAGAAGAGAAATAGGACTTATAGACATTATGTGGCAAATAATCGATGGTTTGATAGTTGTACTGTTTAATCTGATTGTTGATATCAAACTGTTCGAACAACACTTATTTTTGAGAATTATCAGGGGGTAAATGTAACGCAATTTATGTGATGAATGTTCTGTTTTTATTATTTATGTTGTATTGTGATTTCTGTTTGGACACCAGGAAGAGTAAACGCTGCCTTAATAGAAGTTAATGTGGATCTTAATAAAATAAACTGTTATGCATCAACATTTCAAGGCAAGTTCCTCGTATGTGTAAACCTACTTGGCAGCAAAATATGATTCTGATAAAGTTATAATTTTGTTATATTTTTAACCTTTATTCAGTCATGTGGAGTCTCGTTGTGATTAACCATTGAATACCAGCAGACTGAATTCACATTTATATCACTATTACCTAATCAATTATAAATAACTCTGAACAACTACTTTAAAATGGTGAAAATCCTTGACGTTGCTCACACTTTAAGCTCTCTTTCTGGATCTTATTCTATTCTAAACACTCAAAGCCTCCGTCCATCCTTCACTCTCTCTCTCCCTCTCTCTCTCTCTCTCTCTCTCCTACTCCTTCACTCCTCCCTCTGTTTCTCCCTCCGTCCTCACACCCTTCCTGCATCCTAACACTCAGCCACATTATCAAGGAAACTGTTAATCCCAAATGAGGGTTTTCCAGAGGACTTATTGCACATGTGCTCTTCTTATGCAATCATGATTACCACACTTTGAGTCAATTATAGAACAGCTTGGAGGGCTTTGTCACCGGTTGCTCACAAAACTAGAACAGAAAATAGACTATGAATGTATTTCTTTTTCATTAAAAAAAATTTTTTTCATGCTTTAGTCTAAAAAGTGGGAGTATAATAAACATACTGAATTATCCTTAGCTTTTGTGAGGGTTTAAGCAATCAACTGTATATCATCTTAAATTAAAGGTATGACATAACATCCTTTTCTCTATGATGGCCCAGAACCATTTTGATGCAAAACATTTGCAGTAGCCCAACAGAAAATAAACCTGCTTGATGGACCATGTTATGAGTCGCCATGAAATTCCAAGGAATAAGGCAATTCGTTTATTTATTTTATAATTAGAGCATACCAAAAATAATTCAATCAAATCCCTATCAATATGCCTCAGTCCTGTTATTGTATGCACCAGTAGAAAAAAAACTAGGTCTGTCATCTTGTGTAGCACAGTTGGTAAAGCATCAGATATGCAAGTTAGGCATGTGGGGTGAAATACCAAAGGGGGCCAATACAGAAACAAAATGTATGCACTCACTCACTGTGAATAACTCTGGATGAGAGCGTCTGCTAAATTATATAAACGAAAAATGCATCCGCAATATTAATGCACCAGTTGTAATACCCTTTAGAAACCAATAGCCGGGGCTGTAGGATCATTGTGGATGGGACCTTTAAAGCTGTGTGACTGTCCTCCACTCATGACAAAGGTGAATTATTTAAGTGATACTCATACTACAATAGACTCTGAGGTGGGGCACAGCTCATTCACCACTATATGAGCAGGCCAAGAATGGCTCCACAAACCAACAACAAAGCACAACGAGCTAAATTAAACAGTCAATTCCAATACGGCAACAAAACGATTTTAACAAGTTTAACATCGAAGATGTACAGTTGGCCATGATCGTGGATTTCTGTCCAAAACCAAACCATGATGAGATTTAAAAGCTACAGGTCTCAGAGGGACCAACCAGAGGCTTCAGCACCGCTCCCCCCAACCGACCATTACTACCTGGTCCTTCAGTCCTTTGTCACTGTGCTGACTGACGTCCAGCCCGCCACCAGTAATCTGACCCACACATATACCCTATCACACAGCACTACTCTCCTCCACACACACAGACAGGGTGTATTCATGTTATTGGGTAGGACAACCACACAATAGACTGACCTGTGGAAAGGTGCATTTTACCAGTTAAGTTGCTCCCAGTGAAGCCAGTCAACTGGATAAAAAGGAACTAATTAAATGTATCCACATATACTATAGGTTTATTGTATTATGACTATATACTGTTTTTAGATACTATTCTATAATGATTCCTCCAACCGAAATAACTTTCAGTCTTAACCTGGTGGTGATGCTGCTGTGTGTGTGTGTGTGTGTGTGTGTGTGTGTGAGGTCCATGCTGGTGCAGCAGACATTAAACCTAATAAAAGGGCAAAAGGCTTACCTCGGAATTCAGGTTGAGAGAATGTTATCTCTGCTTGCTTTTAGGTTGTATATCCGAAATGTAAGAAGTTTAGCCTGTGGATTTACTTTAAAGGGAGATGTTGGGGTTTGTGATTAAGGCCTCATCTGATCAGAAATAACTGTGGGTCCTGGACAATTTCTAGTCAGTTTGTGTCTGTTTCAGGGCTAATCTCAGAACAGGTGTGTTGATCCAGATACAGGTCATCCAGGCCTATAGGGGGAGTGTTGTAATTAGACTGACATGGATCAGGTCAAAGTCAGGAAACATTACTTATTTTGTCATCATCAATACACACTGACAGTACTTAAATCACAGAGCACTTTTTCAATCACTAATTAAGCCATTTTGCCAAAGAACCAGTTAAAGTCTGATGAATGCCACATATAGTTTAGGGTGTCAAGAAAGGCTTGGCTTGTAAATACACCTGGTGGCTGCACACTCACAATTCTGTTGAATGCTTGTTGTTGTCAGTTTCCGTCGGATGCTTGGCACAGTGAATACTTTTGAGGGAGTGTGTGTGTGTGTGTGTCATCTATGGTTGACTCTTCTGTTATGTTAAACTACATTATCCATTAATCAGGCAGGCAAATTGTCACACAAACACTACAGGAACCAATGTTCTCCAAAGGATTAGTCCGGGTCGGGACTACAGTCACGGTCTAGACACTGGAGTCCACAGCAGGTCAATCCATCAGCTAGACAGAATAGCTACGTTGTGGTTGGCACAGCACAGGACACTATAAAAAGATGCCCAGGAAGAACCGTATATGAGATTAGGAAACAATACCATTCATGGAAAAATACACATGAGGGTAAATCATCCATTTTATTCTCTGTCATTCTTTCATTGTTCTCCTGTATGCCTGGTTTATCTTCCTCCTTCGGCTGAACTAATGTGATTTCTGAAGTCAAGATCCAGACATGGCAATTAAAAAAATTCAATGTGTCATCTTTAATTTTACAGTTACAATCATTGTTTTTGTCCAGTGTCTTGAAACCATAAAAATAAATATACATATGTTACATAAAACAAGTCCAGTGTCTTTGATCATACAAAAAAGAACATTTTGAACAGTGCTGATCACATGACAGGAAGTGGTATAAAGGCGTTACTCGGGTAGTGGTTCATTTGGTATTAGTGGCCCGCATAACATCTATTTACATGACATCTCATTACTTTGCCGACTCTCTCTCTCATACAGAGGGACATACAGGAGCAATTAGTGTTAAGTGCCTTGCTCAAAGGCACAACATGTCGGCTCAGGGGTACCTTTAGCGTACTTGTCCAACCCTAATCACTACTAGGCTTTTTACCTACCCTTGGTAAACAGAATATTGGGAACATGCCTTTTTGTACCTGTGTGCAAATTGTTCTGTTCAATACTTCCATTGGGCCTGCATAGAGTGTAAATGGGAGGGGCTTGCACAGTGAAAAGGCACAGGTTAACTAGTCGAGCCACAAAGGAGCGTGTCCTATTACCACGCTGCATTTCTCCACAGTCAGGAAGGATTCCTGGAATGTGTTTCTTTTATACAAACGCAATTATCTGTAAATCTACAGACACTTCTCTTTCTAATTAGTGACGACACAGTTCTGATACAAAATATAGCATTTTCTTGTTTAAATATCTACACGTTGATTACACTTTAAAAGCGTTGGGCGAAAGGCTGTGTTTCTGTTCGTACACACGTGACTTGCAGAGACACGGCACTTGGTGAGTTTTTCAGTTTCTTCTGATCTTCCTGTAGATACTTGCTGTAGATTCTTCCTGAACTCCATTGTCTGTTTGTCTTTCAAGTCCTTCTTTGGACTGCGACTGCAACTCCCTGACGGTACCGGCACGGAATAATCATGCATCCGTGTGCCAACGTGTGTGTCAGTCTTAAGACTCGTAGTAGTATACGACCCAACAGGAGTCACTCCTTCTGAGTCTGCAGTGCATTCTGGGGGATCTTCGTAGTCTTTCTTCACCTCTTTGTCTAGTGGTTTGGCACAGAAGACACCCCAGGTCCAGCAGGCAGGGGACTCCTCTAGTCACTTTAGTCCCAAACATACGTTCCCTTTTTGACCGGCAGGCTAGGCCCTGCAGTAATACTGCTCTCCTTAGGAGCTGGGAAGAGTTAGGAGTCAAGGGTGAAAGGTGAGGCAATGGCGGCGAGGTGACGGGTCATTTCTCCATCCTACACCGTCGTGCTGCCTCCTCTCTTCTCCTCACCTCTACGTCCTCTCCTCATTTTCTACTTTACTGTTCACCTCTGATTGCTCTGTCCTCCGCTCCTCTAATCTCCTTAAGTCCAGGGAGAAGTCCACTCGCCTCCTCTCATAAGGGCAGAGAGATTTTGGTTTTCCTGCTGGGTCAAATTGAAGTTTCATTACTGCCACTGTTCCGGAAGAAACAAAGGGATGGAGGGAAGCGATAGAGAGATAGATATTGAGAGGGAGGATAAGAGGGGGGAATGGAGTGTGGGGAGACATGCTGGGTTAGATATCTTCAGGGAAGGACAACAGCAGTAGCTAGTGCACATAACATGCAACATTCATAGTGCATGTGAGATAAGAACATTCATTCAGGAACCCATGCCCCATCACAAAACAAAACAACTTTAGCGCTGATACGGACCGGGTCGACTTTCATTAAACCCCATGCTAATATGACACGTCCATTTCGGATCTTGCAGTTCTACTGACACACCTGAGACGCTATCTGCTAAATACCACTGGATAACTAGAGCACACGTCGCGCTGCTGTATTTGAGAATGCAAGCTAAGATCTGTTAATTGTGACTGAATGATCTACAACTCATAATAATAGGTTTGTTTTTTTCAGTTGTGTTTTTCTGCAAGGCGATTATGTGATCAGTCAGCCCTTTGTCTACGGCAGTCTTTTTGGTGTCCTCTAAAATGGCCCATGCTGTGCTAGTAGAACACAAGGCCGCCACACAGCTGTGACATCAGCGGTGACATCATCACAGGGGTTGGTGTTAGTTCCAAATTTGATTAGCATTTGAATACGCCACAAGAAGCTGAATTTGACATTATGGAAGGAATTGCGAATCGATATTGATTGTAATTTCTATATATTCTATATACTGTATAATACAATGACAAGATAATCAATATATAATTTCACAATTTTAGACCAATTTCTTGACCAATTCAGCCAATTGAAATTGTTTTATCGTAATGTTTCAACCTATTGGTATTGTTAACCCTACATGAAAATGTATGACCCCCAAATGAGCCACTAGAATTGTTGTCTTTTCAATTCTAATGTAAATGCTGCTTCCTGTGAGCTGGCCATTGATTCATAACGGTACTAGCTGACTCTGTGTCTGATTCATAATGGTACTGGCTGACTCTGTGTCTAATTCATAACGGTACTAGCTGACTCTGTGTCTGATTCATAACAGTATTATCTGACTCTCTGTCTGATTCATAACGGTACTGGCTGACTCTGTCTTATTCATAACGGTACTGGCTGACTCTGTCTGATTCATAACGGTACCAGCTGACTCTGTCTGATTCATAACGGTACCAGCTGACTCTGTCTGATTCATAACGGTACCAGCTGACTCTGTCTGATTCATAACGGTACTGGCTGACTCTGTCTGATTCATAACGGTACCAGCTGACTCTGTCTGATTCATAACGGTACCAGCTGACTCTGTCTGATTCATAACGGTACCAGCTGACTCTGTCTGATTCATAACGGTACTAGCTGACTCTGTGTCTGATTCATAACGGTACTGGCTGACTCTGTGTCTGATTCATAACGGTACTAGCTGACTCTGTGTCTGATTCATAACGGTACTAGCTGACTCTGTCTGATTCATAACGGTACTAGCTGACTCTGTGTCTGATTCATAACGGTACTAGCTGACCCTGTGTCTGATTCACAACGGTACATGCTGACTCTGTCTGATTCATAACGGTACTAGCTGGCTGTCTGATTCATAACGGTACTAGCTGACTCTGTCTGATTCATAACGGTACTAGCTGACTCTGTGTCTGATTCATAACGGTACTATCTGACTCTGTGTCTGATTCATAACGGTACTAGCTGACTCTGTGTCTGATTCATAACGGTATTATCTGACTCTGTGTCTGATTCATAACGGTATTATCTGACTCTCTGTCTGATTCATAACGGTACTAGCTGACTCTGTGTCTGATTCATAACGTTACTATCTGACTCTCTGTCTGATTCATAACGGTACTAGCTGACTCTCTGTCTGATTCATAACGGTACTAGCTGACTCTCTGTCTTATTCATAACGGTACTAGCTGACTCTCTGACTGATTCATAACGGTACTGGCTGACTCTCTGTCTGATTCATAACGGTACTAGCTGACTCTCTGTCTGATTCATAACGGTACTAGCTGACTCTCTGTCTTATTCATAACGGTACTAGCTGACTCTCTGACTGATTCATAACGGTACTGGCTGACTCTCTGTCTGATTCATAACGGCACTAGCTGACTACCCACTCTGAGTCTGATTCGTTGCCTCCATTCTGCGTCACCGTCTTCATGGCGACGCCTCCATTCTCCCTGACAGGATGTTGAGGACGTGGGGCGATCAGAGGCTTGATGAGGCTGTTGCCCACGGTTACGGGGCGAACGCCGTCATTGGACGCCACCGAGGGGGTCTTGGATGGAGGGATGATGGGGGGATGATGGGTGTGGTAGTCACTCAGCTTCTCTCTGAGACGGTTCTTCATGTTCTTGTCGGCCAGAGGTGGGAGGTAGGTGATCTTATTCTTCAGGATGCCTGTGGCGGAAAGGATGTGTTTACGGCGGAATAAACACTACGTTTAATACAGATCCAGTTACAAAGTCTAAAGACAGAACATGTGGGTGCATGAATAAACAAACAAATATCAACATACAAAAAGACAAAGATTCTTTTTGTTTGCTCTCACCCTTCTTGGGCTCCAGGTGTTGATTGCTGTTAGACAGGTTTGGAGGTCCATTACTTGGTCCATTGGAGGGGATGCTCAGAGGTCCGTTCTCCCTGGTCGGGGTCTCCACGTCCTGGTTTGTCTCTCCGATGTGGTTGGGCCTGTTCTCCCTGTGCAGCTCCACGTTCACCTTGGTCTCTACCCTCAGCCGCTCTGCACCCCCGGGATCCTCGCTGTCACTGGCTGTCGTCGCCTCCGTGGGCCAGTAAGGTTTCACGTGATTGGACACGGCGTCCACTAAGGCGGGACAGGGAAAAGTGTCAGTGCTTTAGTTGTGCCTGATGTAATAACAATGTCAAATGATTAATGTGACCCATTCAGTGAGTGAATAAATCCCTAAATGAGAGGCTGTCTGTGTTCTGAGAGGTGCCAGGGTTCAGGTGTGGTACCTTTGCTTGTCGGGCCGGGCTTTTTGGGTGTACTGTGTTGAGGCTGTCTCTCGTTGTTCCACTTGGGCTTGATGTCCATATCCTCGTCGTCACTGTCAGAGGACTGAGACGACGCGAAGGACGAACTGTGCTCATCGACAGACAGCTCACTGTCTGAATCCGAATCTATTGGACAGAGATGCAGAGATGAAGAGAGAGATGGTGGGAGAGATGGAGAGATGAAGAGAGAGAGATGAAGAGAGATGGGGAGATGAAGAGAGATGGGGAGATGAAGAGAGATGGGGAGATGAAGAGAGAGATGGGGGGATATAGAGAGAGATGGGGAGATGAAGAGAGAGATGGAGGGAGATGGGGAGATGAAGAGAGAGATGGAGGGAGATGGGGAGATGAAGAGAGAGATGGAGCAAATTAAGGGAGGTGGAGGAGAAGGCAGAAGAAAAGAGAGAGAGTGGCCCATTAACATTGAATACAGACAGATTGGTCACTTCTGGGTTGACTACACCCCGCCACCCCATCTGGCTCTTAAATAGGAGAGAACATGGTATGTCTTACCTTCTCCCTCCTTAGTGCCGTTACTGTGGAACAGAGATCCGTCCAGGTTGCTATGTCCAGCTTTGGCTGTCCCAGACGACACACTGGGCTTCTCCCCCCTATGTTACAGATCAAGTGAACACAGGCTAAATTTAGTTCATGGTCAAATCCAGTGAAGCCTTAGAACCCGGTAAAACAGTCCGCGTCCAGGGCCAACAAGTACCCCACCTGCACAGTGGAATTTCACCAATTTTATCGCTACTCCCCGTGTTACAGTTGACAGGTACTTATGGTTTGAGAAATTAGCCAGAAGGCATCATGAAAAACTGCTCTCATAGTTGAACCTGTCTGCTGCTCTCATAGTTGAACCTGTCTGCTGCTCACTGATGTAGTTGAACCTGTCTACTGCTTTCATATTTAAACCTGTCTACTGCTCACTGATGTAGTTGAACCTGTCTACAGCTCTCTGATGTAGTCTAACCTGTCTACTGCTCTCTGATGTAGTTGAACCTGTCTACGGCTCTCTGATGTAGTCTAACCTGTCTACTGCTCTCTGATGTTGTTGAACCTGTCTACGGCTCTCTGATGTAGTTGAACCTGTCTACAGCTCTCTGATGTAGTCGAACCTGTCTAGTTCTCTCTGATGTAGTTGAACCTGTCTACTGCTCTCTGATGTAGTTGAACCCGTCTAGTTCTCTCTGATGTAGTCTAACCTGTCTACTGCTCTCTGATGTAGTTGAACCTGTCTACAGCTCTCTGATGTAGTTGAACCTGTCTACTGCTCTCTGATGTAGTCTAACCTGTCTACTGCTCTCTGATGTAGTTGAACCTGTCTACTGCTCTCTGATGTAGTTGAACCTGTCTACTGCTCTCTGATGTAGTTGAACCTGTCTACTGCTCTCTGATGTAGTTGAACCTGTCTACTGCTCTTTGATGTAAGCAAACTGGCACGCTGGGGTTGGAACCGAGCCAAACGCCAGAAGCAGGCTGTGTGTCGGAAATATTGGACCAGGTTCTGTAACCCTCCCACTGCCCAAGCCAGCTTACCTGCTGGGCTGGGCCATAGTTGTGTGTGTGTTTGTCTCTCCTGAAATGTGTGCCTGGTGTACAGAACCACTGTGTCACCCTGAGTCATGCTTTAAGCAAAGAAGAATAATATTCAAAAAGACAAAAACTGTCAGGAAAACTGAGAGATCAGGGGAGAGACAGAATGCACTGCACTGAGAGGAGGACAGAGAGAGCGAGGAGACAAGTGTGAGAGAGGAGACAGAGAGAGAGAGAGAGCGGTTGGGGCAAGCTAATAGGTTTAGTGTAGGTGCACTAGTCGTGCAAAGAAAGAGATTTAATTGAGATCCATACGGACAGACTGAGAGATATAGAGATATAGAGAGTGAGACAGGTTGCCATGCGGTTGCCATGTGGTTGCCATGCGGTTGCCATGCGGTTGCCATGCGGTTGCCATGCGACCATCACCGTGATACCTCAGTGTGTATGCTGCATGGTAGCTGCTGTGACTCTTGGCTGACCTGACAGTGCTCAGGGAAACATTGGACTCCCCGATGGCTGACCTGTACAGAGCGCCGTCATCAGTGTACGTGTTGTTACAGTTCAGAGACCGCTGCATGGAGGGGGAGGGAGAGAGGGAGTGGGGGAGAGAGAGGGAGTGGGGGAGGGAGAGAGGGGAGGGAGGGAGAGAGGGAGTGGGGGAGGGAGGGAGTGGGGGAGGGAGTGGGGGAGGGAGAGAGGGAGTGGGGGAGGGAGGGAGAGAGGGAGAGAGGGAGGGAGGGGGAGGAGGGATAGGGTGGGAGGGGCTCAGGAGGGATAGGGTGGGAGGGGGCAGGAGGGATAGGGTGGGAGGGGGCAGGAGGGATAGGGTGGGAGGGGGCAGGAGGGATAGGGTGGGAGGGGGCAGGAGGGATAGGGTGGGAGGGGGCAGGAGGGATAGGGTGGGAGGGGGCAGGAGGGATAGGGTGGGAGGGGGCAGGAGGGATAGGGTGGGAGGGGGCAGGAGGGATAGGGTGGGAGGGGGCAGGAGGGATAGGGTGGGAGGGGGAGGAGGGATAGGGTGGGAGGGGGAGGAGGGATAGGGTGTGAGGGGGAGGGAGGGAGTGGGGGAAGGAGAGAGGGAGTGGGGGAAGGAGAGAGGGATTGGGGGAAGGGGAGAGGGAGGGATTGGGGGAAGGGGAGAGGGAGGGAGTGGGGGAGGGAGTGGGGGAGGGAGTGGGGGAGGGAGAGAGGGGAGGGAGGGAGAGAGGGAGGGAGAGAGGGAGGGAGGGAGAGATGGGAGGGAGGGAGGGAGAGATGGGAGGGAGGGAGGGAGAGAGGGAGGTAGAGAGGGAGAGAGAAATTAATTACAAATCGTTTGATGATCGTTTTTTCACCTTCACACGATTGTGCACATTGTGTCTGTGTGTGTGTGTGTGTGTGCGCGTGTGTGTGTACTTACAGTAAGTAGAGTTGCTCGAGTGGTGCTGGATTCATCCGCTAAAGCCTTTTTCCCAGTAAAGACATTCTTCAGATTCTTCCTGACTTCTTTGTTAAAGATCACATGAAAGAAGAAGATGAAGATGCCCTACAAGGACAGAGAAAGAAAACGATGGCGATAGAGGATCAGTGAAAGGTGCTACAAGCGTCTCACGACAGGAGCACTGACCAGATATCCCCTGACAACGTAATCCTATTCACCAGGGCTTCACAGACGATCAGTAGTCCTACTTTTGCCAGTCAATACCATGACGACTGACCCATGACACTCACTCACTCTCTAACCTCTCACCTGCAGACAGCTAAAGATGGCAAACAGGTAGTGGAAGGTCATGACATCACTGTTGACAGCCATAAGGCCCAGCAGCCAGGTGGCGCTGATGAGCAGTAGGAGCAGGAAGGCCATCCTGAGGGCGGAGCTGTGGAGGAAGATCAGAACACACACTTATTCCGCAATCGCTCTCCTTGCGGGAAATCTCAAAGGACACATATTTTAACCCAACTGATTTTGGATATTCTTAATCTGAAATGTGTGTGTGAGCGTGCTTACTAATCTGCATGCGCACACGTGTGTGTGTGTGTACAATAAGTTTATACTTACATGGCTCCAGACTTCTCAAAGGACCGTTGTCTTCGTCCACAGGAGGCCTTTGCTGCCAGTATAAAAATGACGATGTTGACCTTACAGGGAGAAGAGAGACTTTCACAGTCAACACCAAATGAACTCAAAACCATTACCTGAACATCACTAAAACAAGAGGAAGACTTTGGAATTCTCAGACTTTGGAAGTGAGGGCAAAGGTCAGAAGAAATAAAGAACAGGAAAGGGCAGACATGATAGGAGATTATAAACAAGTTCTAACAACTACGTAAAAACTGCTTTTGAATTAGCATGATGACTAATATGGAAAGGAAATATCCAACTACTTCAAAAGTGCATCACTTATATGAATCAGAAAATGAACAATCCTTCTGCGGAAGTGACTGACCTGTTGTGAAATGACAAGTTCGAAAGACTAAAGTATTTAGCCAAGGCACTCACCAGGACGACTACGGAGATGGGTCCTGCGAAGCTCCAGATGAGGGTGTCGTGAACGGACAGCCAGCAGAAGTCTGGGTTCCCGTAGCCCTGAGGATCCAGACCTACAGCCAGACCTGAGGATGGGGCAGCGTGTTAGCTACTAGTCTGGATCTGTTTAGCAGTCATACAGCCAGACCTGAGGATACGGCAGCGTGTTAGCTACTAGTCTGGGTCTGTTTAGCAGTCATACAGCCAGACCTGAGGATACGGCAGCGTGTTAGCTACTAGTCTGGGTCTGTTTAGCAGTCATACAGCCAGACCTGAGGATGGGGCAGCGTGTTAGCTACTAGTCTGGGTCTGTTTAGCAGTCATTACACATAACAGCTGGAATGTCAGCTGATCAGACTGGCTTGTTAACTTCACTGTGAAGCTTCCAAAGACAGGGGACCATTTTTCACTTGACAGGTAACAAAATGGAGAGACATGTGGAATACCTAAAACAAATCTTTAATGGCTGAAGGCTGAAAGAGCTGTTAAATGCCACTACAAAAGCCTTAACTAGTAGGTTTAATGAATAGCCCATGTCACGAGTGTGGTTAAACAGGTTAAGAACAGCAGTTTTGGAGAACTGCAGGAAAAACCCTCGATCTAAACCAAATCATGTAGAACAGGCCAACCCAATAGACAAGGATACTGCAATGAAACCACTGCAGCAGAGTACAGGCAGAACCTGACCCAAGTGTATCTCTATCACTGGGCTCTCTTACTTTATTCAAACCAGGAAGAAACACACACACACGGCTCCATTGGAAAGCTAAGGGAATTAGCAAGCTCGCTAACCCAGGGATTTAAGTAGAATATAGCGTTGGAAACTATTACAGAGAGGAAGAGACGGGTCGGGGGAGTGGCCTATTCTCTCCCAGGCTGTGACAGTGTGCCAGGGCGGATGGCATCAGCGCACATAAGTTAAGACCTAATCACCCAGAGGATGTCCACAAGACCGGATACCCAACTGGAGACTGGACAGACACTTCAGGATCTCTCTTCCTTAACACTGTTTCGAGTCTTCTGCTCAACTCACTGTCCCTCTCACTCGTCTCTTTATTCACACTGTCTCTGAGAATGTTAATTTTTATCCAAATGTGGCTCTCTTCCTCGCTCATAGCATTATCTCTAGTATTTCACTTGTATCTTTCTTTTCCTGACTCCCTTTATCTGTCTAATATTATTTATTTATTTCTCCCTCTGTATCTCTCTTATTTACTTATTTACTGGTCTCATACCATGTGTATCTCTCTGCATATCTATTTTCTTCTCCACATAGAGAAGGACATTGCATATTTGCACTATGGCATAATCAAAGTACATGAGATTGAAACACTGTATATTCTGGCTAGGCATGGTCTCTCTTCATATTCATATTGTTAGTATTTGTCCTTCAATTGGTGAATTAATGTTGCAGGAATGGGTCAAGACAAATTCCATGTTTGTGAAAATGAAATTAGCTAATGAAACACTTTCTGATTCTGATTACATTACAATTAGTGTATTCCTAATTACTTTAATTATTAGAAATAATTTGTTCAATACATCTGCATTTCTATTGCACAACAGAAAGTTTGTGTTTCACAGGAACAAAACGACCCCTGGCGACAGCCAAATGACTGATCTACAAATCACTGTGCCATAAATAACAACTCAATATTATCTGTAGATCAGTCAGTCAGTCAATCAATCACAATTTGCCTATGATAAATTGCATTTTTGATCCTTTGGAAGACGGCCGACTGCACACAAATGCAAAACAAAGTACAGAGATATTCACACATACAAATCACATGTCAGGAAAAGGACAAATATGAGAACCATATTTCACGAGCAAATTACAATGTTTTAAATTATATATACTTGTGCTTTGTATTTGTTAATATTACAAAATAATTATGATTCTACAAAGAAAACTATTAATCAAATCCCATAAAAAAGCCTAAACCTGTTAAACCAAAACACTAGTAGTCCTTCACTTAGAGATTTACTGAGGACAATGATATTGTGAAGTGCGTGTGTGTGCGTGTGCGTGTGCGTGTGCGTGTCCTAACCTGTGATGATTGCCGGTATTCCCCAGCCCATGGCGTAGTAGAACCGCATGTGTCCGTGGTTGATGTTCCTGACCTCGGTTAACATGCGGTAGATGTGAAGGCCCTCCACGAACATCCAGGCAAAGGTACACATGTAGAAGTAGTGCAGCAGGATGGCGATAACCGTACAGACAAACTGTCGACAGACACACAGAGAAACAGGCTCACATGTCAGCAGGAACCCGCCGCTCACATCCCGATAACAACCACATATTCAACCAATCCAATTCAGCGCACGCACGCACGCACGCACGCACACACGCACACACGCACACACGCACACACGCACACACACACACACACACACACCACACACACACACACACACCCCCCGCTCTCCTCCATCTCTTTCTTTTTTTCTTCTCCCTCCATGCAGTGTTTTTGGGAACCCCCCCCCCCAGCAAGGGGAGAGAGGAGATGACCCAAGGCTGTGACTGACAAAGGCAACATTCCCCGTCACTGACACAACCACACTTAGGTTTTACTATCAAGGTGCACACTGGCAATTTTGTAACATTAACATTAATTTTACAAAAGCCCTAACCTGAGTAACATTACCTTTAGGCCTAACCCTAACCTCAAAAACCTAACCTTTAGGCCTAACCCTAACCTCAATAACCTAACCTTTAGGCCTAACCCTAATATCAATAACCTAAACTTTAGGCCTATCCATAACCTCAATAACCTAAAAACTCTAAACATAAGCCTACATCTAACCCTAAACTTAACCCAAGACAGATAAAGCATGTTGTTTAAGTGAAGACCAGCCACAAAACCTTTAGTAAAATTAACTATAAAAAAAACAGGTACTATTGATTATTACCAGTGATAGTTGCAGTTATAATGGCTGTGGCTATATGAGGACTATGGAGAAACCCAGACCTGTGTGTGAGTGACAGGGCCGACATCTCTGAGGTTTAAAGAGTTAAGCACCAGTAACAGCATGTCTCAATCAGAAGCCTGAAGGGACAGCAGGCCGAATAGAAACAGTGTGTGTGTGTGTGTGTGTGTGTGTGTGTGTGTGTGTGTGTGCGCGTGCGTGCGTGTTTGTGTGTGTGTGTGTGTGCGTGCGTTCGTGTGTGTCTGTTTGCGGGCACATTGTCGCTGTACAACAAATTGAACGGTTAATTGCATCAACATAATACAAAATATTGTCATTTAAAGAACAACAGTCTATTGAATTACTCAATTGAGATAAAACCTTCAGGCTCCACTTACAAGCTAAAGCTATCCCATAAATACAGAATATCAGACATCCCAGAGGGTGAATTATGTGCAGGACCTAACAGAGCTGTGGTGAGTCTTTAGCAGTACAGTCAATTCCTGAGCTCCAGCGCGATTAGCAAAGCATTATATTTATAATCTAGAAAAATCCAGCAGACAAAGAGTGACTCTTAATAAGGACCCATCTCTAAGCTCCTGTCAGTGGCAGAACTGGAATGGCTGCAGGCAAACAAAAGTTTTAACCCTAAACGTCCCGAGACAGAAATGCCTACTGAAAAGCCCTGGTGCCACAGGCATAGGAAAACCACTGTGGTGGATCTGAGGAGGCTTTCTGTGTTGTCTGTGTGTGTGTTTATAACCCTGAAATATGGTTTTGAACAAGAACGGCAATGTGTTCGGGCACATAGCCTCTGAGACTTCCCATAGCGATATTGTAGCCGAGCATGAACGGTTCCCACCTTAACAACGCTGTTTAAGCTCCGTAAAGCAAAAACTAAAGAATCACATACTTCGTTCCTAGTGCTATCCCAGGTTGTCCCTTCACTTTGGAAATAAACACGTGATCCAAACTAGCAATAATAGTTATTATTATAGATATTATTCATGCTTTCCCCATTACGTTCAGAGGACCGTAGGTTAGAGACCACGTGTCATTGTTAGAAATTCAGAGCTAGGGGTCGTGGGCATCGGGGTCATGGGCATCGTGGTCACAGGCATCAGGGTCATGGGCATTGGGGTCATGGGCGTCGGGGTCATGGGCGCCATGGGCTTCTGGGTCATGGGCATGGGGGTCATGGGCATCAGGGTTATGGGCGTCGGGGTCACAGGGCGCCGGGGTCACGGGCGTCGGGGTCACGGGCGTCGGGTTCACGGGCGTCAGGGTCACGGGGCGCCGTAACGTAACTCACCGGGTTATCGGTCTGATTGATGCCGATGAGAAACACAAGCTCAGAGAAGAAGAGGGCCGCCACCAGGTTCCGGTGGATGCTGTGGAGGTTGGAGTGGAGTTTCCTGAGTAGAGCCAGCAGGATGAACGTGAGGAGCAGAGCGAGCAGGGAGGCCGACACCGTGGTGTAGGTCACTATCTTCAGGGGCAACACGTCACCGTGCTGGGGGGAGGAAGTCCAGTGATTAGACACATGAGAGCAGAGTCAGCAGACACGGGACTCTTATCGAGTGTCGAAAACATGTCCGCAGGAACCCACCTCTCTCTTGGAGATGTCCATGAGAACGGCGAAGCTGGTCATGTGATTACACTGACAGCTGATGTGGGTAGTGTTTCTGTTAACCAGCTCGCATCCCTTAGAAGACCAGCCCCCGGTACCTCCAATCCTACACACACACACACACACACAGGATTAATACCACGTGAAGACAGACAGGGAACGCCACGGAGCATGTGTGTGTCACTTACGCGATGGAGTGATTCCAGAACACACACACCGGTTTGGTCCTCTCTTCTGTCTCCAGCAGAGTGTACTCCAGAGTAATGGGGGGGTCCAGGGGTAAGGAGAGGGGCTGGGCCTCGCTGTACACCACCGTGCTTACTATGGGGGTGTTGATCACTGGACGGTTGGGTAGCCTGCCCCCCAGACACACACACACACACATAAACCCGGGTGAGCGGGCGTAAACTGACACATTTGTTGCTCAAGCGACGTTTATACAATTAGAAAACCAGAGCCTAACACAAACTCCTTTTAGGGAATTCCTAACATAAAACGCCCCAGATGTTGGTGGTCTCTTGGCCACGAGCCAAACGGTGCCTCCTGGTATCAGCGTGGCAAATATCACACACACACCGGCTAAAATATTATGACACACCGACCCGGCTGTTTCAAAGTGTGCCTTCAGTGTGTACGCTTCATGTGGCAATGAAACGGTTTGATCATAAAGTAGACGGCGCGTTGAGTGGTCCGAACGTACACACTGAAAGACCCAGACAGCATGGCAATGATATGTGAGACAAACACCCGCGGTTTGCCAAGGAAATTAGCTGACCTTAAGTAAACGACGCTCTGTGCCAACCCAAATACAGCTGCCATATCTACTGCCTCGCTCTACTAATTTGACATGTATGTTCGCTGTTGTGTTGGCTAGATTAGCTACATAGCCATGGCGAAATACGCCAGTATTTCTCATTTGTGTAGTGTTGTCCGGGTTACCTGAGGCTCCGACGGTCCGGGTCGTACCTCTCGGGGAGGAGCTGACCCAATGACCTGAACACGGTTACCACAGCAACAAGCGGAGGGGCGGACTCAGCGTGGCGGCGTCTTTTATTGGACATGGTGTGATCTTCCTTTTTAGGGGCCTGGGTCTGAGGGGGCTCGCCACTCGGGTTGGGGTCCACTGAGAGAGAGAAGAGACAGAAAGGAGCGAGAAGATAGATGGAAGGGAGAAAATAGAGAAGAGACAGAAAGGAGCGAGAAGATAGATGGAAGGGAAAGGGGAGAAAGTAGAGAAAATAAAGAAATTCAGTTACACGTTCTGTATGAAATGCTTCCTAAATGGTAGATTGCCCTTGAATCATCAGGAATGAGTCATGTTGGTACTTTGTAAGGGACTTTAACCACAAGCCCTGGTTGTGTTAATTTAAGAGGTTAGAGCTGTTTTGATACATCTCAGTCAAATAAAGTTTGCCGAAGCCATTGTTAGAACGAGCAGACCATAGAAGTATGAATGAAGAGAATGGGCTTGGAACAAACCCACCATTAATGCTCAATGTTCATCGAATTTATGCTCATTCATTTCTATTTATTGTATTTCTACGGAGCGGTGTACCTTTGTTGGGGATCTGCGCTCTCGTGTTGAACTGCGGGAAGTGGACGGAGGATGTGAGCTCTTTGGGGTAGAACTCCAGGATCTCATGGAAGCGTGGAAATGAGGTTGGCTCTGGGGCCGATGAGTCCAGATAATCAAGAACAATGACTAGGTGAGAGAAAAAATGATAAATGTATATAGAGATTGGTTCAATACCTAATAATGTAGATGTGTTATTAATTAAATAACACAAATGCAGTTCCATTGATTTAACCCAGTGTTAAATCAATGGAACTGCTGTTTTACATCTAATGTGACAGTAGACAATCTGCTCTTAAACTCCTTTGAAATCCTCCGTTCTTTCCATGGTCAATGTGTCTTCACTCACTCATGTTTTCCGTGACGATGGTGAAGGGTTTGAGGTAGGTCTTCCTCATGTTCTGTGCCAGCGTGTTGGCGTAGTCCTCAAAGTGGCGCAGCAGGTGTGCGGTGCCCCCGTCTGTGCGCTGGATTTGCTCCCAGTGGTCTTTGGTGCCAGGGTCGAGGATGGCACTGCCCGCTCTCACAAGGTTCTGGAGTGTTTAGATAAAATTGGCCTGGGTCACACATCATTTGAAATACGCAGTTTTTCCCAGTGTGCTCATTACCCCCACAGTGATCGCCTCCCTCTAATATGTTACCGTTCAATAAAGGACTGGCCAATTAGCGGATGCCGCCTTCATAATCTCCTGACCAAAAGACAGAGTTACAATCTGACTAACCTAATGAAAAGATACGGAAATAAATGTTTTAGAGTATTTTTTAACATTTAAATTGTGCTGGTTTCCCAGCCATGTCGGATAATCTAAAGCATCCACCTAATGATGATACTGTAGCCCTCGATACTAATCGATCAGATCGTTGTTCACCTCGTTGAACTCCGCGTCCCTCGCGGCGGCTAGGTCGAAGCCTGTCTGCTGGCTCTCGAACTGGAGGACCCTGGTCAGCAGCTGGAACGCCGTCTTCACGTCGTTGCCGTAGTAACTGCCCGTCTGGTTGGTGGCGTTGTTGAGCAGACGGACTATGGCTTTGGAGCGCTCCCCGTCCATCCGGGTCAGGTTACGGTGCATCTCCTCATTCTGGGAGGACAGGGGAGGACAGAGGAGGACAGAGGGTGAAGGAGCCGGACAAACGATCTGGGAGGCCAATGAGAAGACGGAGTGGACTTAACGGAATAGTATCGAACAAATGGAACCGCGCGCGCGCGCGTGTGTGTGTGTGTGTGTTTGTGTGTGTGTGTGTGTGACGTGTTGGATACCGACCGTCACATTAATTCCATTCCAGTCATTCCAATGAGCAGGTCTCATCCAATAAGGACCAGGCTGTGTGTGACCGGCTGTGTTTGTATGCTACTAGAAGCGTGAGTCCTAAATCTCGATGTGCATATGTGTATTGTATTAACTGTTCGGCAAAAGATTAAAAAGTGCAGTGTATAGACAGACACACGTTCATGGATGCTATAGAAATGAGGCCCGCTGTTCGTTTGGGCCACCCACCATTTTGTTGAGCTGGGAGAAGCAGACGGTGGTGCAGTTAAACAGTTCAGGCGGTAGCCAGCCCTTCTCGTCATTGCAATGGCGGATGGCGGTCCCTGGAGCGAGGAAACAAGATGACCAACAGCCGTACTTAAAGAGTGAAAAGAAACACGTTGAAAGATAGCAGCGCTTAGTCCTCCTGCGAGAAAAGAAACCCTCAGTCTAGCGCCAGGTGATGATGGCTACACACGAGTCAGAAAAGAATCCTTCAGAAGCACAATCACCCGTCGTTAATTCCAAACAAAGCGGCCAATGGGTGACATGAGCCAAGTCCAGTCGGCCAATAAAAATGTCCCGAGAGAATCTGGCTGAGCAACAAAGGGTTGCCGTGGTGACGGGGGTATCTGAGGGAGCGAGGGTTACTGTGGATTAATGGGGCCAATTGATGAGGTTTACAGCACACTATGGGAAGCAAGAACCCCCCCCCCCCATGATAACCATCTAGCCACGCCGGACAGTTCGTTATGTCTTCCACACAATAGGCAGCGTTAGTTACTGCTGCTGTCCTCCAGAGACACCATTGGACGATGACTGAGCCTTCCCGATGGACCAATGAAAGGGCCTGGTTGTTTTGCTGCGTTAATGAGCAATCCACTGAGGCAACGGCTAAGAACAGCAGGAGGCCTTGAACCGAGGGCCTCCATCGTAGACAACCTCGAGAAGATCTTCATTATGAATAAAACCATTTGAAGCATTTGAGAGTGTTATTGGGACTGCTTCTGCAGTGTGCTCTCTGGACTTTAACTTACCGACAGATCCTTTGGGACAGTTCATGGCTGCTGGACGTCCAAACTTGGTCTTGGGCCACCAGATCCCTTGGTCGAAGGCCTTGGGACAGCCCTCATACACGACTGAGAGATCGGAGAGAGGACAGATGGCACACGTTTAAACACAGTCCACACTCTTCAGAATCCCTGACACAGGGTCAGATGTTGCGTGATCCCCAATTGGAGAAGATCGCTACGTGGGTAAAGATCTAAGTTCAAGCAAGTAGTACCAGACACATTTAGAAGAATACCGTTATTGATTTCATGTGGAATCTTAACAGATGAAGGCCCAAACTTCATCATGGCTGGATGTGTGGACACCTTGCTTCAGTATTGATTGCGTGTGTGCTCGTTTTCAAACCCTCCTAGGCTACGCTAACGTTCACATGTGAACAGTCTTCTGCATTTGACCACGTACCCTCGCAGCCGGTGACCGCGACCTCAGCGAACGGGTTGTCGCAGCGGTTACATTGGCGTCCGATGACCCCGGCCTTACAGGGGCACTGGCCGGTGTGGGGGTCACAGGTGCGGGATTGGGCCCCGAGAGCGAAGCACTCACAGGGGTAACACGTGTCCTCCTCGGGGAGACGGTAGTAGTTATCCTGGGTCGGGCATGTGGGCGAGAGTTAGCATTGTGCTGTTGGATTTTAAAGACAAACTGGCATGAAATTGTCGAAATAAACCGTGGTTAACCAGTGAAGTGGAACAGCGCTGTTGGTCTTCTAACCTTGCAGCGACATTCTCCGCTGGTCTTGTTACAGTCGGGGTTGAACCCTTTGGCGGCGTCACAGTTGCAGGGGCCACACATCGGGTTCCCCCACCAGCCGCGGGGACACGGCTTCTCCACCCTGACAGGACACCACATGGAAGGAAAAACATGAAACCAAAAGATACAGAGCAGAGGACCCGGGACGACTTGGCCATTCATTCCCAGAGCCGAGCACGTTTAACTCCATCGGATCTACTGTGAACGTTGTCTGAAGTGAGACACAACACGGCGCGAGTTAAACACACAGAGATGTGTGTGACCTGATTGGCTGGGATCTGATAAGTTGAGAAAGGACTTGTGTGATAGGGGCTAAGATGTTCTATGTACCCGACATGGAACACAGTTCTGGTGGAGACCAAACCCAGATAAAGACTCGCAGAGCATTTCCTACACATTGACTTAGACAGGAAACTATGTGCGACAAAGGGTCAAAGGTCAGGGGTAAAGCAATTACCTGGAATTTGCCACCATGAGGACAGGTCACAAGTTTATTTAAGCTACTGCTGTGTTACTACAATGACCACAATTGCTAATTACACCCAAGAAGCTAATATAGATGAAGCTGGTGTGAAGGTCATTACAATTACTGAGCTTTCTTTCACGACCAAAAGCAACACACACATGCCCGCATAATCGCAACCAGGCCCCGTTCAAATCTGAACCCAAACACACCACACACCTCACAACATATTTGTTTTAAGACGCAGTTAATGTCTAGAACAACAGACCAATAAACCACTAAGACCTAGGTCTGACACTCACGCCAGATTCCTGCTTTAATCAAAGGCAGATCTGGGATCAGTCGCGTAGGGAAAAAGACCCAAAAGAGCTCCGATCACAGGTCTCGGAGAAGCCATCTGGTATTCGTTACCGACAGGCTCACAGCAGCTGCTGGAGGAAGACTGTTCTGAATTTAGGCTTGTGGTGCTACTGTTACAGCCAATCAGAAGACTGACAACATGCATATTTGTAAACGGCTCAGAGGAAGGTGGAAAGGTTGATTAGGCTGACATTCAGATGTAGCGTTCAAAAGGTGGTATGTGAGTGTGTCACCCCCGCAGCCATTAGCCATACCAGAACACACAGATACACACACACACGCACACACACACACACACACACACATATACATACACACACCCTGTGTCCCGTGAGTGTGTGTGTTGTCAGTGCGGCACTCCTCACTTGTTTTCACAGTATTGTCCGTAGTAGTTGTGTCCACACTCGCAGGTGTAGCCGTGGGAGGAGCTGGGTTTGCGGACGCAGTTGGACACGTGCTCACAGGGGTTAAGATGACACGCGTCAACACACTCCCTTCCAAAGTACCCTGGTAAAGGTCACGGGTCGCAGAGAGAGAAAACACAGCAGGTAAACAGGTTGTCAGGTCACACATTGTTCCATGATGAAAGGAAAAACAACATTTGTTTGGTAAACAGGTTCCAGACAAAGGCACTGAAGTGACGATAGATACAGACTCACAGGTGTGTCCAGTGTGTGTGTGTGTGTGTTACCTGGGTCGCAGACGCAGGTGTGTGCGCTCCAGTCGTCGCTGCAGTGGCTGTTCTCAGGACAGATGTTCGAGTCACAGGGGTCAGCCAGGTCGCAACCTTCCTCCACACGGATCTTTAACCCTTGGAGCATGTTGACATTGGCCACATTGTTGGAGGTCTCCCCCATACGCACGCCCTGTGGAGTGACAGAACACATCCACGTTAAGTCACAGGTACACACACACACACAGATACACACACACTACGTTAAGTCACAGGTACACACACACACACACACACACTCATCTCACACACACACACACTCACTCACTATGTTAAGTCACAGGTACACACACACACACACACTCATCACACACACACTCACTCACTACGTTAAGTCACAGGTACACACACACACACACACACACTCATCACACAAAAGAAGAACATGAAGCAGGAGTGGAACTGTGTTCATTACTATATTTACTATATTAATCTGTACCTGTATACAGCCTGTAAAGCCATCATGGACGTGGTTCCCATCTCCAGGCAGCCCACCCAGATACAGAGAACTCAGCTTCAGACCGGGCAGCTCATTACCTATCTCCACCGAACCCTAAAGACACACAGAACAGAGTTGGACCTTACGGGTAACTATGACAAACAGAGTCCATATACTCACGATTGAATCAATATGGTGTGGAAAATGTTTCCATTCAACAGAACCGGTTCTGCACCTGAAACATTCCGTAGTCCAGTGACACCAGGGCCAGATACTTGATGTCCTTGCTGTCCTTGAAGCTCTTCAGTTCCACCAGAACATGGTGCCACTCCCCGTCGTTCACTCGGACCTGGGGGAACCCGAGAACTGCCACCCTCCTGGAGTCCAGGAACACCTCAAACCTCAGGTATTCACCACTTATCTGCAGGACCCGAAGAAAGACGATGACCTGACGCAGACCCACTGAACTCCCATTAACCCTGTTACATCTCAGTCCGGTTCTGCTGTGGCTGTGTGATTCGGTGCTGCTGCTCACCAGGAGGTTGACGGTGGAGGAGTACCCGGCGTTAGCCTGCATCAAAGTGCCGGCGGCCTGCCTCGTCCGGAACATCAGCCCCATGTACCAGGGCACGGCGATGGTGACGTCAGGGTCGCTCCACGACACCAGGGCTTGGCCGTCGAAGTGCTGCGGGGACGGCATGACTGGGAAAGGGGCAGCGAGTCAGACGGACGTGGAACACACTGAGGCATATTGAATAACCGCTTAAAACACACGACGAATATGTTTCAATGTCACATACTGGGAGCGCAAAATCTGGCCTCGCACATTTTAGCACTCTTTCGCACACTTTCTCACACTTTCTTACACTTTCACAGATTACAGTTC
Source organism: Dallia pectoralis (assembly GCA_029465975.1). Taxonomy (NCBI): domain Eukaryota; kingdom Metazoa; phylum Chordata; class Actinopteri; order Esociformes; family Umbridae; genus Dallia; species Dallia pectoralis. The sequence goes on from CM055736.1 coordinate 9,778,344, forward strand.
TTCCTGTTTTCTTTCAGTGAGAATCAAGACAAATCTGTGTCATCTTCTCCCTGAAAGAAAACAGGAAGAACTGTAAGAAAACAGGAAGAAGATGACACAGATTTGTCTTGATTCTCACTGAAAGAAAACAGGAAGAACTGTAATCTTCCTGTTTTCTTTCAGTGAGAATCAAGACAAATCTGTGTCATCTTCTTCCTGTTTTCTTACAGTTCTTCCTGTTTTCTTTCAGTGAGAATCAAGACAAATCTGTGTCATCTTCTCCGTCAAACAGGAAGATAATAAACACGTACACACCACACAGACAAAAACATTCCTGGGGCCTCTTTTCTGATACCTTAAAACCCGCCAGTCAGCCAGCCAGTCAAACAGCCAGTCAGCCAGCCAGTCAAACAGCTAGTGTAACAGTTGTTGATGAGTCAGCAAATCACTTAATGTTTCACTATGAGGCCACCACAGCCTACATTTCCCCCATCGTTTATAACCTGGCGCATATACTTCTCTATTGCACACAGTAGACATACACTGTAATCATCTGACCAATCACACACTCCGTTTTTTTTTGCAATGTCTAGGAAGAGCTAGACATCAGAAACAGTGCTATACCGTGATATGATACCAGGTGTCCTGTGCTGTCTCTACCAGTAATATGATACCAGGTGTGCAGTGCTGTCTCTACCAGTGATATGATACCAGGTGTCCTTTGCTGTTACTACCAGTAATATGATACTAGCTGTCTCTACCATTACTAAGATACTCTGGTTTGTCCATAGCTCCATAGCTTATCATCAAATAAAGGAGCAGCCAAGCCACTCTAAGCCCTTCTTTTTCCTCAGTTCAACTACAGCTCCTGTATCTACTTCCTGGCACTAGTACACATCTACCCCATCAGCCCAGACGGCTGGAGGACATATTTTATCACTGTGCGTGTAGTCACTGTTTGGGAGCTAGCCCTAGAGAGAAAATGAAAGCTATCCTCTTACTGTTATATTTCACCATGACTATTACTCATCGTCCTACTGGAGGGTTTATCTCACTCAGGTAGATATAACAATCTGTTTTGGCAAGCGGATGCCTTCTATTATTCTATTACCCTGGTGTGGGACAGCTTCCATAACAAATATATAGCTTAATGACAACACCGTGAAACACACACACACACACACACACACACACACAAACACACACAAACACACTACATCATTTCCACTTGCCGGCAGACTGTGTGCGAGACAGGACAGGCACTGATTAAGTCAGCTAGTTTAACCCTTTTAGACACACGCGCCATTTCCACACCGGGCTCCCGGCCTTACGCAAGACCTGACCACAGAAGTAGACGAAAACACTGCGAGCACAAACCAATATCATTAGAGGCACACTCGACCACAGCTACACACACACCAACACACACACACACACATCAATCCATCTGGGGTATGAGCAGTAGAATGTACAGGATCAAAGTCAGACTCAGAGAGTTATGTAAGCCCACACCGACTGACATATATCTGTGGTAAAACTCCCACACCCATTTAACTCCATTACCAGAACAGACCTGTGTATGAATGTGAATGTACAGTATTATTGGGTTCTATACCTTAGGACTGGGTTCTATACCTTATGATCTGTACTGTATGAATGTGAATGTACATTATTATTGGGTTCTATACACTAGGACTGGGTTCTATACCTTATGATCTATACTGTATGAATGTGAATGTACAGTATTATTGGGTTCTATACATAAGGACTGGGTTCTATACCTTACGATCTATACTGTATGACTGGGTTCTATACAGCATGATTGGGTTCAATACCTCATGATTGGGTTCTATACATTAGGACTGGGTTCTATACCTTATGATCTATACTGTATGACTGGGTTCTATACAGCATGATTGGGTTCAATACCTCATGATTGGGTTCTATACATTAGGACTGGGTTCTATGCCTTATGATCTATACTGTATGACTGGGTTCTATACCTTATGATCTATACTGAATGATGGGGTTCTATACGTTAGGACTGGGTTCTATGCCTTATGATCTATACTGTATGACTGGGTTCTATACCTTATGATCTATACTGAATGATGGGGTTCTATACGTTAGGACTGGGTTCTATACCTTATGATCTGTACTGTATGAATGGTTCCATACAGTGTGATGGGGTTCTATACATTAGGACTGGGTTCTATACCTTATGATCTGTACTGTATGAATACTATATTAATATACAGTTTACTGGGAGCTATACAGTATGCCCATATGTTATAAACACATAACAGAAGCTTGGTTCTTTCCTCCATGGAACCTCTCTGGACGACTAGCCTTTCTGAGCTACGGGGTCAGAGACAGGGCGTGAGTGATGGAGTGTTTTCATATTTTGCAGACGCAGGCAATCAACGGTGGTATATTGTGTGAGTTAGTGTGTATGTGTGCATGTGAGTGTGTGTGTGTGTGTGTGTGTGTGCATGTGAGTGTGTGTGCATGTGAGTGTGTTTTGATCCCAGCATTGATAAGGGGCGTCTGTGTCTGTATTTGCCTCATCAGTGAAACAGACTACAGGTATTTGAGGAAAGCTCTTCGTTTCACTATTGATCTAACTTCCAGCAGATGCCCAACACGTGATATGACTCCTCTCAGATCAGTTAGACTATTACTCATCGTCCTCCTGGAAGTTGGAACATTGATCTCAGATCAGTTAGACTATTACTCATCGTCCTCCTAGAACATTGATTTCAGATCAGTTAGACTAGTACTCATCGTCCTCCTAGAACATTGATCTCAGATCAGTTAGACTATTACTCATCGTCCTCCTGGAAGTTGGAACATTGATCTCAGATCAGTTAGACTATTACTCATCGTCCTCCTAGAACATTGATCTCAGATCAGTTAGACTATTACTCATCGTCCTCCTGGAACATTGATCTCAGATCAGTTAGACTATTACTCATCGTCCTACTGGAACATTGATCTCAGATCAGTTAGACTATTACTCATCGTCCTACTGAAACATTGATCTCAGATCAGTTAGACTATTACTCATCGTCCTCCTGGAAGTTGGAACATTGATCTCAGATCAGTTAAGACTATTACTCAACGTCCTCCTGGAACATTGATCTCAGATCAGTTAGACTATTACTCAACGTCCTCCTGGAACATTGATCTCAGATCAGTTAGAATATTACTCATCGTCCTCCTGGAAGTTGGAACATTGATCTCGGATCAGTTAGACTTGTACTCATCGTCCTACTGGAACATTGATCTCAGATCAGTTAGACTAGTACTCATCGTCCTAATAGAACATTGATCTCAGATCAGTTAGACTAGTACTAATCGTCCTACTGAAACATTGATTTCAGATCAGTTAGACTATTACTCATCGTCCTACTAGAACATTGATCTCAGATCAGTTAGACTAGTACTCATCGTCCTACTGAAACATTGATTTCAGATCAGTTAGACTAGTACTTATGTCCTACTGGAAAATTGATCTCAGATCAGTTAGACTAGTACTCATCGTCCTACTAGAACATTGATCTCAGATCAGTTAGACTAGTACTCATCGTCCTACTGAAAAATTGATCTCAGATCAGTTAGACTAGTACTCATCGTCGTACTAGAACATTGATCTCAGATCAGTTAGACTAGCACTCATTGTCCTACTGGAACATTGATCTCAGTCAGGTAGATAAAACAATCTATTTTGGCAAGAGTGAAGCTACAATTAACCAGCTTCCAAAACAAATATATAGTTTTACGACAACACCCTGACATACACACACACACACACACACACACACACTCAAAAACACAGACACACACACCCAGATTCAATTACACCTGCAATAACTTTCTCACAGGTAAGCCAGTTTAATTCCAGAATGTTCTCCCTCACTTCTTTAAGACACTGACAAGCTAAAACAGATGCTGACACAAATACTCAACATGAGGGACCTCACTCTAAAAGCCACAGCCCTTCACACCAAGCACACACACACACACACACACACCCTCACCTTGGTCACAGTTCTGGCCTCCGTAGCCCAGTGGACAATCACAGCTGTAGGTATCCCACCGGTTGACACACACACCCCCGTTCTGACACACATCCCTGGTGCAGAAGTTCTTCTTGGCAGGGCAGCCTTCATTGGGGATAAAACATCTCAATCAGACGCGATAAACAACCATGACGTGTCGGTTCCATTACAGATGGTGACACCCCTCCGTGGCTGGATGAGATAGCTCAGGTATTAATTAGTAGAACAAACGAGACCGTGTTCGCTACCGGCAGTGGTTCCGTTGTTAGCGATGAAGCTAGCCATGTCGGTGGGCTTGCTGTCGATGCTCAGGTTCCTCATGCAGCCCACAAAGTCCCGGTTCCTCACAGGGAAGTCCTCGGGCAAGTTGGGAACACCACCCAGCAGCAGAGGACCAGTCAAGTCCAATGATCTGGAGGACAGAGTACAGGAAACAGTGTCAGTGGACACAAAATGGCACCTGGTACCTCACAGAGCACCTGTACGGGTTTTAATCCAAAATGGCACCACAGTCCCATAAAATATAAAGACTCCAAATGTTAAAAACACTCATGTTTAAGTGTTAATGTATAAAAGACATGCATTTTAAGAAATGTCACATACTTTTGGAACCACATTTCTCTATATTAACGGCAGGACAAGCATTTCAAAGTACAACAAACTGTTCCTCTGTTCTATAGGTCATTCAAGCCCTCCAAGTGATTTGTCACTTGACACATGCCTTGTCGATAAAATAACTCACTGTGAGCGAACAGCTACCTAGCTTCCTGCTCAACTCGTCCTCATAACAATACAACAGCCTTAAAGACTTGGCAGAAAGCAAAAGGCTCTGGCCATAAAAGCAGCTTAGCTTACACACAAACTCCTAACTCCTAATCATCAAACACTGTGGGCTTAACTCGACTTATTGTGACGCAGTACCAAAGCATCACGCCAAACATATGATGGATTTCAATAACAACGCCAACATCACAGCGTCTAATAATGCCAGCTGAACTTAACTTCTACCTCCCAACGCATGACAGTTTGGGACAGTATTTTTTCACCTTGCGACTGCATTTACGCCGGGTGAGGCAGAAAACCGCCGTGGTAAGGTGTGCGTACACATGCGTGCGCGTACACACGCGTGTAACATCCAAATGTGGGTGTCAACCGGAGAATTAAATGGGGCTACACAGTGTTCTCTGGATTCAAATCAGTGGCGCGACCGGTTCTAAAAGTATGCCGCCTCGCCATAACCTGGTTGAGGTGATGTTGTTTTATAAAATGTGTTCTAGCTTGCTCACTGGCCTCACAACACTCATGGTTTTTTACACAGAAACATTTATCTGGAAGCTTTTCAGGGATATGATTGTATCCGAAGACGGGCCGGTTTACTGGGCGGCATTGCACGGCTCTGTCTGCGTGAACACACTGACCAATATGGACCAAGACTAGCAGTGAGAACAGCTGGGTCATCTCATCATACCGTAAAGGCACTGAAACTCACCCCTGAAGTTAAAATGCAGACTCAAATCAGTCTAATAAATGTACAGAAAACAGCCAACGATTCACCCGGAGGGAGAGGATGGAGAATATGGAGGGTGTGAGAGAAAGAGAGAGATAGAGAGACTCACTTCTTCTGTCCCGTCTGGGTACCCTGGGCAGCACAGGAATAGTTGCCGATCTGGTTGCCAAAGCGAACTGCCATGGCGATGTCGCAGTCGTCCACAGCAACCACAGCCACCTTCTCACCCGATGGTCCATGAGGAACCCCCAGATGACCGATGTTGGGCTGGAACGCAGAGAGCATATGAGTATATGAGGTCATTTGAGTATTACTATACAACTATACACTATACACAATGTATAGTTCATAATGCAGTGATAGAGCTGTCAGGATAACGCAGTGACGGAGCTGTGAGGATAACGCAGTGACGGAGCTGTGAGGATAACGTAGTGACGGAGCTGTGAGGATAACGCAGTGACGGAGCTGTGAGGATAACGCAGTGACGGAGCTGTGAGGATAACGCAGTGACGGAGCTGTGAGGATAACGCAGTGACGGAGCTGTGAGGATAACGCAGTGACGGAGCTGTGAGGATAACGCAGTGACGGAGCTGTGAGGATAACGCAGTGACGGAGCTGTGAGAATAACGCAGTGACGGAGCTGTGAGGATAACGCAGTGACAGAGCTATGAGGTTAACGCAGTGACGGAGCCTGGAGGGTAAACAGGTCACAACGCACACTGTAGCTCTCCTGAACAAGTGCTTCGGTCCACGAATGTTGATCTGAGAGAAATGGGGATCAGATTAAACAATCTGATTACCTAATCTCCTCGGTTTTAATCGCAGTGTCAAAGCTCCGGCTGATCGCTTATTCCCTGAAATATGTCCCGAACAATAGCAAAGGCTTGTGGTTAATGCCCAATAGTTTCCCACAGTATTTCAGCCAGAGCCTAAGCCACCAGTCAAGATCATTAGATTACCTATCTTTGTCTGGAGAGCGAGAGTCAAAAAGTACCAAGTCTGTCTGTACGTTAACTGCAGAGCCGGAGAGAAACACAGATCCCATCGCAGATGACTACAATGTTTACAGGAGATAGTGATGTGTCGATCCCACTGGGCTACAAAAAGAAAAAGGACTGGACGAATTGTTTCTCACAACGTGTGTTCAGGAAGGCAGACTGTGGAAGAGGGAGAGGGGGAGACGCTGCTAGGAGAGGACGACAATAGAATGAAGTGGAATAAGTGAAAAAGAAAAGAAAATGTCACTTAGACGTGTGAGAGAGACGTGTGAGAGAGACGTAAGGAGAAGCAGACGTCGGCAGCCTCCATTTTGAATTGGAGCGGTCCCGGGGTGACGCAGCTTCCAGGACACAGTAACCTTAGCAGCACTATCACAGCCACACCTTCAGCTCCAGACATTTCCACTGCTACTAAACACTTTCAGTATTCCACATAAAGACCTAAACAACAGTATGCCCCCCCCGTCCCGTCCCGTCTCTCCAATTTAATTAAATTCAGGCATTACTGGCACAGATTGTGTTATTACACTCTTACTCTTTATATGCTGATGAGCCAAAACATTAGGTCAAATACATACATACACATATACGTATATATAAAGACAATATCTATACACCGATGCTACAGATCCTACAACACATAGTTGAAACAGGAAGAGAGTGTTTATCAACGAGGGTATTTGATCCCTTTCCTGTGGAAGAGCGACAACGGAGAAGACAAGTAGTTGAAAAGCAAGGCGTGGTCTAGCATCGTGCCAGGCAGGTCATCGTAGGATAGCTCACAGACAGCAACAAAATGCCAACTGTGTCTGACTCCACGAATAAACCAGGATCTTTCAAGTAGAAAGTAATTTCCACCGATCAGGTCTGAGGACCTAAGCCATTTCAGGGCTTTCCTTGTTGTGTAAACGCAGTCCCTACCTCAGAGATATTCTCATTGTCATGAAGGGAGAGAGAAAGAGACAAGACGTAGAACGAGAAAGTGTGAGTGATAGAACGACGGCGCGGAAAAGAAAAACAACTTCGACGAAGAGCCGTTGGGCCGTTCTATTCTTGAGGTTGAGCCAACTTTTCGCGGTACCACGGCACAGGCCAGTACCACACGGTACAGTGCACACACGCCGGGACACAGCAGAGGGCTGGCCTGATTTAAGAGCACACTGGGAACTGCCCGTTCACACTCAACTCAGTTGGTTTGATAGACTGTAGGAGCCAACACAGACAAATGCATAGGGGTTCTCTGTCTACATAGGGGTTCTCTGTCTACACTATCAGAGAGCTGAGATGGAGGAAACTAGCAGCGGGTACATTGTAGATGCCAGATGTGCACGTACGCGTGAGAACTCGTGTGTGTATACACACACACACGCACGCACACACGCACGCACACACGCGCGCACACACACCTACTGCTTAACACAGATAGCCGGCAAATAACAGAAGGCCAGATTTACGCGCCTGTCAATCCAACATTACTGGAGGCGGGCGCTAAATGAAGGAGCGAATGAACGACAGGTTGGGAGGATGTTGAACGTCACCCTGTTTAACTGTGGTCGTGGTGTAAATAGACTAGTATACTATTTTGTAGAGTATTACTATATAGTATAAACTGTCTAACCAGGACTAGTGCAGGAGGGCTTAGTGAGGGAAAGACTGGGCCAACTGTTGTCATATTGGACTAACTGCACATGGAAGGGTACATGGACAGAGAAAGACCTTTATCGAACCTAAACACAATTAGGTGTTAATAAAAACACACTTTTATTCAGGGGAAAATATCCTAAATGAAACTAAATTGAGTTGCTGGTGATTTCTGACCGAAATAAATTAATTCAAATGAGCCATTCTATAATTTATTGTTCTTTTCTGAGTGAGTGAATTAATGTATGGCTGGTTGCTGTTGCAATCCCTGACAAAGGGAATAAAGTGCCTTATGGAACTCCGCTTCTAATTTCACACACACTCACACATAAACACACACACACACACACACTCTGTGTCAGTCTGGTGTCACTGTATGATTTATGAGAGGAGGGGTAAAGGCCACTCCCACGCAGAGCGGCACACCAATAGTGACGCACCCAGACATGCACCCACACACACACACACGCTAACACACACACACACACTAACAGACACACACATAAACACACACACCACTCTATACTAGAATTGGCATGTATTTGCAGCTAAATACACCTAGCATCAATGGACTGGAAAATAGCTGTATGTATATGTGTGTGTGTGTTTATGTGTGTGTGTGTGTGTGTGTTTGTGTGTGTGTGCCCCGGGGGGAACAGAGGGAGGGCTGTGTTTGGGCAGGTCCAATATAATAGAACTTAATTCCACAGTAACAAAATAATACTAATCCCATTTTTATGGATCGGCATCTGTTTTGAAGTGACACATATGTGCCTATATATCTATTCCTTTGACAATAAGAGAGTGAGAACAGAACCCATCAGAACCGGTCCATACACGCCGCTAGCTCCCAATTCAGGCTATTAGCCTACTCCTAAGATCAACAAGGTAGAAGGTTCGAGCTATGTGTTGAATTATAATAGCAAAAGTAGGACATAAGAAACGATAATAAGAATAAAAACAACTCAAGTCGGTCAAGTTACAAAGAGAACCCCTGGCACCTCCCACCTGTTCTGTTGTGGCCCTCCCGCAGTCACCATGGTTACCCCAGACAACCCTTCTCCCTGGTTACGGGTCGGTGTACCCACGGCCAATCAGATGGGAGCAGCACAGAGTCACGGTACGCTGCGTACGGTGTGAGAGTCAGTTCAACCGCCGCGGCGACACGGATGTGTCA